>JAJEJO010000787.1:0-489274 GCA_020662805.1 Glaucomys volans | reverse complement strand
TCAAGTCAGATCTTTTTTTTCTAACACATCTCATTTCTATTATTAATAAGATCTCAATGTAATTGAAGAACCCATCCTCTGTAATTATAGCTCTTGAACTTGTTTCATGTTTCTCACTCACAGTCTGTTCACCATAATTTAGGCTTTCTGCATCATGAATCTTTTTGTTGTTGTTTGTTTTAGATATGACAGTACAGTATACTTGACATATCATACATACATGGAATATAACTTTTCATTATTGTGGTTGTACACAATGTAGAGTTACACTAGTGGTGTATTCATATATGAACATAGGAAAGTTATGTCTAATTGATTCTACTCTCTTTCCTATTCCCATCCCCCACTTCCCTTCATTCCCCTATGTCTAGTCCAGTGAACTTCTATTCTTCCCCACCCCACACTGTGACTTAGCATCACATATCAGAAAAAACATTTGGCCTTTGGTTTTTTGGGATTGGCTTATTTCACTTAACTTGATGGTCTCCAGCTCTATCCATTTGCCAGCAAATGCCATTCTTTCATTCTTCCTTATGACTGAGTAATTTTCCATTGTGTATATGTATCACATTTTCTTTATCCATTCATAGTTTATCCATTCATAGTTCATTTGTTATCCATTATGAATCGAACTGCTTTAAACATTGATGGGGCTGCATCACTATAGCATGCTGATTTCGTCCTTAATGCTGAGGAATTAGATACCTGGGTCAAATCGTGGTTCCATTCCGAGTTTTGTGAAGAATCTCCATACTACTTTCCATATTGGTTTCACCAATTTGCAGTGCCACCCAGCAATGTATGAGTATACCTTTTTCCCCACATCCTCACCAACATTTACTGTTACTTGTGTTCTTGATGATTGCCATTCTGACTGGAGTGAAGTGAAATCTTAGTGTAGTTTTAATTTGCATTTCTCTAATTGCTAGAGATGTCAAACATTTTTACATATATTTGTTGACTGATCTTATTTCTTCTGTGAAATGCCTATTCAGTTCCTTTGGGTTAATTGGGTTATTTGGGCTTTTTTGGTGTTAAGTTTTTTGAGTTCTTTGTATATCCTGGAGATTTATGCTCTATCTGAGGAGCACGTGGTAAAGATTTTCTCCCATTCTGTAAGCTCTCTCTTCATGTTATTGTTTGTTTCCTTTGCTGTGAAAAAGCTTTTTAGTTTGATATCATCCAATTTATTGATTCTTGATTTTACTTTTTGTGCTTCAGGAATCTTGTTGAGGAATTTGGTTCCTAAGCCTACATGATGAAGATTTGAGCCTACTTTTTCTTTTAGTAGGCTCAGAATCTCTGGTCTAATACCTAGATCCTTGAACCACTTAGATTTGAGTTTTATGCAGAGTGAGAGATAGGGGTTCAACTTCAGTCTACTACATATGGAGTTCTATTTTTCCCAGCACCATTTGTTGAAGAGGCTGTCTTTTCTCCAAAGTATGTTTATGGCACCTTTGCCTAGTATGAGATAACTGTATTTATGTGGGTTTGTCTCTATGTTTGCCTAGTATGAGATAACTGGTATTTATGTGGGTTTGTCTCTATGTCTTCTATTTTGTATTATTGGTCTGCTTTGGTGCTAATACCATGCTTGTTTGTTACTATAGTTCTGTAGTATAATTAAGGTCTGGTATTGTGTTGCCTCTTGCTTCACTTTTCTCAGTAAGGATTATTGTGACTATTCTGAACCTCTTATTTTTCCAAATAAATTTCATGACTGCCTTTTATATTTCTTTGGAGAACACCATTGGAATTTTAATAGGAATTGCTTTAAATCTGATTAGCACTTAATTATTCAAGTATATTCTAAAAGGAAAAATTAGGCCAGCAGCAGTGAAACTGGAGACCAGTGGTAGCTTCTAGGGGAACTAAAACTTCACTACAGGAAGTGAATTACATTCCATTTTGATTTTACCAATAGCTAACTGTAAAGATTCTTGGTGCTATGAAAAACCTGAGTTTCCCTTATATAATCATTGTCCCATCCTTACACGAAGACTTGATGATCAAAACCTAGGCAATAATCTTGAAATTTACCTAAGATCAAATATGTTTACAGATTTTCTGGGAAGTTTCTCAAATGTTCATTCTCACATGCAGTAGTGTATGTGTGTGTGTGTGTATCTACACATTTGTTTTATATATATTAGGCATATATACATATATGCATGCCATATATCATAGTATTTTGTTATACTAAAAACAATGCTATCTTTATTATAAATATATATGTGTTGATGTAAAATATTAGTATATTAAATATATGAGTAGGTGTAGTATAGAAGAGTATATGTGTGGGGTGTGTGTGTGGGTGTGCCTTTCTAAACATTTCCAGGTGGCTGGAAAACTTTCTCTATTGTTTTTGGCAACTGAGAAACCTACTTTTATGTGGTAAGAGTACACAGTAAATAAAAACAAAATAAACAAATACTATTCCACATTTTCCTTTTCCAAAAAGACACTCAGAAACTTCCCAGGGAAACTGAGATCCTTTATATTCAAAACAGTGTGAAATCCAAAAGACTAGTTGAATTTTCATTTACAAACTTAACAGAAATTTTAAATAGATTGTTTGTCATAATACTAATATAGCAAGGGAAAGCACTAATATTGGCAAGTTTGCCTAATGAGATGCTGTTGGGTTGTCTTTTAACACTCTAAACACTTGCTGTTTGTTCATCTTTCTGTTTGAGAATTTCAAATTTCCTCACGTCCAAATAGAGTACTTTGGGGAAATGTTCCCTGCTTGACATTTTATGCCTTACATGTCTTCTCAAAAGAGTACATCTAACTGTTACTCCAGTATTTTTATGCCAAAATTATTTTCTTGTTGAAATATTTTGTTTTGATGTTCTTAAATAAAGGGATGTAAATGGCTTACCCATGGAATAGTGTGCATTCTAGAATCACTCTTTGATGGCCAAAAAGAAGTATAGAGCAATTCCTTTCTTTGTTTAGAGCATTTTATGGACGTGTCAAATTCAACGTCATTCATAGCAACAGTCATTAGTACATTATTATTCTCTCCTGTCTTTCTTGCTTCTCACCTCCAGACTTGAGACTTTCTTTTTGGCGGCCCCATACACACACTGTTATCCATTTCTTCAATCTTACCATTCATTTAATTAATTATTGGTACTGCTCTAGTCTCCTATTTGGTTTATTTTTCTTTCTCCCTCAATTTTTTCCCCTAAAAGTGTGTCCTCGGTCCTTTTTTTTTTTTTCTACAATGACAGTCTTTTCATCTGCCTACCCTCAGTTCTGGCTCAATTTTCCTGTCTAAGCTGGAGTCTGATGATACATTACATATTGTGCATTTTAAATGATTGCTTGGTACCACCATCTGGGGATCAGTAGCACCCACAAAGTCACTGCCAGGTGATGTTAGTTAAATTATCAATTTCTAAATACCTATCCTTCAGTTGTCCTCTAACCTTTAACTTCTTTTGGGGAGCTGTTGGGGGGTGGGTACTGGGAATAGAACTCAGAGGCACTCTACCACTGAGCCACATCTCCAGCCATATTTTGTATTTTATTTAGAGATAGGGTCTCACTCAGTTGCTTAGGGTCTCACTTTTGCTGAGACTGACTTTGAATTCTTGATCCTCCTGCCTCAGTCTCCCAAGCCACTGGGATTACAGGCATGTTGCCACCATACCCAGCTAACCTTTAACTTCTAATAAACAATTTCTGATTCCTATAGATACATTCTACTAAATAAAGTTCATGGTTATTCTCTCTTCCACTGAAGCGTGTTTCCATTCATTAAAGTTTTACAGATCTACATTTTTAAGTTTCTCCACAAACACCCTGTCAACTCTCAGATTTATCTCTTCAAATAAGACTCAGTGCTGCAGATATGTATTATTAAACACACTGTACCAGCTCACTGAATGCACATTTAAAAAAAAAAAAAGAAAAAGAATTTTGTCTAACTTCAGCTCTATCCTTGTGTCAATTTCCCACAACCAAAATACTCAATGCCATTAAAGACCCCAAAGTGGGTATAGAGTCTTTAACTATTGACTAATACATTTAAATAAAATTAAATCTTTGACACTTAGACATTGACATGACAAATGGGTACTATGGACACTTACTTAAAAAATAGTTCATGTGTCCCAGTATAAGTTAAAATGGGGATTTCAAGAATGGAAAAATTATGTAAGGTATAATTAGCTTCTTCATGTAACAGTTTTACCTGTTCCTAAATCTGGATAGAAATATATGATACTTCAAAAGGATCACTGAAACCTTAATGCTGTGGCCCCATCCATTAAGGTGGACCAGTAGTCAATATTAGGGAAATTGCTACTGATATCCAATACTCAATATTACTGAAATTAATAATGACATCCAATCATCAACTAGTAAATATTATTAGAGCTGTGACTAACACATTATATATTCAGTGCTTATCTCAGGAATCTTTCAGATGAAGTTTACCTTTACTACTGAAGGAATCCTTTTTACCTTTACTAGCTTACCCATGCTGTACCTCAGCATTTCAATAACTGCCTTTATAGACAGGAGTTTGACTTCATCCAACTTTCTTCTGAAACACCCTCTTCTGAGTAGATTTGTTTGACACACTCATTAAGGGAACACAAGTACAATATCATTTTAGTCCTTTTTGAGTTCAAGAGGCAGCATATTTTTCATTTACAAATTTTAATCTCACTGCTGCTACTTCTTACAATTCAACCCACTTCAAATGGACCCCCCTCCAAACATGCTCTAGAATCAGTCTAAATTAAAATAAATAGACACTCCCAGTGGTGCCCTTTAAGATCTCTTTACTATAGAGACTTTAACAGTGTCCTCTCAAGCCTCACAGAGTTCTGGACACCTATGATTTCCATAAGTTATTCATGAACTTCCAATGTAAGAAATGTCTTTCTCAATCCCCTACCATTAGAGTGGCAATTGCTGGCCACATATTAGGATCTCTTGGAAATAGAGGGTCTCACAGACTCTAATCCTGTGGCCCTACCAGCATTTTTCTGATTATGATCTGTATCATGAAATCAAAATCCCACACATTAGGCATGGCTCCAGAGTCCCACTCAATGTAGGACTGAACCTGAATCTTATGACATATTACATTTACAGAAGGAAATAGTCTTGTCAGTCCTTAATCCCTTGCCAGATGTGATGGTTCTGGATACCCAGCTCCTTGGGTACTGCTAAGTGGGATTAACTGAGTGAACAGCAATCAGCATTCACAGTCTGAATACATGGTGTTGAAACCATTCTGAATGGTGGAGATTAGTGGAATATTGCCATTTTCTGTGCTTACCTAGGAACTCTCTGATAAAGGGTACATCCCAAGTATCAGTAGAGTTAACCAAACATTGAAGAGTCATTTTAGTACTGAATACTCAAACCAAAGAAAATGGCCCCATCTGGACATTTTTACAAACTTGTTGACCATTGCCTAAGAGTTGTCCCTTTCAGTGTAAAGAATTCTGAGATATATTGCCTCACAGAAACCCTAAATATAAGTCAAACTTTCACAGATCTTTACATAGAGCAAGACACAACAGAAGACCTCATCAGTACCCTCCTTATTCCCTCAGATTTTCAGACATCACTGATAGTGACCAAGGCACACATTTCATTTCTCAGAATACACAATGATTGCCTCTTAGAAAAAGCATTTGATGAAACTTTTAACTCTGCTAAGCCCTCGGGCAGATGGTTTGAGATGCTTAATGGGCTTCTCAAAGAACTTCCATTTAAGATACAAAATGACAGATAGGCTCCACTCAGTTCCCTGTTTTGCTTCAAAACTTAATCTCTCTTAATTGCAAAACTGCTTGTCCAACTCACACCTCATACAAACTTCATAAAACCTTCTCATTGCCATTTCCCATATGTAAAAGTGGATATGTTTCACCTCCGTGTACATGAATACTTCTTATTTATGAGCTCCTTTAATAATGTCTCTTCCTTCCTTTATACATTTTCAATCTTGCCCCCAACCCATAAAAGATGGAAGCCATATGGACAACATATACTCTTCTGGGATCCATTAGCTGTAGACTGTCCCATGGGCCAAGCACCTGACCATCTGGTATAGGACCCAGTTGAACTGAACTTCCATTACCCTGAAACACTTTCCTCAGTGTTTGGGCTATACAGGGTAGATAATTAATCTAGGATCTCCTCATCCCTTCAGGAAATTAAAATTAGTGCTCCAAGACCAATCCTACAGAAAATGTAGACTACCAAGAAGTAGTAAGTTAAAGTCGTATTCAGAGATAACAGTGGAATCAACACTTTATTCCATAATGATGAAACCAGACATCATTTTTTTCTGGCATATCGACATCAAGCTAAAAACAAAAAATCCTGTCAAGTGTAGCAACACACCATTCTGAGGACTATTGGTCTCAGTACTATCAGTTTAGGAGGTTTTGTTGGTTGAAATCCAGAGGCTTAGACTCTGTAAATAAACCATCATTTCAACCATAGAAAATATCTCACCAGCTTGTCCTTCACCAACAAAACCAACAACTGATGCATAAAGGAGAAAATGTAATTTCTTTCCTCATCCATTGTTAACTTCATAGTTGAGACTCCTATAACAAGAGATTAATAAGAGGAAAGCATGCTCATTTATTTAATGTAAGTTTTACATGACATGGCAACATCCAGAAATAAAAACTCAAGGAAACAAGGAAAGCTCTGTAGGTTTTATGCTAAGTCTGAGCAGTGTTACAGAGAAACATGATTGAATAAAAAGGGTATAATGTAATGGTAATAAATCGGATGGTACTTACCAAGGCCTCTTGTTCAGATTGTTTTCAGTATCTCTCTGTCTTCAGAGATAAAAGCATTTCTTCCCTCTGGGTATAAAAAGAACCTTCTCGAATGAGGGTATTTTGAACTATTTTCAGTCGAAGTATAGCTGGATTTTATGGCCTGCTTCAGGGGAGGAAGAGTGAGGGGAACTCTTTCCATTTTTTAGGATCTGTTTCTGCTATTTCTTCAAAATGTCAATGTGCCATATTTTAGGGTAGCATGCCCTGAGTCCTATTTTATGCAAAGGGTCAATAGTAATTAAATTGGAGGGCCCACCTACAGACCAATGCACGAATTCCAACTTCAGACACAGACATTTTAACTGGCAATCAACTTAATATCATATTAACCATAGGAACTCAAATCAGGCCTTATAGTTTGAAACCTATTTGCAGAAGAACTCCCCTCATCACCATTCTGAGAAAACCTTTGGACTATTGTGGGCCTTTAGCATAATTTTCCATCAATTGGGACTTTAATTGTGCTGGTCATGTCTGGACTTTGGTCTAGTTGTGGCAGGGTCACAGATGCTGGCATCACCTTTGCTAATTGTGCATCTAAAAGCCCCTTGACTTAAAAGACACTTGCAAGTTGACCAAGGCTTATTTTTGCCTTCAGAGTCCATAAGTGGTTCAGCCTAAATATGCTACTTGAGTGGTATCCACTTGGAACTGAGTATACACCCCAGTTCCATCTAGATGACATCTCCATACCACAGGAACTTGCTGGCAGAGATGACTACCCTGGGCAATGAGACCACTGTCTCAGTGATGCGTCTCTAAAGACAAAGATTCTTCACATGATATTAGGATTTCAATGTACTTCTGAGCTCACTATTTCCTTAGTCCATGATCCCTGCATTATGCCATAACATACAACCCTATACTCCCAGGCCTAACAGGTAATCCTGTAGAAGTTATTACTACCTGCACATTTCTAAAAGTTCATAGAGATTACTGCTTTCTCCAGGAGCCCACTGCCTTATATCAGTTCATACTTGAACCCTGCTTGGAAAGGTTTCCTGCTCCACAGCTCCTTATCTTACTCCCCCACAACATCTTTCCACTATGACGTTCCCCACTATATCTCAAACTATGGGCACCACCACTGTCCCCTTCCCCTTAGTCACACCTAAATTTTGATATACCTTCCTGAAGATCAGTTCATGTTGTTCAACAACCTAACTGCTGAATTTGCTGTGTTGACTCAATAATACACCAAGGTATTATTGTCATGAAAATATAACTGATACTTTTAGCATACTACATAATACCATCAAGAGAGTGTTAGAAATGTCAGAAATTTCAGATCTGTTTTTGACTAATATCATATAGGCAAGAAACTTTGGTTATGATTAAGCCTATAAGGACTCCTTACAGGACTTCTAGTTTTCTCTTTCTTTGCTGTTTCAATATTTCAATATCAAGTATTTTCTGCAGCATTTAGGGCAATGCATGTCCTGCTCTCTAGAGGACTTTACTATTTGAACCATTTAAATACCTAAAATAATTGATCTCAAAACCTATGTCAAGACACCAAGAGATCAATTGTAATATAGCTTTGTTTTGTGCTGGTTCTTAAAAATTCATTTCTAAAAATTTGTTTTAATTAGTTATCCATGACAGTAGAATGCATTTTTACACATTTGTACCTAAATGGAGCACAACTTCTCATTCCTCTGGCTGTACATGGTGCAGAGTCACACTGGTCATGTAATCATACATCTACATAGGGTAATAATGTCCATCTCATTCCACCATCCTTTCCCCCCCACATACCCCCTCACCTCCCCTCATTCCCCTCTGCCCAATCCAAAGTTCCTTCATTCTTTCCTACCTACCCCCTCATTATGGATCAGCATCCACTTATCAGAGAAAACATTCAGCCTGTGGTTTTTTTGGGTTTGGCTTATTTCACTTAGCATGATATTCTCCAGTTCCATCCATTTACCTGTAGATGCTATAATTTCATTCTTCTTTAGGGCTGAGTAATATTCCACTGTGTATCTATACTATTTTCTTTATCCATTCATCTGTTGAAGGGCATCTAGGTTGGTTCCATAGTTTAGCTATCATGAATTGAGCTACTATAAACATTGATGTGGCTGCACCATGGTAGTGTGCTGATTTTAAGTCCTTTGGGTATAAACCAAGGAGTGGGGTAGCTGGGTCAAATGGTGGTAACCTTCCAAGTTTTTGAAGAATCTTAATGCTGGTTTCAATCAGTTCTCAAAAGAGTCAATTATCTTCATGAGCAGTTGATTAAGTCCATATCCCAAACATTTCCCCTACAGGATTCTTAGACTTATAGGCCACTATAAACTTACCCTTATTGACTAGGGTATCAGGTAGTGAAGGATAGCTCCCCTCTCCTGAGCCTACACAATAATGAAAATTAGCCTATCTATGGAGAGCTTGGGAAACCTAGCTAATGACACCCCACTTGCCACAGGTCAATTGCCCTCTCACTTGAACTTGCTGCTAGCCTGACCCTAGGCACAAATCCCTGTGTGGTGCATGTGGCAGCCATCTTTTGTTAGTAACTAGGAATAACAAAGAGGTCTGCCTTTCATAAATCAAAGCATCATTGCATTGTGTTGTCCATCAAAAGAATTCTTAAGTCTTATAAAATGATTGTACATACTTCAAGTGTCCTAATATAATATGCTATCAAGTTAGGCCATCTTTCTTTAAAAAATAAAAATAAATAAATATAAGGTAACCTCCATGAGTATTAGAAAATGCTTGCCTTTATTTCTCAGTTTTGTTCTTGTCACAAAAATAACACTTTCAGATTTCTTCAGTTAGGACAGATTACATATTTTTCATACTTATTGCCCAGAGTAGCAATGGTATCTGGGTTCATTTAAGAATTGGTCATAGCCAGGCGTGGTGGTGCATATTTGTAATCCCAGCAGCTCAGAAAGCTAAGGCAGGAGGATCCCAAGTTCAAAGCCAGTCTCAGTAATGTAGCAAGGCCCTAAGCAACTTAAAGACTCTGTCTCTAAATAAAAAAAAAATAAAATAAAAAGGACTGGGAGTGTGGCTCAGTGGTTAAGCAATCCTGGGTTTAATTCCTGGTACCAAATAAAAAAAAATTAGTCATGATATATAAAAATGGACATTCATTTTCAAAAATCTTTCTCTGATGACCCTTTATAGCTTATAGTTTTTAATCTTTTTTTCTTTTTGTACATTCTTTCCATTCAATTTAGTAAATTACTACATATAGCCTATAAAGGATTATCTTACTGAAATTGCTGCTTAATTTATAACATGGCTTACGTTATGAAAAGTCATAGGGATCTATAGAACAGTATTTATAAATGTTTGGAAAGGAACTCAAATTTTGCATTGAAATTTTTAAATTTTTTTGTTTGAAAACTAAACAAAAAAGTTAACAGAATTCTGTATCAGTATGTACTAGAGAGATTATTAGAACAAAAAAATGAATAAAAGAAAAAATATATGAAGCTAAGAAAAGATACAAAATTATAGACATTCATATCATTGTCTTAAAAATTCAGGTAAATTTGACTTTGACTATAGTTTTAAGTTGGCACATAAAATAAGACTTGCTATATTTAGGAGGGAGATGGATAAGAGAAAATAACTTAAACCCAAGGGAAGGGTTTCACCCTGAATATATATATTCCACAAAAGCCACTATAAAACCCGCAAAATTACAGGGCTTTGGAGGGGCCCAGTATTCTGTGTAGCTTTAATAAACACCAGTAAGGCATTCTGGCAGAATGACAGCTCCATTGGAATAGTGACTAAATAGCCCTCTACTTCCAGTGAGTTTGCTGTTTGTAAACTCCTATCTTTCAGAGTTAGACAAATACCTCTTTGTTTAAATTTGACAATAACATGCCAAAATTGAAATCTAAAAACATGACTTTTAGCATGTACAGACAACGTAAAAATATATTTGACCAATACAGAATGTGTTCAATAATAATGTTGTATTGTTTAGAGGAAATTTAATACAAGTAAACAGAAAGGAAACATCATTATTGCATTCATATGTTGCCTTAAGATTATGTACATAACAGTTTATTTCATATCAATAACATTTATTCTATTCCATTGGTGTTTTATTAATCTTTCTTTTGAGAAATCTCTTTTACTTCATTTGCAGCATATGACAGATATTTTCTAATAATAAATACCTTTGGTAAATGGATCTAATTTATATAAAAAATACCCAGGCCAGAAGAGAAAAGCAAATTATAGACCATAGCGCATGTCTGGCCTTCACCTTCTTTGTTTTTAAAAAGTTTTATTGGAACATAGTCACACTCGTTTCTTAACAAATTGTCCATGGTGGATTTCATAGCACAACAGATCTAAGTAGCTGAGTGGTTGTTGCAGACCATTTGACTCGTAGAGGCTAACATGCTTTCTCTCTGTGGTATTTTAAATAAAATGTTTGTTGATCCCTGATTTAGATCAAAGCTGGCAATAGAACATTCTGTGATAATAGAAAAATTGTAACTGTGCTTATCCAAATAGGTAGCCATTAGTCACATTTGGTTTTGAGCAAATGTAACTACAATTGTTTCTGAGGGAAAAAACTAAATATACCCTCTAGCTCCACATGCTCTTAGTTGACTTAAAAAAAAAAAAAAAACTCACTTACTTTGGAGGTCACACAGCTGGGCAATACATTATTGTTCTCCCATGAGTTTTGCTGTAGACCAGACCTTTGCCATGTGGGTTATGATGATGACAGTTGCCTAGGTAATTTTCAGGGACATGAGGCTGTTTTTGCTGAGAACACTGACTCTTTACTTAGGCCTGCAGATGTCCAATGGGCTTGGCATCTCTCCTTTACTGGGTCCATCTCCTTTGCTGCCTTAAACTTTGGATCAGGTTCTACTCAGCTCTGCTCATAGACATGTTGAGAGATATTTTGCTCAGAACTATAATATAGAGTTAACTTGGCCTAGACTTGCCTTTCTGCCTTCAAGTTCAGTGATACTAGCTACCATGACTAGCAATACCACACCATGAAAGGAATGGAAAGAAGTGGCACATGAGTTCCTGGAAGATCTTTGCCAATTCCAACAGATGACATGAATTTTCCTCTCCTTTACTGGCCTTTCCTTATCCATCATTATCCCTAATGTTTGTACATAACCACTCACCTGCCTGGAATAGAGAAGCTGACTTGAGTGAGGGGAGAGCTCCCACTTCTCCATTCTTTGGCTAATGAATAAAGGTCCTTCCTCTATTACTCTGTCTCTTGTATTATTGCCTTAAAAAGCAGCATCAGAATTGGATGATTTCAGGCTGGGGATATAGCTCAGTTGGTAGAGTGCTCGCCTAGCAAACACAAGGCCCTGGGTTCAATCCCCAGCATCACAAAAAAGGAAAAAGGAAAGAATTGGATGGTTTCTCAGATACATGATTAAGGAAACTTTTTATTTTATTTCAACATTTTTTAATGGCTCCATATGGTTAGTGACTACAGTATTAGACAATACAAAGCTAAACTCTAATTTTAAACATGAATTTGAATGTATTATATATTCTCTATTTTTTTTCAAGGTTACTTTTCACCTACAACTGCTTGGTTGCATATACCTGCTGAGAACTGGTGTTTTGTGAAAACAATCCTTAGAAAAATCAAAATCCTGCACAAGTATATACAGCAACCAATGTTTCATTTTAATAAACTCTAAATATTTGAGAGATAAATTTTAATTGTGATATTATCTTATATTTTCATACCTTCTAAAATGATATATATAAATGATTTTTACTTATAAATTAAATCCAATATGAGGGGATCCTCAGGACTCTGAGGCCTAAATGTCTTCAAGAATAAGCTGTTAGAAAGAAGGTAATTTTCTGAAAAATGATCAAATTAATCTAAAAGACAACTGTGCCATGGCTCATATTATCTTGCCTAAAAGACACTATTAAATAAAATTATTGTGGTTGAATGCTTTCAATTGACATTTTTATCTCAAAGTTATCATTCCATGCAAGGACTGTGGAAATAAATCTGTACTTTTTCTGGATCACTTGAACTGATTCAACTGAGAAATTTGGGAATTAGTGTTTGAAGCAAGATTAATAGCTTGCAAATGAAATTAATGCCAAATATGGAATGTTAGAACAGAAAGTTTTCTTTTTAATTTATTTAAGGTAAAATCAAAGAGAATGACATATTTAAATCATTATTGAAAACTAAAAGAAGACAGTGACATTCAGCAGGGTATTCCTTTCTTGTTCATTCATTGTAAAATAACATCTATAAGCAATATAACCTTGAGTACTTTTTCTGTATAGATATGAATTTGTGAATAACGAAGGTTAGATTAAAAAATGACTTCCAAGAAATTAAATGAATGCTAGGTTGGAAATTACTTCTCAGAAATTAAATAGCTTTTATATTCAGAAATAAATTTTAGAACTTATACTTGTATAAAACACTATGTAAAATACTATTACATTTATCCCTCAAAAAATTACACTTGCTTTGAAAATATATCCCAACATTCCAAGATTTTATATTGAAGTGCCTCTCATAATAGCAGGAACTATGTTAAAACTTGGAATTGTAAGAAGCATCTTCAGTAATATTTCAAATTCATCATGATTATTTTTCAATATGGCAGAATTTTTCTAAATCAAGAGTTCTTTTTAAATGAACACCAATTATGAAAAATATTTTATCAAGTTTATTGTTATATCTAAAATGGTCTCCCAAGTCCAGTCCATAGGATGCTCTCTGATAAATGGCTTCCATATAAAGTTGGGATCACACTGAGTACTGTATCATCCTATAAGTCATTTGTGATTGCATAAACACCCTTAGGCTCTGCAAAGTTTAGCCTCCTCATACCTATTTTTTATTTTATCTAATAACCCCAAGAAAATCTGAAACATTCTGGCAACATAATCTTGTAGATAGGAATAAATTTTTATTGTATTACTGAAATAATTATCATTGCTGAAATGATGAAAGCTACATTAATTCTAACTCTGCTTTGAATACTAGATTTCTGAAGCCTATTTCACACTTTTCCTCTTTTTCAAACCTCCATATCCTTCCTTCTTTCTCTATCCTCTTTCAGCTTCTAATCTCATCTTTTAATCACCGAGAAAATAAAATGATGGAAACATCATCATTATTCCACCCTTGTCACAATTGTTTACGTGATAGAATCAGGAACATGCCTATGGTTGTTGTTTAAAAATACGTGCATTATCACACTAATTTCCTAGCACATTCTTTGACAGTGTGACCCTTTGAAGGACCCAGCATTGTCCATGCAGTCTCCTATACAACTTGACACCTTTTCCTCTCTCTTCAAATTGTCAACAACTTTTTATGCCCCTCAATCCCACTGACGCTCTTGCTTACACCACTGATAAAAAGCAAGACAATCTGCAAACACCACTCGAGTCTGTACTTACACATCAAGTCTTCCTTCCTATTCCTGTGCCTAAAATGTTACTATTTATATTGAAGACTAATTCTCCACAGCATTGCTAGATCCTATCCATTAAAATCCTCAAGGCTTTGCTCCCTGAAGTATCCATCCTGTTTCTCCTACATAATCAATTTTTACTCTCTCCTGGATCATTCCCATCCCCATTCAACTATGTTTTTAAAACTTTCTCTGGAACCTGCATTTTCCGATTACCACTCCACTTTTCTCTGTCTTTATACTAACACTCTTTGAAATAATTTAAATTTCTCCCTTTTTTATTCTTTATTTCAATACTTGCACTGAAAGTTGTCCTGTTGAGTTATTGATACTCACCATCTAGCCAAATTCTCAGTTCTTATATTCTTCCACTTCTCAGTAACTGTACTTGGTTCAGTTAGCCTACTTTAAGTATTCCTACTTCATTAGCTACTTTTTCCTTAACCTGACTCCTTCTTTGCTGCCATATGTCTAAATTAGTTAAGACTTCAAGGCTATCATTGTCCCTTTCTTTTCTCTTTATTCTCCTCCAACAGAATCTCATTCAGTATGAGGGTTTTAGATACCATCTCTACTTTTGCCTTCCAAATGTGTATCTCTAGCCCTAACTTCTTCATCACAGCCCTCTGTATCACACTGTCTACTTCATGCTTCTACTTGTCTATGTAACAGGGCTATCAAACTATGTGCAGAGTAGAAATACACACACACACACACACACACACACACACACACCACCCCAATCTTTTCCTCCCCATCACAGAAGATAGAACCAACATTCACTCAGTGTGTGTCAGGTCAGAGGCATAGAAGTCATTCTCAGTTCCTTTTGATTTTATGTAAATTTAAATTCTTTATTACATAAAGTCCTGTTAGGTGGGTACTTTCCTCTAGCTCCCAAATTAAGAAGAGTGGTTGGCATGCTATAGGTGATTAATGAAAACAGCAGCAAAACTCATGTTTATGTAAGGTAAATAAATCTTTTCTTTATTTAATACCATAGATGAGAGCTTTCAGAAAAAAAATGAGATTTATAACATTGATTTAATATGCTTATATAAAAATAACTTCAGAAATAGTCAATCAAGATTATGATTATTTGCATTTTAAATCGATATTACATTGGCCTAATCATGTACTCTTTACTTTTTCAGGTGTGTTATTTTTGGCTTTCCTTCCTTAGTAGATTTCCTGGTATTTTAAGCTATTTCCACATCTTCCAATCTAAATGTATAATTTAAGAAAAATTAGCCATTTGTGGAGAACAGATAGTCCCTAGTGACATTCAAGTGTATCCAGAAAAAGAAAAAGAGCACACATAATTATTCGAGATGGATTTATAGTACTTCTGACAGCCCAGGTTAAATAAATAGTTAAGAAATTCAAAACAGATCAGTCCAAATCCTTCATTAGAAGTCTTCAGTTCTGTGTATGTCTAGTGAAGAAACATTGTTAATTATTTTTATTTGGAGTATAGACTATTCTAAATAGTGAAAGGACATTATACTTTTTTATGTGAAAAAAAAAAAAAAAAAGTCCTTACTTTTATAGGGCCCGGGATCCTTTAAACATCAACTCTTGATCCTCTTACTTAAAATATGTCTCCGCAGAGCAGCGCATATCTGTTGTTTTTATCTTCCTGGCATCCTTTTCATCTAGAGAGGCAGCTCCTTCTCCCACCTGGTGGAGCCTATAGTCACCTGGCTTCACTTTCTCAATTTCATGGTGTGAATGAAAGAAAGAGTCTGGTCAATTTGCTTTTCTAAGATTGATATAAATCTTGGGAAAGGGATGCTATGCACTTTCCTCTGGCATTACTAGATGCAAGTATAATTCAAACTACATCTGATGATGGCAAGGAGACAAACTTCTTGAGCAGGAAACCATCAAAAGGTAAAATTGAACAGAAAAAGGGCACAAAAAGAGACAGATTATATCATATTTGATTTCATTATTTGAGTTTCTGGATCTGGCTATACCTAAATGATCACTGAATTTTAATGTTTCTGAGCTGATATATTCTAATATGCATTGACTTCTTGTCAGTTGTAACCAAAAGTTTGCACACACAATGAAAAATTGAGTTTTATGTAAATATACTCATAATTTTAATAGCTTGTAATGAAAGTGCATCAACATACTTTCCAGAGTACCTAAGTACTACTAAAACCAGAAAATATTAATATTTAGAATCTTTGGGTTCTGCTTGGAATGATTAAATAGCGATGTGTATCAAAAAATTAGCTAAAAGTGTATAACCTACATATAATTCCGAAACTGTCAATTTACTATCTAGGAAATTCAGAATTCTATAATTGATTAGATTACTAAATGGATGTTATTTTCTGTCCTTCTATCTTTGTTATTTCTTGGTCTTTGAGGGTCCCTTTCTACAAGTTGCTTTATTGTTTAAATCTTCATACTTCTCTGTATTATTTTATACACTTTTTAAAAAATTTTAACCCTGACCCATATGCTGAGAACTTCTAAAATCATATCTTTTTCCCTGATTTTTAGATTTCTGTATGCAACTGCTGCTCAATATGTTTTCTTTCATAAAAGTATAATTTTGTCCCATTATTTCCTAGTCTCATGTGAAATCATAATTAACATCATTGGATAAATATCAAGAGAGGAAATATGAGGAAGCAGCAGCTTTAAAACCTATTAGTGTACAAAATGGTGTACACTAGGGGTTAGGAACCCCTACTATGTGCTTTCCTAATAACCTAAATAGCAACTCAGAGGAGATTGGGCATATAAATTAACTATTCTCCCCTTGGTCCTTTACTGATCTACTTATGGTAGGTAATTAACTGTAACATAAATGGAATAGGCCTTAGGTGGCATGCCAACTCATTTCCTATTTCCTCTTCTCAGTGTTTTTCTTGTCTTGCAGAAGCCATCTAAATCAGTAGCTCCCTTACTCAAATTCTGGGAGTCATAAATATGTTCATTTCCCCACATCCTGTCACTTCATTTCCCACCTAAATATTTCTCCCATCATTTCTCTGTTGTTCATACCTTATTTTTCTATGCTTCTTCTATTTTTCCTGAAAGCTGAAGCAACCTTGCATTGATCAATAACACCTTATCACTAATGGCTTCACTGCACTTTCCCTAGGGTAGAGTAGGAAACCCTTGTGTGTTTCTAATAGTATGTGTGGAATTAGTATCATTACATATAACATTTGTTGATTTAATTTTATCTGTGTGTCTTCTGTAAGTTAGGAGAAATTTACCTTATTATTATTTAGCATGAAAGAGATGGGAAATCTTGAGTCCCTTCAAAATATCACAAAGACACATTTGTCATATTCCAATTGCACCTATGGTTAACGATTTGCTTCATGATCTTTAGCCATTTATAAACATATACTTAAGCTGATGGCGATGTCATGTTCTTCAAATTCTTCACCTCCGCAACATGCTCAAGGTAATGTTTAATCTTATGGACTATGAGAGCTGTAATAAACCTAATGCTTTTCTTTTTGAATTTTATCTGTTTTCAAATTTCAGAACCTGTGTACAAGTTGAGACATTCTCCCTGACTAAAACACCCTTATCCAAACTTCCTTGTCATTTTGCTCTCTGCTGAAATATGACTTTTCCTGAAAGGCCTTCCCAGACCATACTTCCAATGCAACCACCACCAATACTTCCAGTCCTTTCCACCTTCACTCTTTCTACTCTATTACATTTCCCTAAAATACTAATAATTAGCTGACATCATTTTATTTTCTATTTTTTATTTGCTTATTTCCTTTTCTACTACTGAACTATAAACACTTAAAGTCACACATTTTATTTTATTTACCATTTTATTTTTTATTTTTAGAGTACTGAATATAAAATGGAATATGGTAGGCCTAACATGGCTAATAATAAAATAAGAAACAATAGCTACATAAATTATATTATTTTCTTCTTTATTTTTCATGAATATTATGAATAGTTTTTTATGTTTAAATTATTAATCATGAAAGTTATTTACTTCCTTCCCAATTTCAAATATATTAATGAAGTCATTCTTTTACCACTTAATAAACACTTAGTTGGCCCCTTCCTTATCCTTGGATCCAGCATTTGAGATGCAACCAATTACAGCACAAAAATATTAAGAAAAATAATTGCCTTTTTTATTATTTCCTAAACAATACAATACCACAACTATTTACATAATATTTACATTATAGTAGGTATTATAAGTAACTATGAATAATTTAAAATATACAGGAGGATGTATGTTGGTTATGTGCAAATACTATACTGCTTTGTTTAAGGGACCAGAGCATTTGTGGATTTTGATATTGCCAGGGTCCTGGAACCAATCCCTCATGGATACTGCGGAACAACTATATAACCATTGTGACTGTTTACATTCCATTTTGTTTTCTTTGCTACTCTCTGAAACATCAAGTATCCTTGATGGTTTCCTTCTGCAGATCAAGAACTACGCATTCTTTCACTTGTGTCTTAGTTTTAATGTTTCCAGTTTTGATCTCATTAAATTTCTACTTTCATATTGTATATTTTAGTTAGGATTGTGGAGATATATGTCCTCATTAGTTGTAAGAGTATGTGGGTATAACATTCTATTAAAATATTATATTCGTGTTAAGAACAGTGTGCTCTCTTAGGTTCTGCTTCCAAGACTAGTCTGGTGGAGGTCATGGCTATCAACTTCATATTTCAAATTACACTGTCAAAGAATGTCAGGTAAAAACACAGCAGAGGATGTGTATAATGGCTGTGGAATGGCATCCACAATCTATTCCTAAACAAACAAAAACTCTACGTGGAGACTAGAATTGAGCACAGTACTTTAAAATGATTGGTTAACCCCATTAAAGATGATGAACAGGTGTTGAAAAGGCAGTGACAAACTTACCCTAATTTACACTGCATGGCATTCCATTCATCAACTATTCTTTTTTGACTATTTTTAAGCTCACTATACTTCTGCTTTCTTACTAAAATGGCGATATAGTGGAACAAGTTAACATATTCATTTTCCATAGTTTCCAGCCCCCACACCATGACAAGAGCAGATATAATCTATTCATTTAGTCAAAATTCTGTGACATTATGCTAAGCAAAATAAGTCAAGGAACAGAAAAAATCATACTTTGTTTATTTACAGAGTTTTAAAAGTACGTATATAAAGTCAAACTTTTAGAGATAAAGAATAAAACAGTGGTTACTATGTGTAGGGTTGAGGAGGAAAAGGGAGATACAGTTTCAAGAAGACAGAATCACAAATATGTAAGGTGCTCAAAGCTTTCAAATCTCCCAGGAACTTGAGCTTTCAATTGTGGAAATACAAGTAAACTCATGAAATATTTTCTGCTCACATTCTTTGTAATCGTCATATTTGTGTACTTTATATCAAGGTTCACAAGTGAATCCTACAATCTACCAACTATTAAATCTTTCTTAAACTGTGCCTTCTTAATTTACCTGTATGTTCATTTCCTTCTTGAATAGTAGAAAAATGTGTGCACCCGTTTTAGCATTTTGGAAAGAAAAAACATGACGGTAGTATGACATGGAATAGAGACATTTTTTAAAAATGAAATTTAACTCTGACACCATTGTTTTTAGTGATCTTGCTTTGTGTCAAGAATTCAAGATTAGAAAGTGACATTTTGATATATATCAAACATACATTTATACATATATATTACAATACATATATGTATAAAAATTTGGAACCATTTTTGTTGAAAAATAAGTATTTTTAAGTGTGTGTAGTTGATTAAGGGCAAGGATCCCCAAAATATATTTACTGTGTAAAAATTCTTGTTCTGTTTACCAACTGCATGACATTGGTAAAGCCATGTTGATTCTGTACTGTTTTCTATTGCCAAATAATAATAATTATAATAATGGTACTTAAAATAGTATTGATGGTTTAAAAACATGTTAAGAGTTAAAAATAGAGAATAACACATTAGGTCATTCTACAGTAATGGAACTATTCATATAAGAGAAAAATAATTTAGGTGTTATTTAGAACAAATAAAAACTAAGCAAGCCATGTACAAAACAAAATTAAATTATCAGTTTAATATTGTGAATGAATGGGTAAGTTTTTATGCTAGATGGAAGCCACAATGAGCTATAGGATGCTAAAATTATTTATTGAAATTTTAAAATTTACCATAAAATGTAAATTAATTTTTGCCAAAAGAACAACTTAATTAATATCTGCACACTCACTTATTCCTATTTCTGTGCCATCAAGTGATGGTGATTTCTTTTAAAATCTGATCAAGTATGATAAAACATACCAGTTGACTTGAATTCTTTAAAGTTTAGTGACTTCATTAAAAATAAATTCAAGGTAAAAAATGGCTTTGTCAAGGGAAGAAATCTTTTCTCATTAATTTATATGATCAAATACTGGTAGTAATACAAGCAATGGAAACAATTTTAAAACCAATTTTTTAATTAAAATACTGAAATCACTATTTAGGAATTTCTCTAGGATAATATAAAATATTACAAATATATATCTTTGAGACCTGAAGATCCAGGTATAAAATATATAAAAGTATAAAAATATGTAGTCAAGTACAGATTATAAATCCAAGTCTCAAGAGAGAGTGTGTCCTAGATGGAAGTCATACATGATTAGTAATATCTAACAAATCAGAGTGGAATTTATTTATTTATTCATTTGTTTATTTATTGAATAGTGTTATTATAGTGGGGTGTAAATTTTTTCATTAATTTTCCAAATTTAAGCACCTGCCACTTAATTTCAGCACTTTTTTCTTTGCCCTAACTTTGGTATTCCCTCTCTTGTGTTTTCACTTTCACCCATGAATAAAGAGAATTTGTTTTCTGATTATTTTTTCTTGTTTTTCATGTAAATAACCTCCTGGGGTTGACTATACTCCAGGAAACAGAATAAAGACTTCCTTTACCATGTTGCAAGATTCTGATAAGTTGTATATGAGTAGAAGTGCCTTGTGGAACATTCAAGAATTGTTCAAAGTAAACATTTACTTGAGCTTGGAAAAGAATGTAGAATCTATATATTGGCATCAACTGGCAAGAAAGAGCTGGAGTCGCTGATAATGAGTCTGAGACCAGTCCTAGACTGATTATAACTAAATGAGAAAGAAATTTCTGAACTGTTTAAGCCACTGTTGTTCTGAATTTTCTTCCAGCTAAATTTTTCTTCCAAAGTAAAAGTCAGTTCACAAAGTTGAAAATATGGTCCAAATTAGCCATATTGATAAGCAATGTATCATTGAGGAAACAAAATAAAGGGAAAACAAAATCTTCCATAAGAATCTATTACCTCAAAAATTAGTCTGGGACATTTGCCTGGTTCATGCATGTGAACTTACTCACTCCACAAATGCAGGCCTTTTTCTTTGATTGCAAACTGAAAACAAGCTTGACAGTGGAGAACTTAGTACAGGGCAGAGCCTAAAGTGGAAGGGAAAGTGGAATCGAAAAGAACTCCAAACTGATAATAATTTCTTATGCAAGTTCAGATATTCAAAAATCATTCTTCATCTGAGTAAATTTAAAAGACTTCCTTCAATAGTGCTTCTTTGAACAAAGAAGATGTGATCTAAGATTTGTGGTTTCTCAAGCTTAAACAACCTTATTATCCTGTTTAAGGGGAGAAAAAGACAAAATCATAGATGCAACTTTGGGTGTTAAAGAGAAAACAACAATGGCAACAGCACAAATATTTAAAAGCTTTAACATCTATAAATGTCATCTTTATTATCTTGATAGGGAAGAGAAAATGATCATAACCAGTCATAGTTGATTATAATTATATTTTTACTACTAAGATAGAAATGTTTATTTCAGTGCACAACATTTTCATTGTGTAATGGAATAGTCATGACCGTCCTTTTCCTTTGAACCCAGAGCCTCACATATGCTAGGCAAGCAGTAAGCTATATCCCCAGTACATGAATGTTCTCACTTCAAAGTATGACTTTATACTATCTTCCAATGTATTTTGCATTTAATTGCTAATAAAAATATTTTAAAACTATATTGAAGTTTCACCCTTGTTTATTTTTTGTATTCTCAAAAATCTAAGAGCCTGTTTATTATTTTGAAAAGTATATGTCATTAATGAACTACATTTGATATTATCTATAAAAGAAAAAATGTTACAATATTTTCTCTTTATCTTTATGACTTTTATATCATATTCCATAGATATTTTATCTAAGTTTTTCCTCAATTCTTCAATAAATACATTTTTAAATAATAAAAGAAGACAAGGTACGAAAAAGAAATATATGCAAAGGAGTGACTAAGGTAGTTAAGTTAAATGCATCCATTTGCCCTTCACAAAATCATCTTTTAATAAGATAAAAACAAAAATATGTGATGTATAAAACTTGGAAGGTCATAAAATGATCTTTACTTTTTCAAATCTAAGTTCGAAAAGTTGCCTATTTGTAAAAGTTTAGAATGAAAAACTATTCAGTTTGGACTAACGTTGTATTTATTTGGGTTTAAAAGATACAGTAGTCAATATATTTAGCTGTTTAATGCTAATCATTTCCTTCCTTTTGTAAATGAATTACTGCAAAGAAAACATAATAAAACTGATCAAAAAGTAGTGCTGTGGTCATGAGATTAATATTTACTGAGCAAATTTACATATAAACTCTGAGAGAACATAACAAAAATGTTATTTATTTACCTTTAAAAAATTTTATTATTGCTGGTCATGGTGTATGTCTGTAATCCCAGCAGCTTGGGAGGCTGAGACAGGAGGATTGGGAGTTCAAAGCTGCCTCAGCAAAAATGAGATGCTAAGCAACTCAGTGAGACCCTGTCTCTAAATAAAATACAAAATAGGGCTGGGGATGTTGCTCAGTGTCCAGCTGAGTGCCCCTGAGTTCAAGCCCCACTACCCGTCCCCCACACAAAAAATATTACTCTTATTAAACTTTAAGGTGTAGCTTTATTCTTACATGATAGAGTTTTTCTTAATCCTCTTTGTAAGACCTAGATGAACATTAAAAGATTGATTCTAATCTGTACAGGAAGAGTAATGAGGGTGAACATGTTGATAATTCCATTGCATTCAACTGATATAATTAACTTAAATTCAGAAAATTCAAAAGTTTGAATGGCCCAAAGGAGTTTTTGTTTTGTTTTGTTTTGTTTTTAAATCAGACCTTTCACCTCTATTTTACTGTTTTGAATCCAAACCAGATTAAAAGTGACCAAAAATTGTTAACACATGATGCTACTTGGTGGCTTGTCGGAAATTTGTTGGTGGTCTAAAGTTAGTCCCATAAACAGATATTCACATAATTAAAAAGGCCATCAGAGTTTGTAATAATTTAGCCTTATATGTAGGCTCCAATGCAACACAGGTATTAAATAAAAAAACAACTTTCAAGAACCAAATGACTTTTGTTAAAATAGGTTCCGAAAATACATCAAAATAAAACTCTTTTGTAAATGATATGTGAAACATTAAAGAAACTCTAAGGTTAATAATGCATTTCCTTTGATCCATTATTCATTTCAAATAGTATGATCCTTTGAATATGTCACTATTTGGGAATAATGGGAAAAATCAGGTCATAGATATTTGGGCAGAATTATAACAAAATCTCTTGTATGTACATGTATTTATGAATAGACTTCCCCCAAAATGTATATAAATTTTCTCAAGTCACCCACCAAAGAATTAAACATAATACTGGCTTTTTCATCTAAATACATTTTTAAGTACTATAAAATGAAGTTCAAAATATCTATTTTATAGTTTATGTCAATTTAATAAAAAAGTTTAACATTAGTAAATGGAACTTTTTTCTATAAAGAAAAATAGACCTGATATTCAAGTACAAAATACACTTGCATTAGAATTTAATTTAAGCCAATTCAAATAAACTCAAACCAGAGACTCTGAAAGTCTTATATTGAAAAGATTCTTTGTTATTTCTTCATGCAATGTCCCTTCTTTCCTGATACTTGCATTTTCTTCTTTAACTTGTGATCATGTTTTCTCTACTTTAATCAAATTAGGGCTGGAAAAATTATTTTTTATAAAATTTCATTTTTATATGATTGTTTTTTTATTAAATTTCATTTTGAGTTTGCTTTAGTGAGGATTTTTCAGTGTATTTCATTTAAAATATAGATCCCAGTCACATTCATCCATACCTCCTAGTTTTACCTTCTGTGGTGATATCTAAAAAGTATATAATCTTTTCCCCCAAAGTAACAATTTAAGTAACCTCTTTTTATATATCCTCAGCTACTTCCCATGGTTGCAGAGCAAATAAGCATAGAGGAACAATAAAACACTGGCTTACTAACTTCCCCAAGACCTGTGCACTTACCCATAACATACTGCATTCACACTGCTATGAGAAAAAGGATAGTGCTTTATAAAGTGGAAAGAAATAATTAGGCACATGTTTCAGAAATATCATGAAAACACTATGGCAGACATTTAAAGAGACAAGTTTTGTACAAGGAAATTCATTAGGAAACAGCAGTAGGTTGGAACGGGCATAGTATGAGTAATGTACAAATCACATGACTGGTTGGGTGTTGCAGGATCAAAGAAGGAGAAGCTAAATGAACCCCCAGACTCCTAGTTTATCATATTGTATCAGTGTAGTTCAATCAGCCATAGGAGGAAGTGCAGATTGCCCATCTTGATGGAGACAACTCTCCCTTTCATACCATTACCCAAAGGAGAGGGAGAGCCTGTTTTTAAGATAAAACAGAAAAGTGCAGGGGAGAGGGGCTTGGGCGAGGAGGGGGCATCAGAGAGTTGTGTTTTAGTTTAATACATTTAAAATCTTAAGTAATTGGAACAGATTCTAGAATAAAATTCCAAGTGAAATTTAACATAGTCTGACAAACATGTGAAGTTATGTTTAACAAATAATTCAGCATTCCCACCTATAAAGCAACAGTGGGTTCAGCAACTTTAGATTTTCTTACAACATTGTATTACTGTAACACATTTGGGTTGTGACCATGGATTTCTAATGTGCTAATTAAAATTTGAATTTCTAATATGCTCTGGAATTCTACTGGAGTTTTTAAAGAAACACTGAGTCTTTAAAGATCATATATGGAACTGTGGAGATACTATGACAAATTAAGAAGTTGAGGACTGCAGAAATGGAAATTTTTCCACAAATTCAGAGCTAGTCAATGCAATGCTGGAGACAAAATCCAGAAAGGTGGAAAGAAAGGTGGAAACATTTTAAACCAATGGTTTCATGCTAGTAAGTCTCAGATGCTCCAGTTTTCATACAAAGCCTCATGGCCTCATGTCTAATAAAGGATTCTCAGCCTGCTTTTCTTTGTAATAAATACCCTTTAAAAAGATCAAAGCACTTTTGATACAAACAACATGGTATAATTGATGGGTTTTGTTTTTTTTTCATTAAATAACAACCTATATTCATAGGGTCGGCACTTTAGGAAAAGCTAAACCATGGGACATGTAATAGTATTGAGCAATCCAATTCATGTGGAAGTTATATCTGATAATAAACACAATTCCATTATTTAAAATATTTTTTTCAGGAAGATGTAGGATTTATAGCATAGAATCAATTGTATAGAACATCAAAATATCAGGTCTCTTACAGGTTACTTCATACAGGAGCCAAGAGTTATCTCTGATCAGTAAAATAAGAAATAAGCTTGGTAGGAATAAGAGGGAGTGGGGGGAATGTGGCAAACTAACAATGTCATGTCAGAGCTCAGTTCCAGCCATGTGGGAATGTAAACATAGTTGTTGGTTGGTTGTTTTTTTCCCCAAGGGCCAACTGGAAATTCAGGGATTTTGTTTTTTTCTTATAGGTGAAGGGAGGTGGGATGGAAAATACATTACCTTTCAGTCTTGATAGCAAATAGACTTTAAAAAACCTTTTGTTAGCCCACTAAAATACAGTTGTAAACTGAACTTAATCTGGGCTCCTTCAACTTTCAATCTCTGATGTAATTATATCAAATATTTTTCTCCTTTGTATCAGATGTTTTTAAAGTAATAGAAAATAGTGGTAAAGAAAAATATACATTTTTTAAAAATAACTTAATCTTATGGGGAAAATGCTGAAAATTGTGAAGAATTTATAAGATAAATTTTCTGTATAAAGTGAGATTATTCAACTTTACTGTATGAGTATACCCAATATGTTATAAACTCATGAGGCTAATAAATAAGGTGTTTGCAAAGGCTTTGTTTCTTCCCATGTGGTTGATATACAGGAATCTGACAATGGTAGTTCACGTCCACAGCAGTTATCTGAGGAAGACATCTTTCTAAATCAAAAGCAGGGCTTCTTCTTGAGCATTTGGGGACTAAGATTGTGAATCTGTGCCTCCACATTGGTGGTAAACTGCTGTGTCTTGGGTATTTGTTAGCAGGTTAAGACCCAGAGTCAGAAAAGTAAAACTGAATTATCTATTAGGATTAGGAGTCAAATTACCAGACTGTGCTTAGAAATACAGTGATCCAGGTTATATGGTGAAACAGATGCAGCACAATGAAGGTGAGATTAAACCGTAGTAGCTTATGTCAGACTGTACAATGCAGATGAGACATAGTGGAGTTCGAATGGAGGAGGAGAAGGAAAAACATTGGGCTTAGACTCAGAGACTTGAAAGAATTTATAGGCAGATCATCAAAAGACAACAGACTATCTGGAAGGCCTGAATACCTGGCAGAATACACTAGTGAATCCCCCACTAAGTCTGGTTCACATTAAGATGAGTGTTTCAGCTTGCACATTTCCATTCCTGGCCAGGCAGGATGATCTGCATCTTCAATAGAGGTTAACACATGGCAGTGGTTTAATACCGGGTTTGAGAAACAGACAACAATAAGAATCCACAAATAGAAGTCTAGTTCAGAGGCCAAGGACTGTTTTCTGTCTGCTCACTCTTACTTTTTAGTCTATCATCAGAATATTTTGTCCTCTAAGGACCTTTTCAAAAGACAATATATCTCTTTTCTAGTTATGATTTTGAAAAAAGAGAGTCATAGTCTAGCCTTTTGAATGGTTTTATGTGTCTTGGTTGGGAACCCATAATACTTTGAGTGAAAACCTTATTTGATGGAATAATCTGGGTAAAATTCTAAAATGTTATGGCAATTTTAGTTTTATCATTCTTTGAAAACACTTTATGTGCCTGTTCTGTGTGTCATATAACATTTATAAGATCCTGGGATAAAAAAGCTGCCCATGGTTTCAGCCTCTCAGATCTTAAAATAGGAGAGACAGACCCAAAGACAAATGATCATAAAATAGTGTTATAAAGCACTATTAACATAGATATAAAATAAGTGCCCTGAGATCCTAAAGAATAAGCAAATAATTACCTAACAATTATGGCAATTTTTACATTTCGATTTCAAAATAATCCTTCAAAATTATATAATACATTTCATTTATCTCCTCCCACCAATCATATTTTTCTCATTTATTATTTGATCTTGATTGACTATACTGAATTTAGTTGCATTCATTTGCTGGTTGGACCATTAAAAGAGTATCCTAAATCAAGTGATTTAAACAACACAATTCTGGAGTCTGGCAGTCCAAGATCAGGTTGTTCATAGGCTAAAATCCCTCTGACCACACTAGCAAAGATCTGTTCCAAGCCCCTCCTAGTTTCTGGTCATTTCTTGGATTGCGGAAGCAAAATTCCAATGTTCACATAGAGTTTTCCCTGTGTGCATGTTTGTGTCCAAATATTCCTATTTTAAATACCACCAGTCTTATTGGATTTTGACCCATTCTACTCCACTGTGACCTCAGCTTAACTCTTTACATCTGTTGTAACTCCCTATTTCCAAATAAGGCCACGTTTTTGAATTAGGACTTCAATATATGAATTTGGGGGCAGTACAATTCAACCAGAACATTGGTCTGAAACGTTTATTTTGTAAAAGGACTGAGTTCCCGCAAAGGATAGAATCCTCTGAATATGAATTTAGGTGCAAATATTAACAGATGTATACAGAGCCAGGTGTATTTAACTCTAAGCACTTGGGCAATATTGACAATGAGTTCTGCAAGTGATCTGGCAGTCTGAATGATCCATGTAAGAGAAATAAATGACAATAAGGTGTTCTGAGATCAAGTTCAGGGAGCATTTCCCTAGTAACAGCCAAGCATGTGCTGGATTTACTATTTTTCACAAGATTGTTTTAAGATTTTGCTGAAAGATTTGTATGATTTTTAGTTATACTAGGAATTTGGTGGTTCTTCTCCAGTTTCTTACAAAAGATGATCTGTGGTAATTCAAAACTGTTCAGTTAGATTTATTCAATTTGGAAGGAGTAAGAATAAGTTCACCACAACTCTGTTGGGTTGACTGACACTAGGTGTTATATTGAAATGGTTAGAAAAGTTAGAGACACATTGTTTTATTCATACAAAGGGGCAAACTATGGTTACTACACATAACTGTTGGTAGATTATCACAGAGTGATTGGCATATGTTAATAAGAAATCTATGTTTCACTGTGATTGATTTATCATATTGAAATATAGGACATAAGCTTTGCTTTAAAAAAAGGCATGCTAAAAAAAGCATGGAACAGTGGTGAAAGTTAGGGAGTATGAGGTCGGTAGGTGGAAAGACTTTGTTATTCTGGTTATTTTGACATGAATGGTTCACTTAAAAGGTAGCATAACTATTAATGAGAATTGTACATTGTTAAAAGCTATCATGAAATTAGTCTTGTTGGATAAATAAACTTCTTAAAACTTTTTTTTTTTTTTTTTTTAAATATAGGTACCCTATGTAGGCCCTTAGAGAGGTTGGTATAGCTTCTGTCACTACAGATTCAGTGGTCTGAGAGTAAAGATGATAAACTAAAAATTAACATTAGCAATGACATAATCAGTTTGACATTTTCATGGAGAACATAACATTAAAGAAACACATTTGGATACTCAAATTTTCAAAAGGATAGTTAACAGGAGCAACAACAACAGAAACAATGAGATTAGCTGGGAGGTTTCCAAAGGGAAAAGGTAGGAAACTAAAATCCACAAAAACAACATAGATCCTGCCTGAGATACACTTCAGACTCATGAACACTAAGGAAAGTAAAATAAGATGTTGGGGCTTGGGAAGGATGAAAGGAAATGATCAGACTATGATATGGATCTTTAGGGATAAAAATTAAAAAATAAAAATATGTTAAAAATAGAAAAAATGTCAATAAAACAATTCCCATGAAATAAGCTGCATCAGAAATGCAAAATCCACTGGAGATTGGCTTTCTGTATTAGACTATGCAGGAATGAAGCAATCTGTAGAGATTACAAAGAATGCAGAGGAACTAAAGGGATGCTTTGTGCCTGGTCTTTTCTTCAGGATGATGAAGAATTATCTACCCTGGAGTTACTCTGTGCAGAGAAAGGTGAGGAACTGTCAGAGAAATCAAAACAAAGACCTGATTGAAAAAATATGAGAAATTAAGTGGCCATAAATCACTAAGTTCAAATAGGCTTCATCTAAAACTTCTGAAGGAGTTAAGAACAATGTAGCTAAGCTACCACCAAAAATGTATCAACACCTTCCATCAAAGAGCAGGGTGATGAATGCCCATCCATCCTTAAGAATAGTCCAATGTTACTTGTAAAGTTAGGTTATAATAAAAAACACAGTCTTGTCTAGAATTATTCATGCCTTAGAAAAAGAGTGCATTTTCCCCTTTGGGAAAAAGAAATGTGTACTTTCTCATTTAGTTTATTGTCTCTGGAGGATATTTTTCCATGTGTAGGCTTTCTTTCCTGTTTTGTTTGGTTATGTTGTTATTTCATTTCTGAATATGATTCTCCACGAATTTGCTACCCTGAATGTTATTGAACACTACTTATTAGACACACACCAATGCGTTACCAAGGAGAAGATTGTAATCCGGCCTGAAATAACTCAAGGCAGTGTTTGTTGGTTGTCAGCTTCGTCTGGTAGATAAGCAATAACTTTATTGTTACAGCATGCGGTGGGGCTTTGGAAACTAAGCACCATGCTGAGAAGAGCACAATAAAACCTGCTTGGTAAACGTGATTTCCCAGAGTAATGCATGCATCTCTTTTGCTTGAGAATATTTTCACATTTTAGATGGCTTCTTGTTTTTAAGTTAGGGCAATTACATGATTTCCAAACTAACACAAATTAATAAATGGCTTAAGAGCTCTTTAGAGTTTCTGTTGATGAATTCAGTGCTGCCTGTTAAAAACAGGCCAGTGATTGCTCAGGAGACTCAGGAGACTGCAACCCTCTAATTCCTAGCAGGTGGGCACAGGCCAGGCCTTCCCATCTTGCTTTGCAGGTGAACCTCAAAGGTGACCTCTCCAGGGAAGGAGGAGAAATCATTGGCTATGTTTATTTTATAACGAAACCCTTTTTAGATGAAGATTCCTAACTGTGCTAAATTGTTCTTAGTTAAGAGTGTGAGATGTGGGGTGTAACTGGTATTTTTAGTCTTGTGGACAATTATTTCATTTGTAACTTTCAGCAAGCTTCAAAGCCATTACTGTAACTAAAGAATAAACTCATGTGAAATACTGGTGAGACTGAATTTATTTCTTAAAGGGTTTTCCTAAAGGGGTTAAAATTTGAAAGCTTAAGAATGAGAAGGAAGAGGATTTAAAGCACTCTTACTGCAACATTCTTGGGATTTCCAATGTGACCACTCCAAATCTTCATAGGTACCACTTCCTCTACCCAACTGTTTCATCCAAGCCATAAAAAAATCAGCATTACTCCCCTTTTTCTCCCCCTCCACATTCTCCTCCACCTTTACTGTTTAACTGGATGGAACAATTACCTCAGGGCAATTATGGTCATTCTTTTTTCCTTTCTGAATCATGTTTGTCTTTCTAAATCATGGCACATTTTAAAAGATACATATTTGTTATCTGTCCTTGGGTGGGAGGCAGGGATCAACTTTGTAAGCAAAAAGACTAAATGAAATGGTGAGAAGGAAAAATGCTTCAGAGGATAGTTAGGACATTTGAAGAGGGTACTGGCTCTCAACCTTTGTAGATAACCAACCATTGTGAAATCTAACAAAAATATATAAACTCATTCATCAGAACAGGGTAGTTGTAAACATTTAGCTATGCAATTTCAGTTATTCATAAGCCTACTAACAGTCATCTCCAGATTAAGGCTAATACATTGAGTACAGTAAACTACTATCACTTCTAAAATGTGACAAGCAATAGGCACGTTGGAATCCTCAACTTACAGTGATATGTAGCCCCAGGGACATAGGCTGCTTACTTTTCCATCAAGTGGAAATAGAAGTTTCTCTTTAGGCATGAGATATGGTGGAATTATTACTAGATTGATAATTAGGAGAGCTAAATCTATCTCTAATTATAACTTTAATTAACTTATTATACAATGTAGTTTTCTTAATTCTCTGAGCAATAGTTTCTTTTTTAATACATTGAAGAGATTGGGTTACATTTTCTCTAAGGTCCTGCACATCCTGAAAATTATGTGACTTCCTATATTTTGCAGGAAAAAGTTCCTGCTTTCATTGACTGATAACTTTATAATAAAGGAGTGTTGTATCAGTTAAAAAAAAAAAAGGCAAACACAAATTGGGGCTGGTGCTATAGCTCAGTGGCAGAGCACTTGCCTCTTGTGTGAGGCACTGGTTTCAATCCTCAGCATCACACAAAAATAAACAAACAAAAAAAGACATGCTGTCCATCTACAACTACAAAAAAATTAAAATTAACTACACAATGGTGTTCATGTGAAATGACGTATCCGATTCTTTAAAAAGCAATTTAAAATGATTATTTTAGTTTCACAAATTTTAGGTCTCTGTTTATATGTGCTGTTAGATTTTGTCTTTTTTCCATTTTTATTTCATAACTAATATATAGATACATTTTATTATCCTATAGTTTTAAAATATATTACCTTTTGAATACTTAGAGACAAATATAGAAAATATATCTTGGAAAGGCAGAATTAATTTATTAGATTTCATCATTGACTTTTATGATTTATAGGAAAAATATATCTTTTCTAAATTTTTACCTTATTAGGGAGGCAGTATGTACCTGACAAGAAGAGCCAGACACATGATTTAAACTGCCTAGTTCAAATCCTGACTCATCTTCTAACTCCATGCTTTTGAGTTTCTCCTCTAAATTTAAGCTAATAATAATAGTGCCCATTATAGAGGATATTGAGAGACTTAGATGAGATGCATCCACCCTGGTAAAGTGTCATACTGCCAGAGGTGGTCTACACAGTTAACTGTTAATTCTAATTCAGTTTTGTTATTGTTTATTCACAAATTATTTTTTTTAAAAAAAGGATCGTGAGAATAAAACTGTATCCATTACAATTGTTTGGCTCTGAGTAATAGAAACCTCTCAAGTACACAAGTATTTCTCTCTCCAGTAAAAGAAGTCTAGGATACTGAGCCATGGGTGCGTGCTGTTCAGTGGGTTCTGGGTCATGGACTCCTCTGTGTTTTCCTCTGCTATCTCCAGCTTTCAGTTTTCTCTGCACTGGTCAGCAAGATTCTTCCACGTCCAGCCATATCCATATTCCTACCACCTGGAAGGAGAAAGTTGTGGAGAAGGATATTTGACTGTTCTTTAAAGACAATACTTCTGCTTATATCCTATACTCCAGAACTTAATCGCAAGTGTCATGCCAGATCTTTTGCCTAACTAATAATTGAGATTCTCTTTCTAAGGAAAAAGAGAATGTATACTTTGGATCAATTAACAGTCCTGCCATACAAAGTAAATAAATCATGTTTTTAATGGTTAAGATTAACTAAATCCATTTAAAATAAAAGATGGTTACTTCACAGCTTAGTTATATATAAAAGAGCAGTCTTTGTTTTCCCAATGCATATTAATCCCTCTAATCTCTTAATTACTTTGTGAATTTTTTATATTCTGCCTTTCTCATGATTCCTTTCATTTCTTAGGTATAATTGAAATAGTTCATTTCTTTGGGAAAATTCCCATGAATCCTCCATCTTTTTAGATATCCCCCTCCCTGTAATTCAATATATCCCATATTGTACTTTACCCATTGCACTTACGACAAAATAATCATTAATTACATGCCTATATCCCTTATTAGAATATTCCCTGAGGGAAAGCACTACCTCTGACATGTTTTTGTAACCTCAGACTCTAGCACATTCCTGAAACATAGTGCATTCAATCACTAGTTGTCAAAAAAAAAAAAATAGTATGTGAGGTAATTTATGTGCAGTAGAATGTAGAACATGTCAGCAATTCTTTAATGCATGTAAATTAGAAATCAACTACCAGATATGACACATATATTTATTTTAAATTATCTAGCTTTGTAACAGGTCTACAAATTATTGTCTGATATAATGTAACAAAAAATAAGTAGATTAAAAATTTCCCCTTTTCTTCCCTCTACCCATACCCACATCAGGAAATAGGAAAATGAGAATACTGAGCCATAATTTTAATTTCATACAAAGAATAATCCCAAAATTATATGTCCATATTCTTGTAGCTGGGAGAGTGGACAATCAGCCTCTCATTATTCAGCTCCTTTCTCATTCCACATATGTCTGAAGGGTTCACTCTGAACTCATTGATAAAGGAAAGGAACTGACATTCTTCTGACCTCACTGCCGAAGTTAAGTATTGCCCCAGAGGGAGGAGTCCTGCACATTGTGGGACAGTTAAGAAAATCCTCATCATACACACACACACACACACACACACACACACATATATATATACACATACATATATATATTTATATATGTATATATATTTTATAGTTATAGGAATCATAAACATGCAGTATTTTACAACAATATTTTTTCAGTATACAATACAATATCAAGCATGGGCACAGTATTATACAACACATCCTGAAACTGATTCCTCTTATATCTCTGAAACTTCATGCCCATTGAGTTATACCTTCCCATAACTTATTCCCTTTCCAGACCCTGACTACCATCATTCTGATTTTTGCTTCTTTAATTTGACTATTCTAGATATTGAATATAAGTGGAATCACGTAGTGCAGTTTCTCTGAGACAAGCCTATTTTGCTTCCCTTAATGTTTTCAGGGAAACTTGTCATATATGGTTGGATTTTCTTCTTTTTAAGGTTGAAAAATATTCCATTATATGTATACACCACATTTTCTTTGTCTATTCATCTGTTGATGAATATGTAGGTTTTATTTGTATGACTTGACTCGTGTGAATCATGTTGTTGTGAACAGAGGCATATGTGTCTTTGAGATTTTAATTTCAGTTATGTTGGATAAATACTCCAGAAGTGGGATTCCCTGAAAACATGATAATCCTATTTTTATATTTTTAAGGTGCCTTTTTAGTGTTTTCCATAGTAGCTGCACAAATTTACATTCCCACCAAAAGTTTATAGGGGTTCTGTTTCTCTACATTCTTGTCAGCATTTTTTACCTTAAAAACAATTATTATTAGGTTTATAAAAGCCATCCTCACAGGTGGAGTGATAACTCATAGTTAATGTTAATATGTATTGTGTTGTTATTTTGTTAATTTGTTAGATGTTAATTTGTATTGTGTCGATCATTAATTATCTTGAGCATATTTTTAAATGTTTGCTAGTCTTTCATGTGATTTCCTTTATTCCAAAAGTTTTGTAGTTGTTGTTGTTCTGTGAAGTCCTCAGGATTTTCTAAATCTGCATTCTTGTCATCTGATGACAAGGACAATTTGACATTTTCCTCTCTTCTTCTCTCTTTCACAGTTTATTTTCCCTGTCTAATTGTCCAGGCTCAAACTTTCAATACTGTAGCAAAAGTAGCAACAGTTGGCTTCCTTGCCTCAATTTTTTAATTTACAAGGAAAGTTCTGTTTTTCACCATTAAGTTCGATGTTAATCGTAGACTTTAATTATGTATCCTTGATTTTGTTGAGGTGATTTTCTTCTGTGCCTAGTTTATTGTGAGTTTTCATCATGAAAGTGTGGTAAATTTTGTCAACTTCTTTTTCTGCATCTATTTAGATGTTTGTATGATTCAAATTTGTTATTTTCTTAAAGTAGGTATCATATTAATTAATCAATTAGCTTAAACATCATTGATTCCCAACTATAAATCTCACTTGTTCATTGTGTATAATACTTTTAATGTGCAGTTAGATTCAGTTTGATAGTATTTTTTAAGGTTACCAGGGTAAAGACCTCAAAAAATGAGTTTGGGAGTGTTCCCACCTCTTATCTTTGGAAGAATTTGAGAAGGGTTGGCATTAATTCTTTAAATGCTGTTAGAATTCATAGGTGAAATCACCTTATTTGAAGTTTTTCTTTATTGATGAATTTTCACTGATGTCATCACATATAATGGCCATTATTGTCACTTGAGAATAGTGTTCTACAGTTTAGTTTGGTCTAAGTATAGCCACCTCTGCTCTCTTGTGGCTGCCATTTGCACAGTATATATTTTTCCAACCCCTTTTTGTGGGTCAGTGTATGTCTTTATATCTAAAGTATTTTTCTTGTAGAAAACATATAGTTGGGTCTTATTTTTTTAATCCATTCAACAGCTTAGAGATCTGGGATGGCTATACTTAAATAAAACAAAACAGACTGTAAGTCAAAGAGTATCACAAAAAACAATAAAGGATATTATATAATGATATGAGTAAAAACACCAGGAAAATTTGGCAACATATACATATACACCAACATATACATAAACACCCAATGGCAGGGTACCTAAATATATAAAGCAAAATAGTACCTAAATATAAAGCAATCACTGACAGAACTGAAGGGAGACATAAATTGCAATATAATAATGAGACTTCAATATCCTGCTTTATCTATTGCTTTGTTTAAATAGTGTTTCCCTGTTTGTTCATTTACTTTACTGTCTTTCTTCACTGTTTCTTTTTACAACCTCTTTTCCTTTTCAGTAACATGTATTTTCTTTGTGATTACTAGAATGCTTACATTAAACTTCTTATACCAGTGTATTTTAAGCCAATAATAAATTTCAACTGCCAAATACAATGGTTCACACCTGTAATTCCGTAATTGTGAAGGCTGAGGTTGGAGGATCGCAAGTTCAAAGCCAGTCTCGGCAACTTAGTGAAGCCCTAAGTAACTTAGGAAACCCTGTCTCAAAATAAAATATCAAAAGAGCTGAGAATGCAGTTCAGTGGCAAAGTTCCTCTGGATTAAATCCCCCACTGCCAAAAGTAAAAATAAACATTAATTAAAAAATTTCAACTGTACATATTTATTTCTTCCTCCACACATTATATTTTTGTCAAAATTTTCATCTATTTGTGTTGTGAATTCATCAATATATTTAGTTATAGCTATTTTATGCTTTTGCCTTTTAGATTTTATATTAGAATTAAAAGTGATTTATCACCACCAGTCTGTATTTGTCTGTACTTTTACCTTTACCAACAAGGTTTATACTTTTGTATGCCATGTTGTGGTTCAGCCTCCTTTCACTTCAACTCCAAGAGCCCTCTTTAGAAGTTCCTGTAATGCACATGTTGTGTTGACAAAATCTGTTTCTTTGTTTTTTTTTGTTTTTTGGGGGGAGCTGAGAAAGCTTTTTTTTTCTACTTCAATTTTTTTTTTTTTTTGGAACTGGGGATTGAACTCAGGGGCACTCGGCCACTGAGCCACATTCCCAGCCCTATTTTGTATTTTATTTAGAGTCTCACTGAGTTACTGAGTTGCTTAGAGCCTTGCTAAGTTGCTGAGGCTGGCTTTGAACTTTTGATCCTCCTGCCTCAGCCTCCTGAGTCACTGGGATTACAGGTGTGTGCCACCGCACCCGGCTTCTATTTCAATTTTTGAGGGACAGTTTTTGATTGGCAAAGTATTCTTGGTTGTTAATTTTTTCTGCCTGGGGGCCTTCCTTGCTACTGTCGTTTCCTTCCTTCTTCCTTTTTTATCTTTTCTTCTAGATTTTGAATGTCATCTTTCTAATTTCTGGTCTTCAAGTTTTATATCAAAGTACTGCTGACAGTCTAATAGAGGTTCCTTTGTACACGTAAGCCTCTCTCTTCTCTTGCTACTTTCAAAATTCTCTTTGGCTTTTGATAATTTGACTTTAATGTGTCTTGGTGTGCATTTCTATGGGTTCATCTTATTTGTAATCCTTCAGACTTCCCACACCTACACGTCCATTTCCTTCCACCAATTTTGGAAGTTTTCAGCCATCATTCCTTTGAGTAATTTTTTGGTCTTCTCTATCTGTATTGTCCTTCTAGACCTTCCATAAGCATATATTAATCCTCTTGATCATATCCCATACATCATTTAAGCTTTTTTCACTTATTGTAGTTTATTTTTCTCCTGACTAGATAATTTTAAATGAGTTTTCTTCAAGTTTACAATTCTCCTACTTACTCTAGTCTGCTGTTGAACCTCCTACATTGAATTTAATAAGTTATATTCTTCAGCTTCACAATTCTGTTTGGTTCTTTTTAAAACTTCTCTTTGCTGAACTTTTACTTTTGTGCATATATTTTTCTCCTGAGCTAACTGAACAATTTTATGATGGCTATTCCAGATTTTCTTTTGTAATTTACATATCTCTGTATTATTAGTGTTGATTTCTAGGGCTTTACCTTGTTGTTTGTTTGGCTCATATTTCCTTGTTTCTTTATTTCTTTGACTCATTTTGTTAATATCAACACTTGCATAAACTATTTTCTAGTCTTCACAAATTAACTTTGTATAGCGGAAAATCTTCACCCATCAGTCCAACCACTGAGAGGATCTGTAATCCTTTCAAACCTTTTTGGGAGTCTATAATACCATTTTTTCTTAGCAAATTCTCAGGTATCTAGAGTATGCCAGCGCTGTCACTGCTCTAACTCAGGTGAGAAGAAGCCTGTATCATAGCTAGCACCTGGAGAGTTGGGACGCTGAAGAGGTTTTGGCTCAACTCTTTCCTTCCCCAGAGGGAAGCTGCAATCTGCATATTTGTCAGCCCACTCACTCTGCACTGGGCAGGGGTGGGGAGCTCTATAGAGATTGCATATATACTTGTTCAAACATCTCCTATTCTTTGTGGCTACCAGTATTATTGACTATGCTGGATCTTGTCAGTACTCAGAGATAAGTAAGATAGAAGCCAGAACCTTGAGCAGCCCCTGGAAAAATTGAAACCTTAGATGTGTAGCCAACTCTTTCCTCCCCAGGGAGAAGCTGGGAGTTGTGGTTTTTCACCCATTGCTCTGTATAGAGTCAGGGTGATGAGCTATGGAGAGTGGCCAAACACTAGGTCAAACCACCACTTGGTTTTTTTCTGTAGCCCTTAAGGGTCTAGTGTATGCTGGATCCCGTCAGTGTTCCTAGACAAGTGATACAAAAGCCAGTCCCTCAGACAGTACCTGGGAAAATTGGAATGTTTGATGCACAGTCCAGCATTTATACTTCTACAGACAGATCCTGGGAACTAAGATAGTATTGGGCCAGGAGTGGAGATTGCAGGGAAAGCATGCATTACCTATGATACAAAAGAACTTAAATGTGGTGGTGACTTCACAGTTGGGTCACATTCACCAGAGATTGATTGGATTCATGACCTTGATCATAGTATCACAGAAAAATTACATGTACAGTATGGTTTATTAGCATTTGAATCACACACTCACACACACACACACACACACACACACACACACACTTTGTTCATTTACCAACTTATTTCCCCTCATTTGAGTTCTTGAGATCATATTGCAAAACTCTTCCTTAAAACTATCCCTGGATTCCAACTCTGGTTCAGCTGTAGAAATCCTCAGTCCTCTTAGCACTCTTTCCTAGATCTCAACACTCACTCTACCATGCTGCCTTCAAAATTTTCGCTAAACTACTGGAACCTTAGTAAAGCCCCAACCCTAGAACTCCCCTGACTGCCATCACTTTCATCTCTTTCCTCAAGCTTATCTTTCCTCTCAACTCCATGAATCCTTCCTTTTGCAATCCCACATTAACCACATCCCTCATCCTCATATTTATACTGTAGCCTTAAATGCCTAAACCCTATTTTACATCCCTTTTTACCCCTAAGTGTGCCCCAATGTTTCCTTTCATTGTTGGAAGTCATCTTCTTTCAAATTGGATGACAAATTCCCCAGGAGCCCCTACCCTTCTTATCCTCACACTTCATCCTACAACAAGAGGCCCAGATCTTCTCAGTGTCCTCCTGTTGTACTTCTGTCTTCACCAGGTAGGGTGGGTCTGATACTTGTATCTTGGGGTCTTATAGCTGTTTGTGTCTCTCTCTCCAACTAGATGTCCCTAGAAAGTGAACCCTGTTGTGCAGAAGGATCCTTGTTGATACCCATTCCTATTATTGCCCTTCTAAGGTCTTTCCTGTACTACAGAGAAAGAAAACTGAGGAACAAGTTTTCAGATCCAGGAAGGACAAAAACTTATACAAAATCCATAAGGTAAAGAGAAGACATTGTCCTCTGATCATAGATGCAGTCTAGACTATAGGAATCAGCATATGGCAATCAGGGAGTTTCTGAGAATCTCCCACTGCAAAAAATCCACCTACTGGTTCCTCCTGTTTTCTGACCTTTCCTGTGCATAGATTTCTTGAAAGTAGTCTTCCTGACTTTTGCTCCTCCAGTATTCCTCTCATTGTATAAACTTGAATTTTACTCTTTTGTGTTTCTTCCCCTCAAAGTAGCTAAAAAATCCTGATTATGCATAACTTAAGTAAAACAATGGGTGTTAATTGATATATTAAAATAGCAAGGGATATATGTATGTGTGTATATATATGTACCTGTGTGTGTGCTTGTGTACGTGCATATACACAAGCACTTGGAAAATAGCACTTGGAAAAAATAGCACTTGGAAAGTAACATTTCAGAAATAAGAAAAATGGACAAAATTACCACTTGTGTTAATGGATGATCTCAATGTGGATTAGATTTTGAGTCCATTATAGTCACAGGAAGGCTGGAATCTTGATTAATCAGTTGATGACATTTGGAGTATTTCTCTGAACAGTATTCCTTTCAGGGGGCATCGGGTAGCAAAATAAATAAAAGCAGATAGAGAGTGGCAGTTCTAGGACAAACTGAAGATTGTACTTTCCTTCTGAAGGGTGTGGCCATTCTTCAGCATCTGCTAATTGTTTACATGTGGAAATATAGAGTCTGGTCTTATAAATTTTTCAACTTATTAAAAGAAACTAAGACTCTTCTTTTCTGGTAAAATCTTCAAAATTTAAATATTTACCAGTGGATTCAAAATTTTTTAAATGTCATATTGGTTCACAAAACTCAGCTTCAGGTTGTTTCTGTGCCACAGGATGACATTTTCTGACCTCAGGTTTAAACTGAATGATTCAAATATGTGGAAATACATCACTGGAGGGAGGAGAAATGCTCTTAGTCAAAATGAACTCCTATTATAAAGGGTTGAGATTATTGAATGTTAGGTCATAATCTGAAACAGAAATATGAAGAGGCATTTTCAAAGTAGGTTACACAAACTTGAGATCAAAGAAACTGGGCTATAACTTCGAGAGAGATCATGTTCCTTTAGGCAATTAGGAGAATGGATAATTTCATATACTACTAGAGGTTGTGAAAAAATATACTATCTAGGAAAGTGATATTGGTCATTTTTTATTCAAGAATATTGGGCTGAATAGTCAAAACACATTAAGTCTCAGAGGCAGTTACTCTATTGTGAATCTTATTACTGTCTGCATTTTTCTGTTTGTTTGATCAATTTCACAGGAAAAACAAAATAAATAACTCCTAAGAAAGTAAGACATATTGGACCTATAAGACAGAATGACAGAGAGGATATAATTTAGATTATATGGTTTGGACAGTTCTCTCTAAGGCTTTAACATTTAAATTGGTACTTTAGTCATTTAGAAAGGCATAGCTAGGAGAAAGATCTTCCAGTAAACAGATATTAAAGCTCTGAGAAACAAAATAGTTTGGACATTTCCTGAAATAGAAAGCAAGCCAGTCTGGCCTGAGCAGAGTAAAAATTGAAATAAGGTTAAAATAAGATGGCTGTGGCAAAGAGCATTCACTTTATTCAAGAGCAATAGGAAACCAAATGGTTTTAAGCAGGGAAATGTTGGAAGTCAAGTTTATATTTTACAATTTTATTTTGTTGTAAGAGGACTAGAAATGTTGGAAGTCAAGTTTATATTTTACAATTTTATTTTGTTGTAAAAGGACAAGAAGAGATGAAAAGACACTAAATCAAAGGTCACTGCTGTTGTTCAAACAAGAAATGACGATGGTGTAGACAGAGAAAATGGACCAATTTAAGAAAGAGTTGAAAGTAAAATCATCAGGCTGCATATGGAGAGTTTGTCTGTGGTTCTCAGCCTGCTGACATGGGCAAGTACTGCTTAGAGAGGGACAAGTAAAAGGAAAAGGTTAGAGTAGGCAGTAGAAGAATAAAGTCAGGAATTTAGATACCAAAGTGGTGGAATGCCCCAAACAAACACAAAGTCAAGAAATTATCAACATGTATTTATGAGTCCACTATAATGTATTGCTTACTTCATCTTTCAGTGCTTTTTAAAATGGGAATGTTCACTTTCTTACTTTCTAAAACCCTCCCTTACTTTTCAAAATCAATCATTCCCTTATATTTGAATTTTTTATACTTTATATTAATTTTGATTCTTCTTTAATTGTATTTTTAAATGTACTTATCAAAGTTCTAGAGGTCAAATATAATTATTGTGAACTTCATTCTTTGGGAGAATATTAATGGTTTGTTACTTGTAATAATACACATTAAATGGGGTTCTGAAATTTTTAGGTGCAATTAGATGGTGACCAAGTGGAAAAGTATCACAACGCTTTAAGATATTTAATCAACATAATTTTTATAAGATGTATTGATTTTTAAAATCAATGATTTTCTCTTTTAAAGCTGTGACAAAGTTTCTGTGTAGATAAAGCAGTAGTAACTGTAAAATTAGCTACCTTCTTAAGGATTAACCATGTGTCAAACACTGCAAACACAATTTTTAACCTTTACAATAACCCATGTGCTAAGTTATTATGGTTTGGATTTTATGTCCCCAAAGGCCCATATGCTAAAGGCTTGATGGCTGACCTGTGAAGCTATTAGAGGTGGAGGAGCCTTTAGGAGTTGGAGCCTTGAAGATGAATTAGTTCTTTGGATGTGTCCTTGAAGGGCATAATGCGGGTATAATGAGATGAGCAGCCTCCTCTTCCTTGCACTCTCACCATGATGTGCTGCCTTACCACAGGCTCAAAACAAAATGGAAAGTGACCATAGAATGAAACTACTGAAGTCATGAGCCCAAATAAATCCTTCCAACTTTTAAGTTAATTATTTCAGGTATTTTGTTACAGTGATGGAAATCTGATTAACACATAAGCATTGTTATTATTCTCTTTTAACAGGGAAATAGCAGCTAAAGAGAAAAAAATGTGTATTTTGAAAAAATAAAGAATAAATATTCATATTAAAATGGAATTATTTACTTGTAGGTTTACATGCCAGTCTCAGATTTGAAGGAAAACTATCAATCTTCCAAAGTTGGACTAGGAAGTGATCATTATTTGACTCAATATTATTACAAAGGAAGTTTCATCTTACCTATATGTATTACTAAATAGTGACTTTAGATTCATGGAATCCAAGAAAGTCTATTTTAGGTGTCATTGTACCAATTGTACTATAATTATGTCTTTATTTCCCAAATCTAGATTATTGGTTTTAATTGAAGAAGATACTAGTCACATTAATATAGCCTCAATATGTTTCAGAAAACTTCCAAGAGACAACATGAGAGAAACTATTTAGTTTATACATTTGTTTCAAAGTAAGGTAGATTTTTATTTCTAGAAGAGGGCTACCTTTGAAAATGGTACAAATTTTAACTCTATAATTTTTGAACTAAAATATTAAATCAAACTAAAAATATTATGTTTCATAGGCCAGTATATACTCTATCTACAGACTGGTATTACCTAGAGGAAAAAATGGTCATTCTAGTATGCATGACATACTAGAACAAAACAAAAAAAAATCAAATTAATACTTCGACAAATTGCTAAATCTATTTCCATTAATTTTATTTCAAGTTACCACAGTACAAGTCTAAGATTCTAAGATTCTAACATTTGGATATAAAATCTTTTTATTTTAAAATTTCACCCATAAGTTACTGATTACGTTCAACTCATGAAAATATCAGTACATAGAAGTTAGCATTCAAAGAAGTTAATATCTTTATTTTTTTCTGTGTAAGATTCACTTTAGAATCTATATATGATAATTTTCTGCCAAATATAAACATTTATGTTAGAGATTTTTAAATAATTTTAGGTTCTGTAGAGCCCTGAGTTTGTTGTAGTTTGTCTTTTTCTAATCAAAGCACTATTTTCAACCTAACATACAACAAATTTAGCTTACATGTACCAATGCCCCCTGAACAAAAACTATTTGTCTTCTCTTATTGTTTGATTGCATTTATTGACCCATATGTCTGGTTAGTTTACATGTGTTGTTATGTCACTATCCATAAGATATAACTACCATCCTATGACTACATTGCTAGGAATAAAAGCAATTCATTTCCAAGTGCAGATATTATTTTTAAACCTCCCCCAGCAACAGCATCAATTGAAACATATTAATGAATAATCCGTTGGGTGCACTCTTACTGGTATGAATTTCCCACCATTCTTTGTAGACTTTCAGGATGTTTTACCTGTTAGAATCCTGAAAAGCTTGGAATTTTTTTCTCTTTGCTTTCCTTTTGTTAGTTTTAGTATCTAAATAATTTTTCCATTTTCTCAAAAAGGATCTAGAGACCACACAGAGCCAGAATGTTTTTCTGCATTGGTATTCCTTTTAATCTTTACCTTGTAGTTCATATCAAAGCTATAATTGTTTGCCAGCCAGCAAAATCTAATAGCTCCCTCTGGTTGAAAGCTGTCAACAGCAATCTATCCAGCAGTGGGGGCATTGCCTGAAATGGAAAAGCATCACATATGGTTGTATTCCTCAGTGAGCTACAAACAAGGTAAGATTTTACATTTTCAAACACAAACTGTTACTAACCCCACATAATAAGAGAGAGGCACCAACATATCATTGAAAGATTCTATCATATCATTACTGGAGAATATTACTTCTTGGTTCATTACAGTCCTATAGGAGGAAAGATAACAAGCTAGTCCAACCATTTATATCGGGTTTTTCTTCTCTTGATTTAGCAATGTAGCAATGTCTCTTTCTTAGATGTTAGATCATGATTTATTAGGTGTCCAAAAGTAAACCTCTACTCCACAGTGTATAAAGAAAACAGGCTTCAAATGATCAGTCCAGATTTCCTGCTAAGCATAAAGACTGCTAAATTCATTAGGGAATCCAAAAAGCAAAACACTTCAATATTTTTTAAAAATGTGGTAAAGAGCTATTTAGGAGATTCTGAAGTAGGTGATTTGTTTAACATTTGTTTTATCACAATGGTATTGTGTAATCCTTCGGACACAGTCCAGTATAATGACTCTCACCATCAAACCAACTATTTAGCCTCGTGCTGAGTTTTCCATCCAGGCTAATTAGAATTCTTGTCTTCTTAAAACATTTGCACTCTTGGCATTCCAGTGGTTTTTCCACTTGTGTCAGAGGGCCTTTTGGATATTTCTAAATCAGTATTTTCTGCATGCTTCTAGCATTCCGTGTCTTAGTTTCCTCTGTCTTCACACCTGAATGCCAGAATTATTGTAGTCATTCTCCAGAACTGAGTTCCTATTATCTCAGTTTAAAGGCATCCAGATGAAGCAACCCAAAACAAGAATATTCACCCAACAGTATGCATACATTCTAGAATCCTCTCTCTCAACCAACTTTACTATTCTTTATATATACATAAGCTATACTGAACTTAGGGTATTGCATAAAATGTGTGTCTAATCTTAGTTATCTAAAAGAATGATTATTTTAGAGTAGGTTTCAAGTAATAAGTTGATAGGGAACATGGTCTTTTGTTTGGTAGAAGAGAAATTCATTTTGTTCACATTTGATGTGATGAACAGCAAGGTAAAATGTAAATGAAAGGAGTTACACTGCTCTGTATCTATACAAAGGTACACAATAATAAGGCTCTGAAAGTTCATGAAAGAAAAGCTGTAGCATGTGTCTTTACCAATTCCTTTCTAATGCACAAACTCGTAGGTATCACTGGTAGACATTCATGGCCCAATGTTAATTTTAGACAACTCATTAATGGCTGCTGTGTCTTTTTTAAAAAATGCAGACACAATTCTGCTTCAGAGATAATTACAAGCAACTGATAACAAGTCCTATTGGAATCTGCCAGTGGTTTAATCACACTAATGCATCTCATAGCTGAACTGAAAAATGGGAGAAACCTTCTTCACTCTGAATTCAGACACAGAAGAATGGCTTTGGTAAAGTAAAAGCATGACAACATATTTGGTATTTGGTCTACTTTCCTGACACATAACTCCAAGGTTCAATGAGCTGGTAGTATGTTTTGCTCATTATAGCATCTTCAAGCATTTCTAAGATGTCTGGGGTTTGGCAAGCTCTGTAGTTACCTTGCCAAGCACATTTTCCATTAGTATTTACACCCATATGTATTTTCAAGAAAACAGTCTGAGTGTTTCTGATTAAATAGAGCTATTAAGTGTACAAATGGCCCCTTGGAAACACTATGATAAGTCATTTAACTCAGATTTTTGTAGAAAAATGAAAAATAAAAACGATTTCACATTTGCCAATGAGCCCAAAATTACCAAAATCTGAAATTGCATCGAAAATTTAAGTCAAAATATTATTAAATCTTAGAATTGAATAAAAAAACCTTCTTACCCTGATTAACCTTCATGTAATTTTCTGCTTATTTCATCATTTCTGTCTAATTTACCATATTTCACCTAATATCATAACATTTTAAATTTTGGGCATGTGTGTGTCATTATACTACTGATGCTTTCGTGATCACTTTGTATTTTAAGTAACATGTATTAGTAGTATTAATAGCTGTTCATAGAGAAGGCTGCAATTCAACTTGTCACTAAACATGACAAAAAACTCAGTGAATTGCTTATGTATTCCCCTTAACACTAATATATAATAGGTAGTATATTGAATAGAATACTTAACTATGCATAAGTATGTATAACATATTATAGTATTTTAAGCAGTACCCTAAGGCACTAGTACCTAGTATATAAATATTCTAATGCCTATTGTATTAATGCTGAAGTCAATATTTATAAATGATCTATGTCACATGGCACCTACCAGTTACTACAGTAATAAGGTTGTCAGGTTTCAATGAAGACTGTGACCCTTCAAATTTGAGAATATTTTTTTCAGGTGGAGAGCCTGCTATTTGGATTAAACCAAGTTCTAGGGAGGAACAAATTCCAGGTGACTTTTTATAGAATTTTCTAAGGAAAAAGACCATACGGGGTTCCAAAAGATTCAGGAGAATAATGATATAGATAATTTTGAAGTGGTTGCTGCTGAATGAGTTCTTGAGACAGTTCTGCATCTCTCCTGTTAGCATTTCTTTCACTGTGAGAGCATTGTGCCTGACACGTTGTAATCTATGGCGCTAGTCTTCAAACTTAGGGACATGATCCCCCGGATATTCTTTATGAAGAAGAAGCAGGCATAGACAGTTTTAGGAAAACCAATTTCCAGATCTCACTTTCATAAATAGTTTGCTAAAATTTATTTGCCTGAGAAAGCTCTTGAGGTCAAGACGTGTCAGTTCCCTTTAACCCTGACTCCCCACCATCACTCTCTCCACTTATTCCCACACATCTTGAATCTTGTTCTGGTGTACTTGACTCCATGCACAAAAACTCCCAGTGTACCAAATGAAGAAATAATGAAACAAACTGTTGCCTGAGAAGTCACATTTAACTTCTAACAATTGTGTGAAAACTGAGATATTTGATAGGTCTTAGTAAAGTCTGTTTTTAGACTTTTCCCAGGTTAAGGATGTGTGTAAATTTGAAGACTGGGTAACAAATGCTTTTTTAAGAAAATTAGTTTCCAATGTTTGCCTTCAACAAAAAAGAAAGAGGATCTAATTGAATTGTCAGGTAATAAATCATTAAGTGTAATTTTTAGTAAAAGATCACAATATAATTTTAGTGTATAATTTAGAAGGATTTTAGATAATTGAGTGGCATATCTATGTTATAATTCCTTTTAGTTACATGTATTTATTTGTTGGAAATAATAAAAATTATTCCTTAGTGCTGACATTTGCAACAATGAAAGAAAGGAATCAAATTGAGGCTGAATATTGGATAATTCTAGAAACAAGTTATATTAATCCATATATTCATATAATAATTATAGAAAAAATATGTAACTCATTAAAAGACTAATAAAATTCTTTAAAAACTGCTAAAATGTACTATAGTTTTACTGTGCACTAGTAATTCTAGTCCCCCCATGCAGATTATTTTTTAAACTGAGTTTACAATCATCAGTTTAAAGAACTACACAGAATTTTGTTGAATATGGTTCTATTCGTCCATTTCCTTTGCTTGCCTGAAATAAGGGAACAAGTAAAATGGAAAATTGTATGCATGATACACAGGCCATTAAGATATCTATGGATGACAGGATAATTTGGGATGATTTTTGTCAGATAGTTCAGACTATTGCCTTAATAATGATACAAATAAATTATTGAAAGTTAAAATAGATAAAAACAAAATTAAAAATATTTTTTAAAGATAATTAAACATCTATAAGCCTAGATACCTTAAAGTGTTCTGTTTTCATCTTTTCTATATTTTTTTAAATAGATAAATCTATTTTAAAAATGCTTAACACTAAATTTTATTATAAAAATAATAAAGGGAAGGGGAAAACATTCAAGGGAAGAATTACAGGAGAGAGATCATCTATGTTGCTTAATGTAGCATCATTAATAGTAGTTCAGCCAAATACTATACAACTTCAGCTGTGATGTAATAGGAAGTGTCACATATTATAACTATATAACTTCACCCATGACTATTCTAGTAAAAAAAATTTCAGTTAAATCTATAAAGATTTTACATTTAACTTCTAGTTGACTGAAAATGTAGTAAAAAAAAATAATAATAATAAGCAAAACACATCAAGAAGAAGCCAGCAGACAGAATCACAAGAAAGGGTATTGATTTTGACAATTATTTGATTAATTTCAACAAGAGAGTATAATTAAAATTTTCAACTTGCAATAGAAATTCCAGAAATAGCCCAAACTATTTACATAAATTTGGTATAGGACAAAAGTGGCATCTCAAATTAGTGAGGAAAATGTACCAATTTTTAACAAATGAGATTGTTTAATGAGATTGTCATGTAGAAAAAAAAAGTTTGGATTCAGTTTTTCTATCTTATGTCAGGAAAAATAATAAATAGGTTAGAAATCTAAAGCTTGAAAAATCAAACAAGAGCTAGAAGAAAATATAGTTGAATTTCACTGTATATCTACAATGGAGAAAAATGTTCAAACTATAGCTCAATTTAAAGAAAAAATAATAGAAAATATTATTAAAAGTATAAAATCCATATAAATGTTTTCTAAATGCAAAAAAAAACCCATTGCAAAGTGAAAAATACACATGAAAACTGGAAAAAATCTGTAGTTTGACAACAGTTAAAGAGTAGTATGTATAATATATTATTAATATCTTCTAAAAATAAAGAACGGCCATTATAAAGAAAAAAAAGCAAAATCTACAAACAGCTCAGAGACGAGTAATATAAATGTCTTACAAATGTAAAAAGATGTTCTGCTTTGCTCATAATTTTAAAAAGCTGCAAATTAAGACTGTCCTTAGATTCAGTTTCCCATGTATTAGATTGGTTAAAATCCAGAAGCTGGCTACATCCTCTGTGGGTAAGGAAGCACAAAGCATTCATTTTCTGATGATAGAAATGCAACATGTTAAAAGTTATTTTGGAGGGAAATTTAGTATGTCCTATCACTCCTAAGACTATGTCCCCAAAATACAAAGATAAAAAAAATGGAAAAGAGAATATGTACAAGGTTGAATAGGATACTGGCAAATAAATAAATGTACATCAACATACATTTGTTTGAACAATTATAGTAAGGTAATTTGAATAAACTGGATAAATATCATAAGGTAACACAAGTCTAGTTCTAGATAATGCTAAAATTGTAAGAGGATTAGCTATATAAATTACTAAAATTTTTTCAGTTATATTTTAGATATAAGAAGTTTGAGAAAAATTGGTGAAATATTCTACTGTTTATGTAAAAAGGGTAGATTATATGCAACATCTTAAGCATAAAGAGCAAAATGTTAAAATATAAGAAAAATTATTGACTGTTAATATACGATATATGCAGAGCATGTTAAAAGCTGAAAAATGAATTAAAAACTAGAAAACATAGATATCTATAGAAATGGGAGAGAAGGGGTGTAGGGGATGGAGATAAAAGTTGGACTCCTCTGAATATACTTTGTTTTGTAGACTTTAGTCTATAATCCTGTAAATATTTTGCATAATTGTAAAATACTTTATTTAAAATGGGAAAAAATAGCAGGTCCTAAAAATTAAATTAAAACAAACTAAAAACTGAAAGCAAATTAAAGTAAACTATGTGTTGGATTTTATAGTATAATCACACATACTGAAATTATTCCAAGTGCCTTTAAAACAAAATAATTTGATTGCATACATCTATGTCTATATCACAAGAACAAAAATAATTTCAAAAATATGTATTATACTATTTTCAGTAGATATTTTATTAGTAATATTAATACTGTTAGTCTGACACGAATGCATATGCAAACACACATAGGAAATTTGTGTGTGTATACATTTGTATGTATATTTATAAGCACATATATATGTATTTGTGCAATATATGTATACATTTTAGTACCTATCTATATGTGGAGAGCTTACATATGATATTATATTATGTTTTTTAAAAGAGCATTTGTTTCATAGACATGTAATGGCATTTTATGGATAAAATTATATTATGATATTAAAACCTGGATTTACTTTAAATAGTTGTTTCATTTCATATAGGGAGAAGTATAGGGAGAGGGAAAAGAATTTGCTTGAATCAACAATTGTTGAAGCTAGCTGATTAGTACATGGGGATTAATCTTACTGTATTTTATAAATGTCAGAATTTTTCAGTGATAAAAAGTTTATTATTAATATTACTCAATGATTTGTTTCATACCTATCATGCTTTCTCCCTTTCTCCATGGTCTTCCTCTTGAGTCTCTCCTTTAAATTATGAGATACATTTATTATGGCTGTTAACTTCTAATATGTCCATAAACATAAACCTGAAAAGAAATGTTTCATACCAGTCTTTTGGCTGACTGACAACATATTTTAGCAAAAAGAAAATTAATTCTTTCTTATCCCATTTCTCACCTTGGTAAATAATAGCTCTTGGTTCATTTAGTGCCAAGTTGTAACTTCAGCATATGTTACTGGAATTTCATTCGACTTAAGGCTTCTGCATGTCTGGAAAGCCATTAGGCATAGGTATTATGATTAAGCTGAAGGTCATTTTGGCCATAAAAGTTTTTTTTTATAGAGACTTTGAGGGCCCAGACTTACTACTTACTAAACTGTTCTAAAATGAAGTGTGTATCCTTTATAAGAATCACTTCTTAGGGGAATAAAAAACTGTGATACTTATAAAAATGATGCAAGTGATTTTAATAAAAAAGGCTGCAGAAAAAGGGAAACTATAATCTGCCCCCCTTTTCACTCTGACCCCATCTGTTGTAAATGAATAAAAACACAAATTGGGTTTTATGCTGAACACTTTAAAGTTAGTAGTGGTTTAAGGTTATAAGCAAATGAAAACCAGAAGGAATCTTGGAAGTTGTGCAAACCTATGTGCTTCAAGATCATTTCTACCAGGTTATCACAGCATGGAAAATGGTGAGAAAACGGAGCTGTACGTTTAGAGAGCAACTACTCTGGCATTCCCCTTGCTTGTCTGCACTTAGGAGCCTGTCTTCTAACATCTTTCTGGGTGTGGGCCACATGAAAATTGGAAGGTATTTAAAAATTATAAAGATAAATTTACTTCATTGAATGACTTCCTCATTCTTTAGGGAAGCTTTTCTGTTTTGTACTGCATTGCAATGTCCTTTCTTTTGTGACATGATTAACAATATACAATATTGTTATTGTTCTTTTTCTTAGAAACAATATATTTTTTTTAACTTTTTATCTAAAATCCATAAGTTAGTAACTCTCACTCTTCAAAAGTATTCTAGAGACTTAGGTATTAGGTAGAATGAAATTTGTCCTGACAAGTGAAATGGAAAGGTTCAGAGAACTACAGTTAGTCAATTTACTCGTATACCAATATTTTACCCAATATTACACTTGGGTCTGGTCCCTCTAACATACCTGGTTGAGGTGAATAGACTAAGCTGAGATCTAGAAGGCATGAAGGGCTGAGTAGCTTACTCTTGAAACACTCAAAAACAGAGAAGGAAACTCTTCAGATATCCCTTCCACCTAGAAAGCCTCCATTTAAATCTCCACACTTTTTAATCATCCTGCTCATTTAATATTTCTTTCCTTCATTAAGTTTTCTAGACTTCCTCCTTTAAGGCTAAGATTCACCTGGTCAGTACCACCAGAATATTTTCATGGGGAGTTTATGAACTTACAAAAGAACATGGCTTAAGTGAACATTTATCAATTAAAGTGTTAAATGAGCTGAACCGAATTTATCTTGCTTATTGTTAATTTGGCTCTTGATCACAATTGCCAGACATTTTTCTTATGTCTCATGTCATTTGAGAAAGAAGAAACTAGTCCAGAGCTGCAAATCTGGGATCTCTGGTTTGCCTTATTTTCTCCCAACATATGCAGGGCTTCTGGGTTCAAAAGGTGAGCTAGGTGTCAGAAAATTCTGACCCACTAGTTTTTCCTACTGATTGAGACAATGAAACAAAAAAGTTTTTTTTTTGCTCATTTTGTATTATGAGGAATCATATAGCATTATAGTTGACATAGAACTCCTATCAAATATATTAATTTTAAAAACAGAAAAAGAAAATAGGGAAAGTATTATTTTAATAACTGAATAGAGTACTGACTTAATGGGCCATTTAATTTGTAAAAAAAAAAAAAAAAAAAGCAGCTCCCATATTTTCTTGAATTAGAGAAACTGGCTGAAAATGGGTTATCAAAGGAAATTTTCTCTTAAGAAATATACAAGTGTCTGGGATATTGTAAATTAAAAGAAGAAGGAACTCTGAAACACCAGGAGAAGTGAAACGAATGAATATTTTTCAGTTGTAGAAATGATCTCATTTTTTATTAAAGGGCAGTGCACCATTGTAAACTATCTGCTGCTTTGCATTGCAGCACAATTCCTTGTGCACTGGCTGTCCTACCATTAATTCCCCAATCTTCAGTACAAAGCTCGCATTAAGCAGCGGAGTTGAAAAGGGACCATATTCCATTTTGGGTTACGTGGAAAGAAAGACAGGAATGGTCATAGGTGGAAAGATTTGAGGAAGGTGAAGAGTTTGGTGAGAAATAATACCTAGAAACTACAGATGACCAGACCCAAAGCTCAAGCCCACCCCCAAAATCCAAGGAATGTTAACAAAAGCTGTTACCTCTATATGCAAAATGGTGTTTCAATCTGTTACTTATGTCAAAAAGGAAAGGCAACTTTAAGCACTCTGGGCAGCTTGAAAGAATCTAGGTCACTGATAAAGATGTGCCTGACATGAACTGCAAAAGAAATGAATGTTACAATTTGTTTCAAAACTGCTTTCTTTTATTTTGCTTATTGTTTTTGTCTTGCTTGTTTTAAAACCTATGTTTTGCTTCCACCTCTAAACCACTAAATCTGTTTATCTTTTCCCATAAAATGGCACTATGTATTCCAATAACAAATGTAAAGAATATATCCATTTTCCATTTTAATAGCCACTGTACAATTATTGCAATTTTATTAGACATAAAAACTACATCTATGTATTTTACCCTAAGTTCAAATCTTTGTAGTCAGAATATTTATGTCCCCCCACACCACCCCACCAAATTCATATATTGAACATCTAGCTCCCAAGGTATTTGAAGGTGAGGCCCTTGGAGGTGAGTAGGTCAAAAGTCAGAGCTCTCAAGAATGGGATTAATCCCTTTCCTCTACATAAAACAGCAAAAGGATTCATCTCTGAACCAGGAAATGGGCCCTCCCTAGACACCAGGTCTTCTGGATCTTTGATTTTTCATTTCCCTCTTTCTGAACAGAAAGAAATAAGTTTCTGTTGCATATAAACTACCTAGTCTATGGTATTTTGTTATATTATCCTGAACTGTCTAAGGCAAGTGATCAGGGTATTATTGCAGCATGACTTCTGTTCCAGGAATGGAGTAGCAATTCATGGTGAACAGAGTAAGGATCCAGTAACATCTGTTCAGTGCTTCTCAATATTCTTTAGATATCATGGCACATAGAAAATGATTTGTTTGTTTTTTTGTATTACCCACTGGGGGGATTTACATGGCACCTTCCTGAGACATCCAAAGCCTTACCCAAAAGCCCCTACAACTAAAAAATGAATATTTGTCCACTCAAATTCATTTCTGAAACTGAGAAACAGTTTCATCAGATGCTCAATGTGGGCAAACCTTAGGATTCGATGGCCTACAGAACCCTCATATCTTTGTGCAGTGTGGCCTTGAATACTTATGCTTTGCTATTTAAAAAAAAAAAAAAAAAAAAATTAAACTAACCCAAACCCATACAAAGAGAAGCACCTGTTTTTTTTTTTTTTTTTTTTTTGCTCCCCATAAACAAGTGAATAAATCAAACTGTTCAGAAAATGACAAGATTGGAAGAAAATGCAGCAAAGCAAAGCATTCAAAAGGGACTGAGTGGGAAGCTGCTTTAGATGCACCATAAGGACAAACCTGTCCCAAAGTCAGCAGAACCCTGTCTGATGCATGGAAGCCATGCATCTTTAGGGAATTACATTCTAGCTCAGGAGACAGTGGTCTCTGGAAGTGAGATCAGCTCAGTGTATTTGTTGAACAGAAGGAAGGCTAAAGTAGCCAGTCAGATGGAGAAGGAGTGTAAGAAATGAGTTAAGCTAGGTACACACCATCTAGTATCATAGTAAACTTTACCCCTAAATTAGAGGGTTTGGAACTGGTAAGTTGACCTGATTTGATTTGCATTTTTAAATGGTCACTCTGTGTGGGAAGAGCATTGCAGAGGAGCAACAGTGGAAGCAGAATGATTGCTTAAAAGACAATTATAGCAATCTTCCAGAGTCAGAAACTTAAAAAAGAGTCCCAGAGTTTAAAAGAAAAAAGATCAAAGCAAAACAAAAGAACACAAATTCTCTCACACACACACACAAACTTAAGTAGCAACAATAATTCACTGTTTGGGTTAAGGGGAGGGAGATTAAGTGCTCGGATCAATTCTGCCAATGTTTGTCTTTGAACTATTTTATGGTTTAAAGACTTGAACATACTTTTTGGTGGATATAAAATATACAGTATGGTCACATGGTCATCTATTGTTTCTGTAATCATTCCCTCTGAGGAGAAATTGTTTCTTTCCTCTGACCCATCTATCATAATGGTCATTATTTCCCATTTATAGCGCAATTCTCAGAATATAATTTTCTTATTTTAAGGAAGTCCAATAGAATAAATTTCTGATTAATATACTAGTAGACTGAGTAGACTGCTTCTTGCTAGTGTAACCATCTATCTTTGATTTAACATTTTCACCTATAAATGATAATGGAAAAATATTTTTATGTCCTTTAGAAAAAGGCAATACAACAATAACAACAGAAAAGGGAAAAGAAAAAAAGTCTTGGGTTACATCTCAAATAATCTGAGTTGAACTCAGAATCTCTGTAGGTTTCTGGAAGAGGGTTCTGTCAATAAAGGAAATGTTGCCAGAGCCAAAAATAATCTGTTAAATATAATAACCATTTTTATTGTTTAGTGATTAGAACATAGCATTTTAAGTATTTTATATCATCACATGCAGTATATTTCTTACAAAAAATTGTTTTTACTATGTTATAGTTATAAGATATTAGATGAAGGTTTTTGTTAACATGTCACCCATTTTCCTAATTTGATATAATAGAAAATATGACCTACATTAGGGTGAATAATATTCCCCTGATACCAGATTCTAATCCCTGTAACCTTCAAATGGTTTCTCTTTTAGAAAAAGGATATTTGCAGATAGTATTAAGTTAAGGGTGTTGAGGCAAGAAAATTATTCCCATTATTTGGGTGGACCCTAAATGCAATCACGTGTACCCATACAAGAGAGGCAGAGGGAAATTAGAAACACATAGAGTAGAGAAGGCTAAGGAAGAAGAAGGCAGAGGTTGGAGTATGCAGCCACAAGCCAAGGAATACTGACAATCCCCGGAAACCAGAAGAGGCCAGGCATGGATTGTCCTGTGGAGGCTCTGGAAGGAGTACGTCCCTGCCGACACATTGTTTTTGGCCTAGTAATACTGCTTTCAGACTTTTGACCTCTGGAACAGGGTGAAAATAAATATCTGTTATTCGAAGCTCCCCAGTTTGTGATGATTTGTTTTAGTAGCCACATGGAACTAATATAGGCCTTGAGTTGGTATTTTCATTCAGAACCTCTGAGTTTTCAGAAATGGGTTTCTGACGTTAAGTAAATTATAGGATGTGGATATTTCCCAGTTTCTTGGAGGAAAGTTTACGTTTTCAACATATATGCTTCTGTATGTCCTCTAATTCTATGACCTCCAACCACAACTGCTTACTTTGAACTCAGAATGAACCGATCTTCCTGCTTTGTCTTGCTGTGACCACTTGCTTACATCTGTGAGCCAACATTTTTTGTGACTCTTTCTGTTGCCATTCCATTATCATTTGTTACCTAAACCTCCTTGGCAGGAGGTAGAGAATGTTGTATATTTAAGGTCAGAGTTCTAGGCTGGTTTTCACTAGAAAGTCACACCCCTATAGAATCAGATAATACCTGAAGGGACAATTAAACAACACCCAGTACATCATGGGAAGGATTCACAGTAATCTCTTTGGTAAACAGTCTCAAGCAGAATTGATTTATTGTGCTGCCATCACTGATTAAATAAAGAATCTGGTACTGCCACTTACTGCTATCACCACTCCTGGCCTGTTTGTTTCTGTGAATTATGCTGACTTACCCCATTATTGGAAGAGATCCAGGACTTTCTATATCTCAGGGCTTGGGCCCCCAGTGGGGCCTTCTGGATCCAGAAAGAGTCCATTCCTCCTCACAACTCAGATACCTTCAGTATTCCTGACTGTAATTAATCTCTTCTCCAAGAAAATCCCACTGCCATACACCATAGTTGCTCTTCTCCCATGGACCTGATAAGACGATCACCAAGAGTCCAGTGTTCTATAACAGATGCAGCAGCGCAGCAGAGCAGTATGCAAATGCACCTGATTTGGTTAGCATCTGATGCCTTCACTATAGAAAGTTCTATAATCACAGGAGCCCTTCTGAGCTCCTGCTCTGTTAGGAAGTGGCAGAAGAAGCTGAGGTTGATATTTTGGTTAGAAGAGTAAGAGTCAAACTTCTATTAGGTAGAATACTAGATATGTGAACTATCATAAATAAACCAAAGAAAGATAATTTTGTATTTGAGGAATCTAAAATAAATGTTTAAAAATAGTTTCCAAGAAGGGGCTGTTTTTGCCAATAGAGTGAATGATTTCCTTAACTAAATTATAGACTCAATAAGATCAAAGACTTATTTATATATTTTAATGGGTAACATTATTAATACTATTTTTATATTACTTATAACATTGGGCAAGCTTTGTAATTGTTTTTACTTTCGGTTGCTTAATCTTTAAAATAGGCCTTTACTCATAGGATCAAATAATGCTTGTGAAATAGAACAGAATCTAGAATGTGGCAAATGATATTAGTTGTTGTTGCTATCAATTCTCCTCTTCCTCCTCCTCCTACTATAACAATTATTATTTTATATTCCCATAGTGTTTAGTATTAGTCATATATACTTACATCATGGGATTAGTTTAAAAATGAAACTAAATTAAGCCAAATTAGAACAATTAGAGCATATTCATGTTATCATAAGTCAGGTGACAGCACTATTAAAAATGTTAGCATTTCATTAGACCATAAACAATCAATGACATGACAAAATTGTTAGCAGGGAATTTAGTTTACTATGATGGACCTATTTAGTTAGTACTTTGGAAGAACCTGGACTTCTAAATGCACCATCAGTAATATTATGAAGCCTCTTGAAAATCACCCTTAGTTTTCCTCTACCATAAACACTTGGAAAGAAGCTATCCCCTCCTCCCTTAGGCCCAATAAATAATAGATGTCTGTAACAAGAGTTATCTAAATTCCTAGAATACCAGGAAGGGAATGATTACTGAAGGAAGAAGAGGGGTGTTTTGTTGGGTTTTGACTTTTTTCCAATATCTTTGATCTATGTCCTGGCACTGTCATTCAGGGCAGGAAAAAAACATACCAGGTGAGAGAAGAAGTGTAAAAAATATTAAAGGAACTGATCCTTGTAATAATGTAGTATCCAAGGTTAGTCATCATCTGGTTTGTAACCCTTTAGTAATAACCTAGTTTTGTTGTTTTCCCTTGCCTTCCTGTTACATTGTTTTCACTCTTGGACTTCTGTTCACAGTATTGGCAAACTAATTCTTTTCAAACTTTTCATGCCACTCAGTGGACATTTTTTTCTGAGTTTGAACACTAGTATTTGCCATGTTTTGACATTAACTCTCAACGTTAATTATTTTAAAATTTCCTGTTGTTTTTGGTTAATCTTATTTAAATTTTCTGAGCTCCTTCAACTATCTGAGTTGGACATGTGAATTCTTCATTGATTCTGTTATACTAAATACAAATTTCAAATTTAATCTAAAACTGGAATAGAAAAAAAAGAAAATATAACTGATATAATTTCTTATATGGTTATAGCTTTTAAGATTCCATATTAATTTGAATTGCCATTTAAGTAACTACTTTACCATCTAAAATGATTTGAACTTGCTTTCTTCTTTGCCAGGTTCCCAGTCATAAGTAATATTAAGTATGCACCATAACAAAATTTTATCCATTAAGATCCTGGAGAGGACAGATAACAATTGCTTACCAGGGAAGATTTTTCCTGTAGCCTACTCAATTAGGGGTTCGGATTTATCATACTGATATTACTAGGTGCTTTACATTCATTATTTCTTTTTATTTTCAAAGTAATTCTCTTTCAATAATTATGCTTATTTTAGGAGTGAGCAAATTCATTGTGACTGCAAAAATCTTAACATGAGAGTCTGTGTTGGTTTCATTCTGGTAAGAAATTCTATACTATGCAGTCCGGAATATCAAATAAATAGATCAAATAAATAGATCATGAAAATCAAATAAATAGATCATGTGTCAGAAGCCACTACCACAACATAAAAGGAATATGTGAGCCCAGCACAATGCAAGATTAGAAATTATTAGTATTATCTATTGGGAAGTAATGATCCGGAGCAGATATTTGAAAAAAATTCTAAGAACTTCAGAGAGTATAAATTCATTCGAGTCCCAAACTTCTCACAGTACTGAAACAGTTTTATCTTCCACAGAATGTTCATTGCCTTTCATTACCCTATGATCCTTGCATGGGGAATAATGCTATTGTTTTTATTTGATATAAAGATACTTGTTTTTGTGTTGCCTTCAGTACTCTCTACACAGGTCCTTGAGGAAAGAAAACCCTTATTTTTTATACTTTAGTGCCTCACACCTTCACACAGTGCCTGTCAGCAACACCTCACTGTTTTTGTTTTGTTTTGTTTCTTTGTGGTGCTGGGGATCACTAAGCCACATCCTCAACCTAGCACCTCAAGTCTTTGAATAAAAGAGTGAATATGTAAAAGAATGGCATATCAGTGTCTAGCATGACATATCCCAGATAGGTTTTTTGTGATTGTTGTTTTGAGGCTCAAGAGGTTGTGTGTATGTGTGTGTGTGTGTGTGTGTGTGTGTGTGTGTTTTGGTGCTGTGTATCAAACCCATGGCCTTGAGTTTGCTGAGCACTTAGTCTGCCACTGAGCTATCCCCTCAGTCCAAGAAATATCTTAAGGTAAAATCTCTTAAAAATTTAGGGCCATATCTACTGTTAGGTAATAGATTCAATTAAAGTCTTCTGTTCTTTCTTCTTTTCCTCTTTTGTTTGTTTCAGAGAAATGTGCCCAAAAGGACAAATAAGTTTGTTGTTCACAGCCTTGGCTAGATAGAAGAATCACCCTCAAATTAATTACATCAGAGTCTCTGGGTGTAAGACCCAACCCCTTACTCACAGTTCTCCAGCATATTGAAAGTGTACACAAGACAGAGAGCCATTGGTTTACACTAATGCCATATTATTCTTGTCTGGATTAATAGTGTGGATGTAGTGGGAATGCAAATAAGACAAAGTAAAGAGGATGTATTCTCTGCTGAGAATCCTAGAGCAGTTTAGGGTGTTTTGCTCAAGCTGCAGTCAGGAAACCACTAATGTAGACTTCCATATTTGCTGTGATATTAATTTACCTGCTTTGTCTTTCCTCTTTTCCCCATATTCGAGATCCAACTCCCACCTTCCCCAAAGCAATTAGATGTTAACCAGCTCAAAATGGAATCGGTATAATGATGATTTAAGTCTAGAGCATGAAAGGTGAGTTACGAAAACAACAGGACCATGCTTTATAACAGACCATTGGAGAAAGAAGATCCTGATGGTGCAAAATACTGCATAGGAGAAAGAATCACTGATTTTTTTGCTATGTGAATAGCTGTGCACTTTGTCATTGTGATGATATGTTACAATTACAACATTGCAAGGGTAAAATATTTCTTAAGATCAAGGTTTTACTTTTCTTATTCTATTTTAATCAAACGTGTATTGTGAACATTATTTTTGTTTTTAATAAAGATTTGGAAAGGTGTTTTGAAGGGACAGATTGCTTCACATTTAATGAATTTTATCCTACTGAAAACTACCTTATGAAATATCGACGTAATAATTCCAAGAAAATGACATTTGGGATATGCTCAGATAAACATTTGAATACTTTTTAAGAAAAAAAAATCTATCAAATTTAGTCACTGATGTTTGAGTTAAGCTGATTCAGCAACTGCTAGGTATATACAATATATTCACTGAAAACTTTTTACTTTGTAAGTGGGTCAATATCAATGGCCTTGCCTTTTTAACACTTTAACTCTTTATTTGTATAGATTATGGTAGCCAACATTTATATTAGGTATTTCTCAATTTCCTGATTTTGAGTCAAAGTAAGGCATTTAATAATATAAGAAAATTAGAGATTTTCAGTGACTAACTTGCCACCAAATTCTAACGTTAGTTAATTAAAAGGTAGTGTTTTTTGAAGGAATCAGACTTACATGCATTTGGTTATCAAGAGTCAAATCACCTCTCAGTTATTTGACATTAAAATTTCCAAACTTGCTGTACTAAGTGAAAAGACATTGGACACATGATAGTTGCAATATACTGAGATTCATTAGCCACAGGTTCATAACAGAGCCAAATCACAGAACAGAAAAAAGAGCAAGGAAGATTTTCTAAATTCTAAAAGATAGGAAACTTTTAAAATTTTCCTTCATTTTTTAAAGACTTGGAACAGGCATTTGTATAAAGGCAATTCTGGATTTTTAAAGTAGGTTACCTTTACTGCTAAATAGAATTTTATTTTGGTCTTAAATATTGTGCCACTTTTTATTATTTTTTTTCTTTTTTGTTTGGAGTCTTTCATAAACTCATTCATTCATTAATTCATTTGATGCATGCTTATTGTATCCTTACTATATCCAAGTAATTTATTATTCTAGGTGCTGGAGATAGTGTTAATTTAAATATTAATATACCTCTCTGATTCACAAAAGGAATCGGTTTCTAATGTAAAATCACCTCAATCAAACAGTAGGAGAGGATCCCAGCACATCTTTTTAAAAATTAATTTTTCATAAGTATATAAAATTATACATGTTATATGCAAGATGGTATTTTAAAGTATATGCACATTGTGGAGTGTCCAAATGTAACTTACAATTGCATTGTTACAATTTTTTTGTGATGAGAACACTTAATATCCACTCTCTTAGCATTTTTTAAGAAAGTATCTTAACTTGCAGTCACATAAAAAGAAAACTTCCAGACAACAGGTGTTAGATTGCATGGATGGATAACGTCTGAGTGTGCAGTGGCAAATATAAAATAAACAGCAGTAGTCACATATTCAAGCAAGCATCATTGAAAAGTAGAAATATGACAGACCTGAGAAAGTGCATAAAGGGTAAGAGCAATTTAATAGTATTTATCAGTTTATATCAAGGAGTCGAAATGTTTATACACAGTTGTGTGTGTATGTGTATGTGTTTAAATTTGTATATTTTCCTCAGGGAAATCTGTAAATAGATTCAGAGGGCGAACTTTCCTCAATGACGTTCGTGAGGGTATCCTTTGAATTTCCAAAGAATTTGATTTAAATAATTTGGTCAAATTGTAAGAAAGTTACAGCATCTGGTTTAAACTCATCTATCACGCACAGTAACATGAATAAATGGAGACATTCATCACTATGCACACAACAGAAATTGTGTTCTCCTATTGATATAATTAAATACTCATAGAAGCCTAAATGCATAATAGCTTCCAGACCCTTTGTTTAATGCCAAAAATCAATGGCTCCGCTTCCAATGAACTCGATAGGCATATGTTCCTAGTCAGAACCATTGTGAACCCTCTCCAGTTTCTAAACATTTATTGCTGGTATTGTAATAATAAACATCTTGCATTTATAAAATGTAACGTTGCCTAGAATTTTTCATTTTTCAAGAATGCAGAGCACACTATCTAATGGCTCTCATATGTCCAGTGTGCCCACGAACAATTTGTCTTCTGAGCGGAGTGTTAATCTGACACCTCAAGGACAGACCTGTTTTCAGAGGGACTTAAACAAAAGCTAGAGATATTCACAGGCTTCAATAACTACTGAAAATCCTAGTGAACTGTGGCTGGGATTACTCAGAGTTCTGGATCACATTATTTCTTCATGCCATATTTTGCTTAAATAAGTGTTATTAAGATGCTAGTACATTATTTTTTGACTCATTGCCAAAAATGCACATACCAAATACACATTTATTTATACGTGCATATATATAAAATCAAACTAATGATGACATTTATGGTACAGTTGTTTTGTTTTCTCTGAGTTCATCTGGACTTAGAGATGGGTGTGTGATATTAATGTACTTTCCATTTGTTTAACCCAGTTGCATGTGATAACCCTACAGCAGTGATGAAAGAAGCAAATATATTCTTTGGTCATAAACACTATGGGGCAGACCAAAATCTCTCCTCTAAAAACAAATCCAAGATTTTAATCTCAGGTCAAGAGTAGCACATTAAAAGTACTTTTTTTTTTTTTTTAAATTATCTTTCTGTACAGAAAAAAAAAAAAGAAAATTGGGGTTTCTTAATAGTGTTATTATGCTTAGAGCATAACGAGCCCACTTCACCAATGGAATAAAAGACTGCTTCCTGTAAAAAAATAAAAATAAAAATAAAAAATTTTAATTGATAAGGTGAGGAAAAAAATACTGAGTTAAAGTTTAGAAACACAACAAATAACATTCACACCTAAGTCCATGTTTGCTTTTCTAATTTGGCAGGCATTATTAATCTTAATATTCCCAGTTGGCTTGAGTGGGACTTGAATGTTCACACCAGTGTCTTGACCTAGAACAATATTTTATACAGGTGTGAGGATAAAATAAAATGAAAGTGATATCCATTGGCTTATGTTCAAATTTTGCTCATTTCTTTAAGTCATGTTTTATATTTAAGAATAAGTTGGTTGCCCACCAAAATTGTCAACTCCTAGCCTCTATTGTATATTTAATGCTTTCTCTGTTTCTTACCCCAGGGAAATAATAGTGAATTCAAATAAATGCTTTTGAAAAAATGAAAACTTCTCAGGTGGAAAAAGCAACCATACTCCTCATATATGTTGATCACAATTGAAGTTTCCAATGCTAATAACCAGCATTATTTCCTAACCACAAGTATGTAGGCAGTGGTTCTGACACGTATGTGATGTATAGGAGGTCCATAAAATGTTTAAGTTAGAAACGTTTTTAATGTGTTTATACTTAACCGCATTATTGTTTTACTTATATTTCAACTACAAACATTTCCATAGGCTAAAAGGATTCGCTGAACTTCCGAAGTTTATTTGTTCAAGGTCTGATAGGGCCCACAACACACTGCACAACAGGGGCTAGAGGTATCTCTGGAGCTGAGCTGGCTGAAGTTCTGACACCATCACAACAACACAGAGAAAGAAGTAAAGAGAATTGCTAAAGGTCCTTTTCCATATTTTTAAAGGTCTTCTGAAACATTTTCCTCCTGGTCTCAGTTTTATTGGCATGACAAAATTTAAGGCAACTCTAAATACAACTTCCTCTATTCAATAAGGAGGCTATGATTAATGGAGCAAAACAGAAAGAGGTATTCTTGGGGCTACATTTAGTTTTCAAAGTTTTCATATACCTAGATAATCTTGGCAGTGAGTTTCCTAAGCAAACGAACAAACCCAGAATGCAGTGAAAGAGTCCATGGGGGTAGATGTTGACTCTGAAGAAGTCAATTCTCCACGTGACCTCTTTGCTGATATTCTGAATTTCCTCATTGCTCTTTGCATGTCAAGAACTGCTTCCTGAAAGTCACATTTATCTGCAGTCTTTCTACTGGTGTCATGCAGTCTTTTCCATGAGTGATATATTAAAGGTTATAACTTATGAACCTGTAAAAATGTTTTGTTAATTCCACATCAACACCCAATAAGTTAAAGTAATTTACATTTAACTACTAAGCATTTAGCTCCCTGCCAGAAAGACAACCAACAACAACAAAAAGAATTTGCAAAAGGAATGAAACTCATATACAATTTCTTATAATTAAGCTTTGTTACAGATGCTATCTCCAGTACTACATGTTCGATCATCATTGTTTTCAAATTAGCAGGTTGTATATCTTTCATAAAAATCTTATACATGTGTATTTTACAAAGTGAAAAATTATGCTTCAGCTAATTTTTATAATAGTTTATTTGCTGGATACTACATGAACATCCTTCCATAAATGAATATGAACGGCATCATTAGTGGCAATATCATTAGTGATGAAATAATACTTTACTGATTATTTAACCATTATTCACATTTAGGCTTTGGTCAAAGTTTTCCTTTCATAAACAATATTATGATGAACTCCTTTTATCTAATCCTTTGCATTTTGATGACTTCACTCAGTTATTTTATATTTGTTCTTATGTGTGAAAAATCTGGGTCAAATAGAATTATACATTTTGCCAATGTTGGAAATATTGTGCTCTATTAATTGCCTACCAAGTTATGTGCATACAAGCAATGTGACTCATTTGGGGAGTATTCACAGGAAAATGCAAGAAGAGTATTTAAAAATTCAATGTAATAAATTAAATAATCATATCAGAACATGATGATTACATATTGACTTAAGGCTATAATTACTTTTTATATATTAAAAGACATTTAAGTATTTCTGTTTAGAATTTGTCAGTCTTGATCATACTTTGGTCACAAGTTTTCATACTTAAAAAAGGATGAAATAATTTTAGAGAATTGAAACACATTAAATATAGAAGAGATGCAATCCTTTGAGAAGAGATTGCCTGCCCTATTTTCAGCCATCAGTGTGAAGGTGTCAATGCAGTGCCTCTAACCTCTTGGAGCGAGTTTCCACATATTAAATTTCACAAAGGGTGTAAAGGCTCTCCTAATTCTGTGTCCTTTTGAAAACAAAAATGCTTCCTTTCCAAAACTAATATATTACATGTAATTAACTCCTGGGACTTTAATAGGCCAATATAAGGCAATATTTCAAACATGATATAAAGGAGTATTTAGTTATATTAGACTACTTTGTAGAAAAAGTAAATGAAAAGAAAAACTAGTCAATATTTTCCTTTGCTCTTATTGTGAGTAAAAATGTATATATATTTTTTCTTTACTGAGTAAATTTAAGATAAAAATGTAACCATCCCAATCATATTGATTATTTATGTTGGGTAAACCTGAGGGCAATGTAAATGTAAATTTCCCTATAAATAATTTATATAATATAAACCCTAAACATAGGACAATTGGAGCTAATCAGGTACTAGAGTATTTTCATATGGTTGTAGAAATAGTCACAAAACATAAATGGGGATGAAGCAATATGAATAGCATATTACTTAAAAATGTAAAATATTATTCATCAATTTTGGGGAGCAGCAGGAAGAATAAAACTTGGGTAGTTAGGGTAACGTAAAAGAACATGATATTTTCTTGTCTAGTAGTGTAGGGATTGCTTTGCACCATTTACTATGTGAATAAGAATTATCATCTGAAATTTCGCACAAACTTCCAAAACAAGGGCCGTACATCGCTGTGGAACTATTGGCTTTCATTAAGTGGCCAGGGAGAGAGATTCAAGGATGGCTTATCAATGATGGTGCCTAGAACTGTAATAGGTTTTCCATTAACTTTAACCAGAATTGCTAGCATAACTTTGCATGCTGAAAAGTACTTCAGAAAGACTAATGTCCCTACTGCTGGATATTTTTTCTAGTAAAGAGGGAGATGGATTAGTGGAAAGAATTCTTGGCATCTGAATGTTTGGCAAACTGTCTAGTTGTTTCTTGTCTGCCTTTTAAAAAATTTCCTTGGTTTGTCATAAAGACATCACTATGCATGCACTACCACTCCACTCAATAGGATGCCAAAACGAACACTGAGAATGACTCAGCAAAACAGCAGATTTGCTCTACACCACTATGCTTATGCAAGCCATGAATATTATTAATAATCTAATGCACTGTGTGCTGACACAGGGAAGGAACGAAGAATTAGTTTTTGTTTATTTATAGTTACACAATATACTTGGCAGTGTTTGATTATATGAATATGTTTCTAATTGTAACTTTAAAACAAGTGAAAAATAAATGATTTAAACCACAAATGAAATCAGTACATTGGGGAAAAATCCACATTATTTAGTTTATTTTTCCAAATGTGTTGATTTAATTAGTGATTTAAACTCATAAAAATAATAATGATAATAAATATGGATCCTCTTCTGTCTAGGTAATAATTACCAGTGGAAAAGTATTTTACAAAAGAATAAGATAAAATAATAGTAGCATTACATTTTTTCACTACTCTTTCAATGGTTGATGAAATCTCACTATTTCCAAGTAAGCAGTTTGGCAGGACTATCTGCAAATACATTTTTATTTCATTATATGTTCATTCAAAACCTGGGCTTGCCTGTTTATGGCATGTATGTTTAGGATGAAAGTGTTGACTAAATAGAAATTATTTGATACCTATTCAATTTATTTGTTACTATTATATTTTCAAAGTAGTTTACATTAGAAATATTGTATGGAGAATATGAGAATTTAATAATTTATTGCATGTGTATAATCTTGTTCACAATTTATTTTGTTTCAATGCTATAATAATGAGTTATTATAAATTAATTTGAAATTAAAAAGTTGTGATGATTGAGAATCACAGTACTTTTTTTACCTCTTTCTTTAAGGAAAACAATCTTGAATATCTATAAGCTACTCACAAAATAATGAGTTTTTTAAAAAATTACTATTATTTTCATTTACCTTTAATTTTCAAGGTAAAATTAAAAATTGAAAATCATGAATTTATAGTTTAATGTGAATGTGATTACCTTTTTCCATAGAATAACCTTCTGGACAAAACTTTAAATACAAGAGGGAACAAAGTAGAAAAGACCAAAGTTCTTTATTCCATTCAACAGGCATCTGTTATGAACCTACCATATGCCTAGAATATACCAGGTAGAATGTGCCATTTATAAAGCATATATGATATGGTCCTGAAAAGTTTTATAGTTTGTGTGGGGAGACAAATGCACACAAAACAAGTATAAAATAAAATTTAAAATAATGATAGAAAATCAAGCCACCATAACATATGTTTAAGATTCTCAGGTAAGAAACCAAAATAAAAATATAAAAATAGAAAATTTTGAAGATTATAAACAAAATTAAAATTCTACATTCTTAATTCTTTAAATGGCTGAATTTATTAATTCTTACTTGCTCAATAAAAAAACACCAAAACATTTATAAGTCTTTGAAGTTTTTGCACAAAGATTTCAATGTATTGAATTACGTTTGTGTAGTTAAGATAGGCTAAACTGCAGTAATAACCAGGCCCCAAAATGTTTAATGACATAAACACAGCAGGGATTTATTTATTGTTCACATAATGATCCAAAATAGACATTCCAGGCTGCTCTCTTTCATGTGGTGATACAAGAAATTTGGAACTCTGCCTTTTCCTAGGACATTATCATCTGCCACCTCTAGTCAGCCAAAGGGGAAGTCAAAGGGAAGAAGCACATGTGGCCTTATTAGAAGCCCCATTTCTATGCCACTGGAAGAACTTAGTCATGCAGCCACATGTACCTTGAGGGGGACTGCAGCAGGGAGTCTAGTCCAGTGACTGGCTCTGGTTCTGTCCCATGAAAGAGGAAAATAGAATCTGGCCAGACGGCTTGTGGAATTTACTACAGCTTTCATTAAAATTCTTGTTTACTTGACTTTCAGTCTCTGAAGTTATGGATATAGTGAAGTATATTTTTGTATATATTTTTCATTCTTTGTATAACAAAGCCTATGTTTCCCTTTTCAAGGTTATTTTGGTGAGTAAAGTAAGTGCTATGTATCTAATAAAGAGAATAAAGAGGGTTATAAATAATTCCATAAATTATTGAGTTATTTTTTATAAACAATTTCTCTGTTAATGAGAACTATCTATAGGCATGTAAATATATATATACATATATATGTGCATGTATATGTATATATATAAAATCTTGTTAATTCTCTTTCCAACTAGCACTTTGCTAATAAAATATCACCTAGTTTATAATATCAAAATGTCTTACATATTAGTAATAACTCTTTCTACTGATATATATTGAGGAAAAATGTATCCATTTTCTCTGTGTTTGGATATGCATATATATATATATATATACACACACACATATGCATGTAAACTTCAAGTTTGAAGTTTATACACATATGTATATATATTAAATATTAAATTGAGTTTTATATACATGTGTGTAGAAATCTATCTATACATATATACATATGCATTATATATACATATATAATGTAAAACTCCAAACTTATATAAAGATTTTTACAAAATTATGTGGAAAGTCTCATGTTCCATTCAGACATAACTGTAAAATAGCAAATTTGTATGTAGATGTTGTAAAGGGTATTTTGAGTGCTAATAAAGGGAGAGTGAATGTCAAGTGTTGTTGGCACCCAGGGGGCTCTCATCCCAGAATCACATCTACTATAATTATTCTTTCTTCATGGTACTTACTATGCCTTGTACTTTTTTCTACAATGTCCTTATACTTAGCCCTTGTTTTTTACCTCATGTTACAGAGCGTTTTTAAATATTTGAAAAAGTTTTGAAGGAAAGCCTAGTAAAGTTAGTTAGGTATGTGAGAAGTGTGCTTACAATGGCAGCAAAAATGCAACAAATAATGGGTTGACGATGAAGAACCCTCAAATATATCATGCTCACCTGGCTCCTTAATCATCATCTTGTGTACCATCTTAATAAGAAGTGAAAAAGACCAGCAAGAAGTCATAAGACCCTTTGGTAATAAGATCTGTAGTAGGAAGAAATTCATGGATCCATGGTAGAGAATTTAGGATTAACATGAAAAGTGGATGCTAAACCAAAGTGATCGAGACATCCCTCTGTAGTCTGTTGATTTAGGAGAAACTAAACAAAACGTTTGAGAGGCTGAAGGTGAAGGATGAATTAATGAAGAATCAAGCCCTGAATTTTGCTATATATTCAAGGTATACTTCATAATGTCAAGAAAACAGGAAAAACAGCTGTGACCGACAGGTGAACACTTTCCCATGTCTATTAAAAAAGAAAAAGGAAACTCCACACTGCTTTCCAGAGTGGCTGCACCAACTTGCACTCCCACCAGCAATGTGTGAGTGTACCCTTTTCCCCACATCCTCGCTAACACCTGTTGTTGCCTGTATTCTTAATAAAAGACATTCTAAATGGGGTAGGATGAATTCTTAAGGTGGTTTTGATTTGCATTTCTCTTATGAGGAGGGATGTTGAACATTTTTTTCATAAATCTGTTGATTGCTTGTAGATCTTCCTCTGTAAAGGATCTGTTCATTTCCTTGGCCCATTTATTGATTGGGTTATTAGTATTCTTGGTGTAAAGATTTTTGAGCACTTTGTAGGTTCTGGAGATTAGTGCTCTATCTGAAGTGTGTGTGGCAAAGATTTTCTCCCACTCTGAAGGCTGTCTCTTCACATTGCTGATTGTTTCCTTTGCTGAGAAAAAGCTTTTTAGTTTGACTCTATCCCAATCATTGATTCCTGATTTTATTTCTTGTGCTTTGGGAGTCATGTTAAGGAAATCTGATCCTAGGCCAACATGATGAAGATTTAGACCTATTTTCTCTTCTATTAGGTGCAGGGTCTCTGGTCTAATTTCTCTGGTCTAATTTCAAAATGGTCCTTGATCCATTTTGAGTTGAGTTTTGTACAGGGTGAGAGATATGGGTTTAGTTTCATTTTGCTGCATATGGATTTCCAATTTTTCCCAGCACCATTTGTTGAAGAGGCTGTCTTTTCTCCATTGTATGTTTTTGGCTCCTTTGTCAAGTATGAGATACCTGTATTTATGTGGGTTTGTCTCTGTGTCCTCTATTCTGTACCATTGATCTACCTGTCTATTTTGGTGCCAATACCATGCTGTTTTTGTTACTATTGCTCTGTAGTATAGGTGAAGGTCTGGTATTATGATACCCCCTGCTTTGCTCTTCTTGCTAAGGATTGCTTTAGCAATTCTGGGTCTGGTAAATGGATGATGTTGGAGACTATTATGCTAAGTGAGATTAGCCAATCCCAAAAATCCAAAGGCCGAATGGTCTCTCTGATAAGTGAATGATGATGCATAATGTGGGATGGAATGATGGCAAGAATGGAGAAAGGATAGAGAGCATAGAGGGAAGGGAGGGGTGGGGTTGAGGTTGGGGGGTAAGAATAGTAACAGTATGTGTGACAGACATCATTGCCCTGTGTACATGTATGAATGCACAGATGGGGTGACTCTACTTTGTGTACAACCAGAAAAACAATTGCTGTACTCCATCTGTGTTCAATGAATCAAAAATTAAATAAAAATAAAATAAAATAAAAAATAAATAAATAAATAAATAAATAAACAACAAAGTTGAAAAAAATGCAGTCTGTAAAAATAAAAAATAAAAAATAAATTAAAAAAGAAACAGTTGAAAGAACATAAGCAGCAACAATTGGTGGTGAAGGTCTGGACTGCATCCATTAAAGGGAAAAAGGGAACCCACAAGCATTTGTAGGTGTACTCACTAATCAATTATGTGTTAATAATCTGTGCTACTAAATTTTTACAATTTTACTAATAAATTTTATTCCATAAAAAAAAAGAAAAAGGAAAAAAAAAGTCAAGGGAGGTTATAATGCTAAGTGGTTGTTCAGTATAAAAAGCAAAAACAAAAATTGTGTTTTGTTCTAGAGTTTCAAACCTTTCTCAGCAGTATTCTTCCAGTAGAAGAAAGCACCTGATACCAAACCTCAAAAGTTGATTTCATTGGGGGAAGGTAAAAGCTCAAACCCATCCTAATTATCACTTTATAAGACTCCATGCCCCCAAGAAATGTCAGAAAGAAATACCAGCTTTCTGGAGTTTCATCATGAACACCAGTGATGAGAAGGTTTTGTGAATTACATATAATTCTAATTGTCATGCTTTGTGAAGGAGAATGTAACCAAATATTCACAAGGAAGGTTTTATGCAGTATTGACATTTCTGTACATTCATTTTGTGTTGTAGCATATAGTGATATTTGAGTGTCTTTTTTTTCCTTTTAAACTGGACATTGCAGATGCAACCCATGGATTGGTAAGGTACTCTTTCCTCTATAGTTTATTATGCTTATTTACGTAAGCAATCAATACATGGTCTAAAGTCTCAATGCCAACCAGAAAGATTTAAGTGAAAGACCTTTAGAAAAAGTTTTTACATTAAAAAAAAAATCCTTAGAGTTCATTGGCAAGGCATACCAAACAGTTTCTCTACAAATGATGAACAACAGTATATAGAAGAAACAGATGCTGCAATTTGTGGCCAATTTCAAAAGCTTTGTAAAGATGGCCAAAGTCAAGGGGAAAATTGTTGCTCTTGCAGTGGTGGTAACGGGCTTTGAAAAGGTCAAAGAAAACAACTCTGAAGAGTTTTTAGATTTCACTTAGACACAGCAACAGTAGTCTGATAAAAAACTGAAAGAGTAGTCAATCAAAACACTAGACACCGCCAGGTTATCCAAGTCTGAGCTATGAAACAATAAGCCCTGTCCTTGAATGAATAAGTAATCTTTCTTTTAAAATGGTCCCATGTCTCTTGTAACACAATTCAAAGAATTCCAAACATGTGCCTATACACACACACACAAAAAACACACAAAAAAAAAAAAATGAGCGTGAACAAAACTCCATTTTGCCCTAATTTTAAAATCCTAGGACTGCTAAATTTCCTAAAAAATCTTTCAAGACCTTCTTTTCCAGTAATGTCAGCAGCAACTACAAAATAATGGAATACTTAATAACTTTCTCTGAATTTAATAGCTTACTTAAAATTGTCTTTCACCTGACTCATCCACACCATTGTCTTGCACACTCAATAACAATTATACTTCTACTTCTCTTTCCCAACTTATTTCTGAACTTTTTAAAAGTTTCAAGTGTCTACCTCAGCTAGTTGAAGTTTCTTCCAGGAAATTGCTTTTGAAGAAAATTTCAGCAAAGGTAAGGATAGTAAAATGGCTTAGACTTTGTGAGACAAATGTTCTGTCTTGCTCATGTAGAGTGAACACAGGAGTAGAGGATATGTAAATGGATGAATGTGGTACTGTTACAATAACCCAGGTAGCAAGGTGGATTTTGCCAGGAAACGATAGTTTGCCACCTTCTGTGGTGACACTTGTCCAAAAATGGTCACCTTGATTAAATTACTTCACTTTCCATGTGTGCATGCTGCAGCTGATACCAAGAGGCAGGATCTAATCTCCTTCTCCTTGACTCTGAGCCAGTTTAAGTAACTCACTTGTCACTAGGCAAATGCAATAAATAATATTCTGAGATTTGCGAGGCTCTATTATAAGAAGCTTTTCAGCTTCTGCCTATACTTCTTGGAATGCTTGCTCTTGAATGTTTCATGTCTGCAGTTAGCCACCATGCTGTGATAAGTCTGTGGAGAAACCATGTATTGGTGCTTCTGTAGATGGCCTTAAAAGCCAGTATCAACTGCCAGCTGCATGCATGAAAATTCTTAGACCTCCAATCCAATTGCATTGTCAGCTAACTATCATGCCAGTTTCCTCTGACTATAATAACACAAGAGACCCTGGAATTATCCACTGAGTCCAAACAAGAGGATGGTAAGTGATAATAATGTTGTTTTAAGCCAATTGTTAGGTAATGAGAAAACCAAAATAATCATCTCAGTTTTTGTTATTGTTGTAGTTAATTCTATATTTTTGTGTAATTGTATTTTTTCTGAAAATGTTTATCACATTGAATCTTGATATGTGGTATCATAAATGATAATTTTAGTAAGGAATGCAAATGGTATAGTGTACTGCATTGACTTCTTTTTAAAAACAATGTATACCCTTCTTTTGTTAATCAGAAACAAATGTTATAAAACATATCACATCCCAACATGGTAGATTGTTATATGCACAGTAATTTTAGAAAATTGGCAGAAGAGTAGAGATTGATGTGCAATATATTATAATCGCTCCAATAGAAATGAGATGTAATGGACTTCAGTAATTATTTTCACATACAACTTCTGATTTTTAGAAATGAATTACTAACCTTAGGGGGAGTGCCTCCATAGTTTGTTTTAGACTATAACTGTTAGTGAGGTAGAGATTATTGAATTTGTCCTTAGTAGTCTTACAGATGAGGTTTGGTATAAATATATTATTTGATCTATCTGGATAGTTATGTGAATGACTTCTGGTAATCTTGTAATGGAATTACATCCAATATATTTGAATTAAAATTTTTGTTAGTATTAGATTTGGACTGAGAAGCTAAATGAGTTATGAATAAAAATAGTCTTTCTTTCATCTAGTTTCCTTAGGCTTTTAATAAAAAGTGACAAGTCTGAGAAATACAATTTTAGTTGATTATTTATTTACCTGTTTCAAGCCTAGAGAAAAACTAAGGGCATTATGGAAAATATGCCACAAAATCATCTAGAATTGTTTTCCTGTTGCTTCGTTTTGATTACATGGCACTGAAAATAAAGGAAAGAAAAAAAAAGTATTTTGCATAGTTTGTATTTTAATGGTAGCTAGACTGCTAGTCTGTTCCCAATTATTCAAGATATAAAAGTTAAAAACAAATATGTGATGTTCTTATAGAAATAATTAATTTCCTATTCTAGAAAAACATAAAATAAACCCTGATATAAAGGTTAGCACAGCAAATATAATTCCGATAGTGAACACACTCTTCCCCTGAGTATTTCTTTGACCCAAATATGAACAATTTTCTTTACTCCATTCGAGATTTCTGGGAAAAAAAAAAAAGTATGTCAGACTTAGCTTGTAAAATCAGCAGACACCTTTCCATGTTTGGGCCAAAAACCCCTGAAACAGATCCAGAGAAAGCAACAGTTCTGATGGGAGATTACAATATGTTTGGACATTCCATATTTCACTGTGTATAGGAAGCATTTGAGTTACAAAATGATGTGTACCTGTGTTTGAAAAAGGTCAAACACCTAACAGAAGAAGAGCTGTCATGTGTATTTAGATGAGCTCTAAGCAACAGGAAAATACATCAACAATAAAGACATAATGCTATCACTAAAAAGTAAGTGGACATTTACTTACCACATTAGAGCTCCGGCTTAAGCATAAAATAAAATATGTATTCTATATATACATATTTTAAAAGACTTATGTATAAAACACAGAAAAAAACTGTCACCTATGAGCTGAAAAGCTTGTTCTCAGACTCTATTATCACTGAACTTAGAGCAGTGTATTTTTCCAGCATTACTGAATTGAAGTCCCAAGGGCTGAATTAAAACAAGACTTGCACCATATGTAGACATACAGAATCTTGCTTGCTGGATCCTGCCATAAAAAACATGCTATATAACATCCAAACCCTCTGCTTCTTACCCTGATGCTCTCAAAAGTAGAACAAGTACTTTTTATAAAATAGATTTTCTTCCAACCTGGAAATACATACAGCAAAAATAAATTGAACCTTGACAGAAGTTGATATGAGATCTTGGATATCAGAAACAATAAAAATGCTGTTGTGCCCAGAGCACTGATGGAATATTTAATTGGAGAAAACCTTATAGACAACATGGAAAGTCTCTATAATGCAGAAACTATTTCTCAAGGAACTTCTTTGAACAATATGTTTCTAGTTTAATCCCTACTGTAAGCTTTCATTTGTTCTCGCTATTTTTTATAGGGAAAATAGATAACTTCCAAATTCTGAAATGACCACTTCATAAACTTAAAAATAAACCTAGACATATGTTCAGAGCAAACATAAATTTAATTTAAAATGCAATTAGTATCTGGATTTATCCTCATAAAATGAAAAAGAAAAAAAATCCTGTTTAGTTTGTTAGTTCAATTGATAATTAGTTTAATAGCCAGCATTGTCTACTTGATATACTATAGAGGCTGAATGTGATGTGAAGAGAAAATGGGATTTGCTTACAAAGAATTTACACAATCTGGATCTAATTTGCAATTTCTCATATGTTTGTGAGCAGGAGATAGAAGAAATTATTAAAAAAAAAATCCTTCAGCACTGCATAGAATTCCCCTGAAACTTGTATCTGACCAGCAGATAACATGCTCCATCTTAGAGAAATAGCATGATACAACTGCACAATTTCACTGTTCACAAGGCTGACTGTCTCGTAGGCTAATACTTGGTTTGAAGTCAGCTGGTATTTGTGGTGACTTCAAGACTCTAAATAGAAAATCATTGATGTTACTAAAAAGCTTTACTTTCTACTATTCCCACTGATTGTTTTTCTCCCATAAGTACATGTATGAGGTGCAGAAGCACATGGATATGCTAGGAGAGATTATATAAATTTTATGAGTTCCTGCATTTTAAGAGTGTATTTCCTAGAATCCCTGATATCATATCTCCTCCCCATTTTTCCATTCAAAAGGCTGCTTAATTGATGTTTTATTTGTTTAGACAGGTAAACTTATTTTGAAAGGTCTTGCATTAAAAAATACTTTCTTCAGATTAATTTATCTTCAATTACAATACTTTGCATTTCAAATTAGAAAAAATAAAACCTCAGTTACCATTTTGAGAATTATTGGCAACATTCATTAACTTTTTTTTCCTTCATGTAAAAGGTATTGTCAGTTGAAGTTCACTTTTGAAGACTTCCAACTGGCTTGTATACACTTACATGTGGAAAACTATAGCAACAGAACAGTAAAATGTTACTGCAGATCACTTGAGATTTAGCATGAGCCTTTTATAATATTAGGTAACCTCCTGGAAATGCGATTCTATTCTACCTTCCCTGATTCCAAGATACATTGTAAAGATTCAAGTCCCCAGAGATCTGCATGCTGCCATAAACAAAAACCACAATTGTTTTTTTGAAATGTATTCCATCATTCTTAAAGGAAGAAGGAAGATTTTTTTAATGTATTCCTTATATATGTAATCCATGTAATAAAGTTCTGAATTACATTGGGAAGTACAATGTTAAAGTACTTCAGGCAGTACAAATCTTTGCAGTTAAAATGAAAATCAAAGGAGTTACATTTTCATGTATTGATTATGTTTTTAGAGAAAATTATGTAAAATCTTAATAGATTACTGCATATATTAAAAGCATGTAAGCTTGGAATTGGAGAAAACTCAACTTGATTCCTGTTATCCCACCTTCTTTGGGAAAAATATTGACTTCACAGAAACTTAATTTTCCCATTTCTAAGGCAGAGATGATGCATCTTTAGGTTGTTGAATATTTTCAACAGTTATTTATTCAGCACCTACTATGTGTCCAGGTATTCAGCTAAACTCAAAACCTGTTGACAAAGAAGATATTGTTGGTTGGGTGTGGTGGCATACTCCTGTATTCCCTAGCCGCTCAGGAGGCTGAAGCAGGAGATTCTGAAGTTTAAAGCCAGCCTCAGCAACTAAGGGAGTCCCTAAACAACTTAATGAAACCCTGTCTCAAAATAAAAAAGGCTGGGGATGTGGTTCAGTGGTTAAGCACTCCTGGGTTCAGTCTCTAGTACCCTCCCACCTCCAAAAAATAAAAGATATTCTCAACAATGTCACCAGTCAGCAAAGCACTGGCCTTCATGGTTCCAATGGAAAGGAGAAATGATACTAGATAAATGAACATAATAGTGAATATATAATGCAGTATTTTAATAAATGCTCACGAAAAAGAAAGAGAGAGAGAGAGAGACAGAGACAGAGAATCTGAGAGAAAAAAAAAAGAACAGTAGAAGTACAGGTACCTGTAGAAGTAGAAGTATAGGTATCTCTTTAGGTACTGCTTTTGGCCTGCATTTGGTCTCAGGGTGATAAGACTTAAAAGCAATTCAGAGAATGTCACTCCTCTGCTTGATGCTTCCATGGATTGTCATCTTGGAGTAGAAGCCAGTGATTACCCTGGCTTGGTGTTCAGTTGCCTGACTGACCTCGTGTCCTCCTACACTTGCCTTGGCTCAGCAAGGGTAGCTACCTGGATTTCCTTGTCATTTCCTCCCCAGGACCCTTGGACTTAACATTTCCTCAGCCCATCATGCTCTTCCCCAGATTTCCATGTGGCTCATTCCTCCCTCATGTTCTCTACATCTTCAGTTAAACAACATTTTCCCAGAGGGTCCTATCTTTAAGCTGCAACCCCAAGCCCAAACCCACCTATCCTCTTCTTTCCTTGCCCTTCTTAATTTTCTCCTAAAGCTCTGACCAAGTAATGAAACATGAAACAAGAATTAGTCACTTAATTTATTGTCTGCCTTCCCGCTGTATTGTAAACTCCCCAAGAACAGGACTTGGTGTCTCATACTCTCTCTATATTTTGAGTGTCTGGGACAAGACCTGCTGCATAGTGAGTGATCAATAAATATTTGTTGATTGGTCTAGCCAGGGGACACCTACTTGAGGAAGTAAAATTTTAGCTGGAAAACTACTAGGAGTAATGAAAACGAGGGAAAAGTATCCAAAGACAGTGAAATTGTGAATAGACGGTTCTTGAAATTAGTAAGAGCTCACTCTAGGGAGGAATTGAAAGAAGGCTCTAGGTGGCTGCAAATTAGGGGAGAGTGGTTTTAGTATAGAGGAGAGGGGACAGGAAGGAGTCAGGACAAAGATAAAGTAAGCCTTCTACTTAGTAAGGATAAAATTTATAATGACCCTTTTTAAAGAAAGCAAACAATTCACTTAAAATTTTGAGAAAAAGGAAAAGAAGAAACATTAAATTCATGTTTCACTATAGCCAATTCAAACAAGGAAAGTGACAGGTTAAAAAAAAAAAAAGAGAGAGAGAAAGAGAAAACAAAACCAGATAGATGAGAACAGACAAAAAATTTACCAAAAGTGAAAACAGGATTACAGAATGATAACAGAGAGATGCAAGAAACAAAATATTGAGAAAAAATTTTATGGGGTAATTTAGTCAGCTTTTTCACCATTATGATCTGAAGACCTGACAAGAACAATTTTAAGGAGGAAAAATTTATTTAGCACTCAAACTTCAGAGATCTCACACCATAGACAGCACCCTTCCTCAATGCCTGAGGTGAGGTATAATCTTATGGCAAGAGAGTGTGATTGAGGAAAGCTGCTCATGGCATTGTAGTAGGAAGCAGAGAGAGAGACTTCACTCACTAGGGACAAAATAATACCCCAATGACCCACCTCCTCCAGTCATACCCTACCTGCCTATTGTTACCACCCAGATAATCCTATCAAGGGATTAATTAACTGATTGGTTAAGACTGTTATAACCCAATTCTTGCATTGTCTTACACATGAGCTTTTTGGTGATATCTAATATCTCAACCACAATGTGGGGTGAGGAGAGTGACTAGAGGGGTGAGAAATGGAGGATGGAATAGACCATTGTAACCCGAATTTTGAAGAATAGGTCTCTGAGATAAGGGAGGTCATGAAGGAAAAGCAGGTAACAGTAGAAAATGAAGATGATTAAAGAAATAAAGCCAAGAATGAAATCCAAATTTTATCCTTACATTGACTTCATCCTCTGTTTTCATTTTATCTCTATGATTTTTTTAATTTTTAAAAAATTTTTGAATTTTTTAAAATTTGTTTTTTATCTTGGTGATTTGCTAGTTTCCTCTGAATATTGCTTTATGCAGCATTCCTGTTCCTGCTTTTCCCTCTAGCTGCATCATCCCAACACTCTACTCTGACAACGGACAGCTTTCAGATCTCCCTAGCTCTTAAACTCCATCTTTCTTTGACCCTACCAAAGGTACCATCTACTCAGCCCCTGCTTAGAAAACACTGGTCTGGAACATTCCCCAGTCCCTTGGCCCCTTGCCTCACGGATTCCAAAACTAAGTGGCAGCAGTTCCACCAGTAAACCCATATTTCATAATTTTATTTACAAAACATCTCTGGATAGCACAGACATGCAATTTACTCTATCAACCAATAGCCATCATCAGGCTGGAATGCTGGCTGGAATAGCAGGCATGGGCAGATGAATGTGGGTCATCCCTACATTCAGTAACATATCCTGTTTAATCTTCTTGGGCGGCCACCTCTGTCCCTTAGAAATCCCATATCAGAATAATAATAGGGGGTTCCTACACAAGGCATTGGGACCAGTAACAGCAGCAAGGCAGGAGGACTGCTGGAGTAAGGATTATTTGTCATGCGCTTGACTTTCACCTTATATAGGCATGTAATTTCTTTTGTTGATTTCAAGACCAAGGCAGAAAAAGCCAACTGAAATATCACTTTACATTTTATCTAAAGACAAATAAACTAAACACCTATACACAGTCTGTGAGCTAAAGTTTGTCAATTACTGTTTTTTTTAAAACATAGCCATTTGAAAAAGGAATTGCTTTTCTTTTTCCTTTTATTTTACCTTTTTTCCACTAAAGAAGTCCTGCCAGTATTTTATACAACTACAGGAAAAGCTTCCTCATAATAAGCCCAACTGTTTCCTGATGTAATTCAGTGTAACTTTTTTAAGACATATAGTCAATTCTCATTATTCACACTAGATATGTTCTAGGAAATCCCTGCAAACCCTGAATTACCAAACAAGAAACCATTGCTCCTAAGGGAAAATGCAAGGCTTGGTTCCTGTGAGTATCTGGTAACAAAGTTTTCATCAACCAATGAATATATAATCTTGTTCTAAGTGTGTTTCTGTTGAAGGTACCTTATCAAATTGTATTCAATATCGTTGATTGATTAACATTGATCTCTGGACCAACTGCATAGTAACTTGTGCTTGCACAAAGCATAACTGATTCATGTACTCTTCCCTTTAGACTCATCACAGCTATCTTGTACTTAGGAATACTAGACAGTACTTCAGTACTATTCTTGGAGTCCATTTCAAACAGTGAAATCCACAAAAAGTCTAAGATTGGGAATAATATAGTACTAAATAGACCACAAAAGGGAAAATTATTATACAATAAGAGAACTGAAACAAGAAAGCTGAGCATTATCTTGTTCAACTTCAGCTGGGAACATGTGCATCTGGAGACTCAAATTTTCACTACTCTATGTCTATAAATGACCCTGAATGTGCTAGGAAAACTGATGTACAGACTGTGAGTAGGCAAATTCCAAAATACAGAATCTAAAAATAATGATAGACTATAAATTGAATCATGTCACTTCCCTTTAAGAATCATACAATATCTTCTGAGTGCATTGGAAGTAAAATACAACCTGTTTAGCGTATGGCATCCAAGGCCCTGCATCATCTGATCTGCTTACCTTTCTAACTCCTTATACCAGAATCCACATGTGTTAGTCAGTTTTCTGTCACTGTGACAAAAAACCTGAGATAATTAACTTAAAATGAGGAAAAGTTTACATTGGCCGATGTTTCAGAGGTTGAAAGTCCAGGGTCAGTTGATTCGGTTGGTTTTGAGCCTGCAGTGAGGCAGAACGTCATTGTGGACAATGTGCAGTGGAACAAACCTGCTTTCCTCATAGTGGTCAGGAAGGAGAGAGAGAGAGAGAGAGAGAGAGAGAGAGAAAGAGAGAGAGAGAGAAAGGCCAAGGTCCAATATCCCTGTTAAAGGGTGCATCCTCAGTGACTTAACTTCTTTCCACCAGTCTCTACTTAAAAGTTCTGCCACCTCCCAATAGGGTCATACACTGGTGAGCAAGCCTTGAACATGTGGTCTTTGGGAAACATTTGAAATCCAAACCATGACACCACATAACCCCCTATATGCAAATAAATGGGCTTTTTATATCTTAATAAGTCTCTTCTAGCTCTAACCTTTTCCTTACTTCTGAGCCGTGAGCTCACATATTTAATTTCATATTCCAAATCTTGCTTTAGACTCCCTAAAATGCAATACAAACTTGATGCAACCAAGATATTATGGTATTATTATGGCATTCTCTCTTAGTTCTGCTCCTCCCTTGATCTTGTCCATTGCAGCAGATGTCACCAGTGACCATAAGATGCTCTGGTCACTTCAGCTGTCACTCTCTCCCTATTTCATGCCAAGCTTCTTCCCGTCTTTGAGACTTGGCATGTGCTGTCTTTTCAAGCTGGAACTCTTTTCCATCAGGTGTGTTCAGAGCTGTCTCCTTCTTTACACTCAGTTCAAATGTCCCATACTCACTGATCCCCTTCTCTCTAACGCATTCTATCAAATCACATCACTATTTCTTTGTAAAACCTCTAACTATCTGAAAATCTCTGCTTCATTTGTGTGCTTATGACTAAATTTTAAACTGCCTAATTCCATTGGAAATAAAACCCTGGCTAACATTGACTTTTCTCCTTTGCCTTCTCATAATCTTTATTTAGAACAGGCCCTCTGAAATCTGTGGCCACCTGCCTTTTCCAGGTCACCACCTGCACAAGAGCTCACTCCTGCACTGTGGCCTGGCCAACCACAAATCACATTTCAAGTCTCATCTAAATATCACTTCCTCAGTAAAACTTTTCCAAAGCACTCATTCTAAAGCAGTCTCCTTGCCCACCTTTCTGTATTTTCCCACATGACACTGGGTCTGTTTCTATTTATATCAAGTTTTTACTTGCCTAGTGCTCCTCTTATCCATTAGCACAGAGCTTGGCAAACCAACGTGGGAACTTTCCTGGGAACATGGCTCCACCTGTTTGTTTATGTATTGTCTAAGTCTGCTTTTGTGCTACAATAACAGAGTTGACACACTGCCACAGAGACCATATGGTCGTCAAAGCCTAAGATATTCACTATCTGGCCCTTTACAGAAAGTTTGCTGACCTCTGCCCTGGACCATAGCTCCATGAGGTCAGAGGTTCTATTTCTTATTCACCTCCACCTTCTGAATACTTAACACACAGTTGGTGGTTAGTTATTATATCTTGAAGGCATGTTGAATGATATAATATTGGAAATCATGTGATTAAATAAATCTCTCATAGTGAAAAATAAATTTGTGTGTTTGTGTGTGTGTGTGTGTGTGTGTGTGAGCATAGGTGTTTTTGTTGTTGATGTGGCTGTTCCTCTCTAAACTGCTTGATCCTAATTCTTTGAACTAGACTTATGTCCCATTATTTTCTTTCATTATTTAGCATTAAAAACAACACAGAGAATTTTATCCAGCATGTATCGAATTGTGGCTGAACTGCTAATTAGAAAAAAATCTACAAGCATTTCGGGTCCCCAGCTTAAGTTCATGGAAAGTTCCAGAGTATGATAGGATTACTTCTGTGTCCTCTTGTAGACAGGTAGCCTTCTCCACACTTTTTGTCATGGTGTTGAAAACAGAATGCTTCAAATGCTCTTCCAAATCACCTTTACCCCTTAGCATAGATGGATTATTTGTCCTTTGAGTTTGGGTCTTTGTCTTTATTGTATAACTTGTATTTAGCCTATTTGAACTTTTCTCAGTTCATTTCTCACTGCTTCTCCAATTTGCCAAGTTCATTTTGAATATCGAATCTATCTTTCATAAGTAGTCCTGTCCTTATTCTCTGCAGAAGATTGAATTAATCTACAAATTTGATGAGCCTATTCTCTATTTCATTTTCCAGGTCATTGAAGAAACACTTAAGTGGCTCTGCAAGCAAAGGTGACCCTTTCAGAACATCGCGTGTTACATCTCCCCAGGCTGATGCTCATTCATCAGCAACCTTCTCTGGGTACAGACGGCCATTCAGCCCACTGACTATTGTTGGCACAAAGTAACAGAGCAGTAGAGAGTTCACTTAAATTTTTCAGGAAAAGCATTTTACTAAAATAATGGAAAACAGCCCATGATGCTGTTTAGAAATTAAATCTCTTTTGTATGCAGAAAATAATATTTTTGGCTTGTTCAGTCAACTCTGCAGCATAAGCTTTCATAAACATTGTGATTAGAACAATAGTCTCTCATCCTTATTTTGTTGCAGGACAGTCTGTATTTATTTTCAGGTCTCTTTGTGTCTGTATTTTCTGTCCTCGGTGTTGAGTAATTACCAAATCCTGCTCAGCATACTATTTTGGGGGGATTTTCTTTTGCTCTGTTTTTACAGTGAGAGCTTCACTGATAAGCCATTGCTGCACATCAATATCATAGTGGCCAAACTACTGAAAATATTTTTTTTCAAATGATGATATTCTTGCCCTAAACTCTTATGACTGTCCCACAGAAGTGTATTATCAAATATGTTGTTTCCTGACTCCCATTCTGAAGATCTATAAGTGGCTTCCAACTGACCTCAAAATGAAGCAAAGCTCCTAATGTGGTATTCAGGGCCTTGCTCTTGTTAACTTTACCTTGTCTATTCTGCAGTCCTTAGAGCAGTTCATGCTTAGCGTCCTAATGAGCAAACATAACTAATGCAGTGTCTTCATAATAAACAGCATCATGTAAGATAGCATTTGCTGAAAACTTAGAATATGCTTCTACTATCAGTATTGTTATTACTATTATTGTGCCACACTGTTCATCTTTCAATAGTCAAACTTCCTAGTATTTTGAAGCAGTCCCATGAACAGTAGTCTTCTTGATACTTGCAATTAGCTATGTGCATTATCTTCATCTATTTATTTTTATTAGTGATGAGTTATGTATTCGTCTATGACTTCTTGATGTCCTCTTTAAATTCTTCAGTACAGCACATGGATTCAAAATAGATTTTGAACATAATGTATCAAAATGGACCTTACTGACTTAAAAAAACTATTAGCACTATTAATGACGATAACACCAAAAGCAATACAAAGGAACATTTTAAACATTATCTAATGTATTTATAAACTAAAAGCAAAGTAGAATTTTAAAAATCCATTTGCAAATCATTTAACCACACTTTTATGAATAGTATTGAAAATGTTTCAACTTACATTCACCCTACCACATCTAGCAGAGTAATTTGTGTATAGTAGGCACTCAGTAAAAAATTCTTGGACATTTGTCTAGTTGACAGGGTGAGCATTTAAATGAACACATTTCTAATGCCATTTTCTTACATTATAAATGTGTGTGGGGGGCTGGGATGTGGCTCAGTGGTAGAGCACTTGCCTAGCATGTGTGAAGCACTGGGTTTGATTCTCAGCACTGCATATAAATAAACAAAAATAAAGGTTCATCAACAACTAAAAAAATTATGTACAGACATCATTACTCGATGTACATGAATGATTACATGAATTGTGTGAATCTACATTGTGCACAATCACAGAAATGAAAAGCTATACCCCATTTGTGTACAATGAATCAAAATGCAGTCTGTAAAAATAAAAAAAATAAAGTAATACCTACTAAAAAAAGAATCTATATATAAAAAATTTAAGAAATTAAAAAAAATGTGTGCAGGGAACTGAGAGAAAAAGGAAAACAAATGCAATGTTTACACAGCACCTATAAAATACTGTGCTTTAGAGCATAAGTTTTTGAGAGTGTTTAAGAATAATTAATGAGGGAAAGTGAAAGGACACCTAAAAATATATGGAGTGACTTCTAAATTCAAGGAAACATTTTGTTGAAAAAAGTTATGTTTATTCATTAAGAGAAAAAAAGGTGTAAGATAAAAATGACATTATGGTAAGTTCTAAAATATTTAGTTTATACTAAGTATTCAATAATGTTTTAAAGTCCTGAAGTTTATAAGAACTGGAATTATGAAAGATTTTTTGCAAAAGAAAGTGAAGAAGTTTAACACACACACACACACACACATATACACACACAATATCATACATTGATGGGTAAAGTAAGGTGTTAACAAGTGATTCTTTTTTTATGTAAACATTCTATTGTTAAAATAAGGTTTTGAGGAAACAGTAAGTTTAGAAGAGTTAGATGAGTTTTGATGAGTTAAAGTGTTTATTAATATGTGATTGGACAGAAGTACATACTGTAAATAAAGAATTTTGTTCTTGATTATTGCTGTAGCAAAATCTGGATTTACTAAATAGGTTGTTCTGCCTTGTTCTTTCCCAACACATAAATAAAACAACACATGTAACATGCCACTGTGAAATGTTGAAGTATTGTAGGATGATTATTTGAACAATGAAAACCAGCTTTCACTCCTTTGATATTTCCTGCCTAAAGGATTTTTAGCATTTGCTTTAGTTTTTCAGATTCCTTCAGTCCTCTTTAAAAATCAGCGTCTAAATATGTGCAATCCAAATGTGCTGTAGTAAACCTCCACTATATCATGGTGACAAGTTCTAAATCTTGGTGGTAGAAAAACAGTTTCTCTCAGAAGACCTTATGGAAATATTCTGAAGTATAGAAATAAAGTTAAAAATTCAACAAGTAGAAGATGGAAAGTACGGTTTTAGCAATCATTCTGACACTCAATGCTAGCAAAAAATGGTAGTTCTATGCATTTGAATGCTTATAATTGTCAACATTAGCCCAGATTAGCAGGCAATTGATAACTTGTAGGTTGTTATCTGTCTCTGTTACTGTTGAGTTGTGTGACTTTTAGTAAATTAGTAACCTGTAGCCTTAGTTCCTTATCTATAAAACTAGATAAGAATTAGAATTAATTTGTATACCTGTTGTGAAGGATAAAAGAAGCAATACTTGTAAAATGATATATTAGTTTCCTAGGGCTGCTAACAAATTAAAACAAAATTTATTCTCATAATTCTAAAGACCAGAAGCTCCAAATTAAGGCTTCAGCAGAGTTTGCATGTTGTTGAGCTTTTGGAGGAGAATCTGTATCATACCTTTCCATTTCTGATAGCTTCTAGAAACCCCAGACATTCCTTGATATGCAGATGCAATGAACCAATGGTTGCCTCTGTTCTTCACATGACATTTTCTTCTGTGTCTTTCTGTATCTTTTCCTTTTCCTAAAAGACTAACAGTCATTGTATCTAGGACTGTCCCTAAATTCAGAATATTTTCACCTCACAATTCTTGATTGCACTGTTTCCATATAAATTTATGTGGCCTGCCTTCCTTCCTTCCTTCCTTCCTTCCTTCCTTCCTTCCTTCCTTTCTTTCTCCCTCGTTCCCTTTTTCTTGATACTGGTGATTATAAACATGAACACTCTACCAATGAACTACATCTCCAGCCCCACCCAACTCTGTTTTTAAGTTTCATTTTGAGATAGGGTCTCACTAAGTTGACTAGGCCGGCCTTGAACTTGTGATCCTCCTACCTCAGCCTCCCCAAGCCTGTGGGATTACAGATGTGTGACACGGTATCTACCCTTAAATTCAGATTTTGGGAATTTTGGTGAACGTGAATTTTGGGGATGACACTATTCAAACCATTATAACTTTGAACACACCTTGATACATGGAAGTACTTTTGTTTATAAGGGTGAAAATTAGAATCAGTTTAAATATTTGGAAAATAAGAAAAATATAAATTATAATTCACAATGAAGAAAGGACAGTTATTAATGATGTTAGGAAAATTGGATATCTACATGCACCAGAATTAACTCAAACACTTATTTAACATCATGTGCACAATCACTCAAAATGGAATAAAAGCTTAAAATTAGACCTAAAACTGTGAGTCTACTAGAAGAAAGCATATGGGGAAAACTCTAGGATGTTGATCTAACAGTGTTGCAAGTATGTGTTTTAATGACCCCAAAAGTATAGGCAACAAAAACAAAAATAGACAAATGGGACTGCATTAAATTAGAAAACTTCTGCACAGCAAAGTAAATAATTAACAAAGTGTAGAGTCAATTCACAGAATGGGAGAAAATATTTGCAAACCATCGTTTTAGTCAGTTTTTTCACTGCTGTGACTAAAAGATCTGATCAGAACAATGTTAAAGGAGAAAAGTTTATTTGAGGGTTCACGGTTTCAGAGATCTTAGTCCACAGAAGGCTGACTCCATTTCTCTGGGCTCGAGGTGAGGCAAAACATCAGAGTGGAAGAGCATGGCAGAGGGAAGCAGCTCGCATCATCAGGAAGCAGAGAGAGACTTCACTCTCCAGATACAAAATATATCGCCACGCCCCAATTCTCACCTCCTCCAGCCACACCCTACCACTTCAATTAATCCCATTAGGGATTAATTCACTGATTTGGTAAGATTCTTTCAACCCAATCATTTCTCTTCTGAATCTTCCTGCATTGTCTCCCATGTGAACTTTTGGGGGACACCTCACATCCAAACCATAATCTGACAAGGGATTAATATCCAAAATATATAAGAAACTCAAACAACTTGACAGTAAGGAAAAAATAACCTAGTTAAAAATTGGACAAAGGACAGGAATAAATATTTCTCAGAAGACACAAATGGCCAACAGGTATGTGAAAAAAAAATGCTCAACATCAATAATCATCAGAGAAATACAAATTAAAACCATAATGAGATATCATCTTACATCTATTGTAATGACAATTATCAAGACTATAAAAGATAAAAAAGTGCTTGCAAGGATGTAGAGAGAAGAGAACCCTTGCACCCTGTTGGTAGAAATATGAATTAGTAATTATTAGAAAAAATTATGGAAATTTCTTTAAAATTTCAAAATAGTATTGCCATATGATTCTGCAATAGTGATACTGGGTATATATATCCAGAGGAAATAAAATCAGACTGTTAAAGAAACTCCTGCACCCCCATATTAACTGTAGCATTATTCATGGTAGTTAAAATATGAAATCGGGGATTGTGGCTCACTGGTAGAGCACTTACCTGACACCCGTGGGGCACTGGATTTGATCCTCAGAACCACATGGGAATGAATGAATAGAATAAGGTCTTATGTCCATCTACAACTAAAAAAAGTATTTAAAAAATAAAAATAAAAAATATGAAATCAATCTGTGTCCATCAATGGATGACAGAAAATAATGAATAAAGAAAATATGGTATATATACACAGTGGAATGCTATTCCACCTTAAAGAAAGAAATTCTGTCATTTGAAATATCATGAATGAACCCAGAGGCTATTATGTTAAGTGAAATAAGTCAGGCACAGAAAGTATAATCTCATTTGTACGTGGAATCTAAATAAGTTGAATTCTTTGAATTAAAGAGTAGAAGAGTGGTTACTTACCAGGGGCTGGGGTTGGGTTGGGTAAGGGATATGAAATTTTAGGAAGAATAGTCAGGAGATTCATTTATACAACTTGCTTATTGTAGTTAATAATAACATGTCATCATCTTGAAAATTTCCAAATATTGATTTTAAGTGTCCTCACTTCAAATAATCAAATATGAGGTAATGTATATGCAAATTAGCTTGATAAATTTTCCCCAATGAATTCATATTTCAAAATATCATGTTGTATGTGATAAATACATATTCTTTTGTCAATTAAAAGAATAAGCAATCATTTGTAAAAAATTTAGGATTTATTAAATCTGTTCAGTGACTCAACATCAATCACATGATAAACTGTCTTACCATTATTAAAATAATGAACACTCTTTGTAATACCATGAATACATCATGAAAGTATAATGTCGTTTTAAGAAATATACTTCAAAATACAATGTGTATAATTACTGTCAATTAATACTATTATATTTTAAATATATGATCACCAATTTAAAAATAGTATAGATTCAGGTGGGAGAAAAGGGTCCTAGGGCTGCAGAGAAGAAAATTCCAGGGGTTTCTGTAATAACTCTTAATATACTCTGCTTTGTTAAATTTAATTTACAATAGTATGAAGACAAATAAAATACTTAGAAGTAAACAATAGAAGAGGCAAAATATTTGTAAACTAAAAACCATAAAAAGCTGCTGAGAGATAGTAAATATACTAGGGTGAAAAAAAATCCCATCTTTATGGATTGGAAGATTTAATAATGGTAAAATGTCAATACCACCTAAAGTGACCTATAGATTCAATGCAATCTCAGTCCAAATTCCAATGATGATTTTGAAAATAGAAAAATCTATCCTAAAATTCATATGAAATCTCAATCCTGAAAAGTTACGACAATCTTGAAACAAACAAAGCTGAGGGTCTCATACTTGCTGATTTCAAAACTTACTAGAAAGTTATGGTCATCAAAACAGTTTATACTGGCATAAAGATAGACATGGACCAATAACAGAGAGAAAAGAGCATAAAAGTAACAGACACTCTCGTATGTAGTCAGTCATGATTTTCTAAAAGGGTGCCACATCATTCAATGGAGAAAAGACATATTTCTCAATAAATGGTGTTGGAAAATTGTACATCCACATGCAAAAAATAAAATTAGACTCTTATCTTATGCTATATAATAAAATTAACCCCCAAGGGAGTCAAACACCCAAATGCATGAGCTAAAACTCTTAGGAGAAAACATGGGTGAGACTTCATGACATTAGTTTTAGAAATGATTTCTTGGTTATGACATCAAAAGCATAGGCAACAACAACAAAAAAAACAGACAAAATGTATGATATCAAACTTAAAAATGTGCACAAAAGAACACAACACTGAAAAGATAGTACTCAGAATGGGAGAAAATATTTGCAGATCTATATAATACAAATGTTCAATTCTCTATTGTATTGAAAAACATTTGAATGGAGCATCTTACTAGAATAGCCTGGTATTTTCCAAATTGTTTTCTTCAAAATAAGCACTAGGTTATATAATTTTCTATAAAGTTGATCAATTCAGTCAAATGAGTGTCATACAATTTTTGACACTCTAAAATTTTTAAAAATTTAATCAATATTTGGCTTAATGATGAGAAAATACAATTACATGTATATATATTTAAAATATATATGATTAAAAATATAGTTATATGATTTTTGCATAGTGTTATTAAAATAATTCAGGTCTAACTTGAGTTTGGAGGTGCATTGAACTGATTGACCTACTTTCATTAATTAGATGCCCTTAATTTACCTTGTTCCTTGTTTGGTATGTACATCAGCATTATTTCTTTTTCAGCCACATCATAGACAGCATGCTTTAATTCTAACCACCATTCATTCAACAATTTATGTCAATACTTCTGTGAATGCCGAGTTAAAATGTTTTCTTCTTCACAAACATTTCTACTTCTCCCAAATATTATTCTTCAAGTCAATTAATAAGAAGTCTTTTAGCTTTCTGCCTAAAGTACTCAGTCATCTTTCTCATTAACAACTGTTGATTTATATTTCAGGTAGTAAAATGTCTGCATTTCCATCTTCCTTATAGCTACTGAGTATTGTATAAGCAAAATTTCTCAGTGGATTCTTCAGGATTGGCCCTTCAACAACTGGGATGGATTCGTTTTTACCTTCCTCCATATTCTTTTGGTTTTCATAGAAACAATGACCAGAATTTCAATAGCTTTTTTTCCCTTGAAAGTGACATCCATTAGCCAGGTGGACAGAGCAGAAAGAAGATGGTGACAGATCTCTGATAGTTTAAGAAATGATGCATGCCAGACTTGGAATGCTATTTCTAGATTTCTCTTATTTGAGCAAGGAATAAGTATTGAATAAACATTGACATTGCCTAATACACCTGTTATTTGTAGGGTCAATTTTGACTTAATCTCCTCCCTTATCTCTAATTGGTTACCAAGTTTTGTGGTTTCTAGCTTTGAAATTTCTTCTGAATGTAAAATTTCATTTTGGTTTTCTTATACCATTATCATTAACCAAATTCATTCGGTCATCTTACAAAATAAATTTGGTAGTTTTTCTGTATTTTTGATAAATACTGTGAGAAATATGAATCAATATAAAAATTTGAAAAATTTTTGACATCTGTATTATGATATATTCATGATGTTATAAATTGGAGATACGGAGGATATTAATTACCCAACCTCAATTATATATTGATTTCACTTTATAAAGTTTCAGTTTAGCGATCTCTTCACACTTAAACTTCACAAGTAGGTGTAGCAATTCAATTTGTTGTTGAGGTTCAGGGAAGTAAAATTACTATTAAGGGGTGGAATCAGGAATTAGGTCAAAGACTGTTTTTAAATCCTAGTCTTTCCACTAAACCACAAGCACATGGCATGAACATGGGGCCAGAAATGAGACTTTGAGGTACGCTAAAATGTATCAGTCTGCAGGGATAGTTCGGGACTGAGGGAAAAAAGATGATCACATGAGAAATGTAGGTCAGTTCCTGAGTTATTGCAGCAGCCTCAAAGGCAGTCTTGCCTTTTTCTAATCCCTTCCAATTAATCTTTCCCAAACATATTTATCTTGCTGGTCACTTACCAGAAAATATAACAGTGTCTTTGTTCTACATAACTTAACCCCTCCAAACTTTCTTCATGATTCCCCAATTCAGACCTTCTATTTGACAAAGACTGTTTTTGTCATCATTTCTGAATCACACAATGTCCCTGCCTACCTCTGAATTCATGGAACCCACACTGAACTCTCATTTTTTTGACTTCTTATTAAATTTACTGTCTGTATCATTCTTTCTGACTATGAAATCTCATTTAATTTATTGTGCGCATTTATTTTCATTCTGAGTAGTTTATAAATGTTGAGGTCAGATACTAGGTCATGCCATGAAATCTAGATCAGTGATAGTTTGTAAGAAATGTTTTCTATTTGTTGAGTTGAATTATCTGACAAATCTTGAAAGATGGTAAAAAACTATTTTTTTTCCACTCAAAAATTTTAATTCTTGTGATTGGGCCATAAGTATACTCCAATTAATCTGCAGATTTTCTAATACTGACCTAAGATAAAATGGAAATATTGGCAGAACATTTTTTTCGACGCCTTTCATTTAATTTGAGTTTATCCAATCACATTATTTACCTAACGTAGTGCTAATGTGGACTTACCTTTTCCTAAGAATAACTGACCTTGGCTCAGTCTCCTTGGTGGGATTTATGGTTTTAAGGCCCTCGACCTACCTGGAGACTTTTTGATTGCATCTTCTGTGTCATTTTGGCACCCCAAACTATTCCACTCCCTAAGGAAATCTTGCAATACAATTTGTCCTTTGAATGATATCCTGTAGCAGAAAAATTTCTAGTGACCACCAGCTAACATCTTATACCAACCTGGAGGATAAAAAATAAATAAAAAATATTCCAGGCTGTACATTTATTCTCCTCTTATATCAGATGTATTTTTACTACAATAAAATTCTTGAAAAGATTGTTCTTTACTTTGGCCAGAAGGGTATTTTTCAGGAGGATATATAAAATCTAATGGAGTGAGAAATATTTTGAACATGTTCAGAATATTTTTGTATCATAGAATTCTATAAATTATGCCTGGTCTCATAAAAGAGTTGCCCACAAGTATTCATTGAATTCTAGATTGTTTGCAATCAATTGGTCACTCTGAATATTTTTTTTCAGATCTGCTCATAGAAATATTTTCTCCACTACAATTCTACCCAATCCTATACTATTGCTAGCTTATCCATACTGTCTATGTAATAATAAAGCCAATTTGGTATTAATGGTTTTGGACATCAATTTTGACATTTAATGCCTATTGAATGATAAATTTTAGAGTGGTAAATCAATAGCAACAAAAATAACACTTCCATCTCATTTTCTAGGGCTGGTGGAATCATCAAAAACAAAATTTTCTCTTCTGTCTTCATCTTCTATATCATTGCACCCACATAAACACTGGAAAGAAGATGGGTCTATGCAAAGGAAATGGTGAATCCCATTCTTTAAAGAGCTCTGTATGTTTTATATCCTTAAGGTAATAAGACACAATGTTGAAATCACAGAGTATAAAACAGAAGAATGTGCAATGCTTTTTGAAGAGTTCATACAAATAAAATAAATTTATATTTAAGAACTAAAGTGCTGTTTTCAAAAATGCCAACTTGGCTTTAGGGTTCAGCATAAGGTTCTTTCATTTCCTTAAACTCAGAAATACACAGTTTGGGACTCCAATTATTTACCATGAAGCTTCAAATTCTTGATCAAAGTGAGACACCTGTTTAACAAAGAATCAGGTCTTAAATCATATAGGTAAAAATAAGTTGAATTTTGCTTTCAATGACATAATATCTTAAATATTTGCATTAAACAAATATTTTTACATTTTAACAATTGGTAAATCACATTTGAAGTTTATTAAAATCATCATATTAATAAAATTTTTATAGTCATTGCTACCAATACCATAGTCACTATCAATAAAAATAGAAAGAAAATTGTATAAGAATTAAATAAGAATGAACACAACAGAAGAGGGGTTGGAAATCAGGAGTGAGGTGCCAAATAAACATTGTTGGGGAAAGTCTGACTTTTCCAAGAAAAAGCAAAACCAGCCAGCATTGGATCATTACTTCATAAATTAGGTAACATTTGTTAAAAAGAACTCTCTTGAGTATAGGTTTGTAAGACTGGTCATGAATAAAACTAGAAATAAATCAAAATAAAATCTGTATGCTTCTCCAAATCTTATCCAAACTTTGATATAAAAGTTAGACTGGAAACTCCCCAGGATATTGTTTCTTGGGATATTTCCAGTGTGTTCCATTTTCAGTCAGGATAGAAACAAATTCCATGAAAATCTTCATGGTGTTTTATGTGAAACTATGAAAATGCAGAAGCTTTGTTTGCTTTTTCAATGAAAAATTTTAAAATTTGAAAATGCTGACACTTGGCAGAAACCAATCCCAGACTTCTTAATCACAAATTTTAATTTACTTAGAACTAAAGTAAAGAAAATTGAATTAATTGCTCTCCTATACAACATTTCTACAGGCAAGTTTGTAAAATTCTAGTGTTTTTGCTTAATCTTGAATATCAACAAGTACCTGTCATACCTTTGGGATATAAAAATTCACACAAGAGAAGAATGGAGGAAGTATGGATGGTGTAGAGGAAAATGGGACCGGAGGGTGGGGGAAGGAAAGATAGTAAACTGAGACAGACAGTATTACCCTATGTATATGTAAGATTATATGAATCTTCCATGTGAATCATGTGAATCTATATTGTGAAAAAAAGTATATTCCCTGCTGTATAGTTATATCAAAATGGGTTCTACTGTCATGTATAATTAAAAAGAGCCAATAAAAAAAATAAAATTCTGTCACTGGCAGCAACATGAAAAAAACTCTAAGAACAATATTAGAGCATTTTCCCTAATAAAAGTTTAAATAATAATACAAAAAAAATTCACACATGCTCACAGATACATACATGACTATGCACACACGCAACAAATGGTCTCTAAAATAACCTGACACTTTTTAAAAGCCCCTCTCCTCATCTCATGTCTTCACTCAAATGGTGTTTCTGAACCATTTAAGGCTTCTTCAGATTGCATTGGCCCCTTGGATTGCATTGAAATCCCACTCTGCTTTTTCTTGGGTTCTGTTATTCCCATTCTTTGTTTCTATCTTTTACTTGATACTCTATCCCCATTTCACCACACCTTATCTTTCTACTTAACCACCTTTGACACTTTCCTTAACATTATTCTTGCATTTTGAAACATTCTTATTTTTTTCAGATGGAATGACAAAGAAGACAGCTTACTAATTGTTTAATATGACTTACTATAAATATCCAAATTCAAAGGACGAAAAACACATACACTAGTATAATCCACCAAACTACAGGACTGCAATTGTTCAGGAACCAGACTTTTATTTCATTTATCTTTGGCAAAATTGTTTATTAAATGTTACTCTGATCACTCAAACTAATTTTTTCTTTGAAATATAATTTTACTGCAGAGTAAAATATGCTTCTACTGGAAGAAATAATGACTCTATTCACAGGTAAACATGAAAAGGAGAATAAGAAATCATAAATCAAACAAAGAATTTTAAACAACTTATAGAAACATGGAAACATGAAAAAAAATCTTAATTTTCAATCCTATTCTTTTTACTGATTTTTGCAAATCAATTAGAGCTACTAAAAGAGCATTTGCTCAAAGGAAATTAATTATAAGAAAATGTTCCAATAAATTATTTTAAATGCATGTATTCTTAGGCAATTCTTAACTTCAGAGGTCCTATCACTTTTAATGAAACTTCTATCAGTTAGTGGACTGGACTGTCTTTCAATGACTTGTTTGAACACACAAAATTAGAGCATCCAACTCTAATTTATAACTGCCCAAAGAAATGGTAGTTTACTTCATATTTTTTAATAAAGAATTTGATGATAATCATTTTACTTCTGCAGGATAAAAATTACTCTGCAAAGAGTGTCTGACCTCAGGAAGAGTGAGGATTCTATAGACAGATTGAACTGAAGTCTGCTTCCAACCCATAACAAATGTGTGACCTTGGGTGGAGGAACCTCTCAGGGACTCTTTCCCTCATGTGTTTAAAAAAAAAAAAAAAAGAGGTGAAAAGGTGATAATAGTAGTATTGACCTCACAGTGTCCTTGTAGGAATCAAAGGAGATGATGTCTTCAAGCTCTTTCTGGCACAGAGCAACAGTTCAATTATCATCATCATCATCATTATCATTAATACTAGTAGTTGCTCTCTGTTGAACATTGGAGAATAGTTCTCAACAACATAGGGATAGAAAAATAGACCAAAGAGTTCTAACTTTGAAATTAAATTATACTCATTCTGATTATTTATGCAATTTTATTGTCAGAGAGGGATAGTGACATAGAAAGCCCTAAATTTTCCTTGGATTAAGTTACCTGAGATATTAGGAGTATGCAGAAATACCTAATGAGAACATTTTTTCAAACAATTGACTTCAACCACATTAAAAAAAAAAAAAAAAAAAAAAGCCTGATTGCAGGATGTCAATCTGCCCAACAGTGTAAATCTCCTTAAAGCAATTTAATTCAGATTAAAAAGATAACCTTGGCTTATGTAGCAGAATGAGGGATCTTTTTCAAATCCATCACATTAACACTATCAATAACCCACTATGACCCATGATTGAGTAGTTTTAATTAAGTTTAGTTAGGGCATTGGGGAAGAGTGTGCCATTTAATTTTTCATTTAGAGTTAGATTGAATATTACAAATATCTCTATAACTTTTGTAGTTGGAACATCTTTCTTTTTATTGAATTTATTATTTTCTTTCATACAGTGCAATACCATTTGGGGAGCTCTGGTTCCCAGGAGCTTTAATGCTACCCCACTTCCAGCACTATAAAACAGAGGCCTGCTGTTTTAATCACGCCTCTCTCTCTCCCAATGTTGTTTGCGCCCTGGTACAACCCATCTGCCTTGAATCTAGTGCTCCGCTGGGGCTACACACATCTGCCAGCCAGACTACCTTCGTACACAATTACTCAATCCACCGTAAGGATCTTTAATAGGAAACAAGTGTGACAACGGCAAGCCTTTTTTTTTTTTTTTTTTTTTTTTTCCTCCTCCTCCCTCCTAAACCACAGAGTCAAATAGCTCTAATAGAGATGAAGCTTGATAGATCCGCCCAGGTGTAGGTGAAATGGTAGAGCCTCAGGGGTAATAGATGCTGTGCTCTCCTGCTGAAGTTTAGCACTTTGTCCTGACGGGCTCACTAGCAGCAGTCCGATGGGCTGCTCCTTGTACAGTTACAAAGTCAACATGCTCCTTGCCGCTCACGTTTATGCCTAATCCAGAGGGCAACCTGGAGCTAGGTAGGAACCGCAGAACAGCCCTCTGACTTCAGCGCATGGACAAAGAACAGCAAATGCAGTAAGTAGAATATTTTATCTTTTCTTCTTTTTTACTTGGGAATTAATTAAGGGTGTTTACTCTCAAGGAATCCTCTAAAGACTGTGCAAAAGTGAACCAGCAAAAAGTCTGTGTTCATAACCCTGTGGATTTCCTCCAGTTTCGTTTTGCACAGTGCCCTGGTACTGTCATTGCAGCTTAAATACTCCACGAGTGACTCCTCATTCAGAAGGTCTTGAAGCTGAAATGTGGTGCTAATAATAATGCTAATTCGAGCCCGGAGCCTGGCATATTAACTGCTATTTCTGGGTGAAATATCCTTTATTACTGTCAAGAATGATGGTGACAAGTGCTTTGTCACAGTTCTGAGAATAGAAAAAAAAATCTTTAGAAAACTCAAACCCTTTTTGAAAATGGATTTCAGCTTTTATGCATGACTATATTGTTACATCACTGTTGATACATTAATGTGAGGATTTTTCTTATAATTTTGGCTTAACAAATTCATTCTACAGCTTTGACTCTTGCCAAAGAAGTGATCCTGAAAACTCTAAAGGCAGCATTAGATCGTAGCAGCAATGACAATGATAATGCATTTTTAAAACAAACAAAACAAAACAAAAGGTCATTTGTCTAATAGCCTAGGAAGAGCTATTAAAACCAGATGTGGGAAATCTCAACTTTGACTTTTTGGTCTTTCATGCTTGGTTTAAAGCAGCCTTCACATTGCGTTTACTTTGCATTTACAACTTTGGATTCACCATTAAACTATGTTTGAACTTGAAGTTCAGATTTGATCTAAGTAGAGCGGTGTTTCTGGAGCCCTCCACTCTGAATTTTACTTGGCTATGGGGAATCTTTTTACTACTACACCATATATCTTGAATTGTGTTAACAAGCTAACTGCGGTGGATTTTCAGGTGGAATGTCAGGCAGTGTAGAAGAATGTGTTTGCTGTTCAAAATGTATGATGCTCCGTGTATGAAATAAACACATAGAATGCATGACCTTACAAAGACTCCGGTTATGATTCTTAAATTAATCCTTTAGAAAAAGGATGTAATAAAACTTACTAAGTCACTACATCTGTAATCTCTTACATTGATTTTTAAAATTTAGGTATTATGTATTTGAAAAATGATTCTGAATGGCATTGTCACCTCAAAAGACAATGCACATGTATAGAATCTGGAGACAGGCAAACTTAGACAAAACACTATTGCATTGTTAAAGTAATTCCCCATTGGCCAATGTTTTGTTTTTGTTTTCTAACTATTATAGATGGACATCATTGAAAATGATGATTTAAAATCCATGACGGTAGAATCCTGATGACTCCTTTGTGTATATTCAGAAATGATTTAGCCTGGATAAAGTTGCTGTTATGAGAGGTTAATTAATTACTGCCAGTTAAATGTATTTCTTTAAGAATTGCATTTGACGTTACTGATGGTGGAGTACATGCAGTATAAAAGTCATTCTTCATGAAATACTTAAACCGACAATTGTTGGCATTGAATAGCGGTCAATGTCTACCCCCTACAGGGAGAGATTCTAATTTCACTATGCTTTCCTCAGTGCATGAATACCACAAAGTACAGTTCACACATATGAATGCTGTAACCGTGTCAATGACTCCAACAAGTGCCCTTTAATGGAAAGGTCAGCCCCATGATTAATAGGAAGCCAGTTTCAAAGGCTGGACCTCACTTCAGCACTGCATTTAAATTTCTTTCTTCTTGATTTATTCAATCTGCCTTTCAAAGTGTAATAAAAATCAAGCAGTCCATACTGCATATTTCTAATGCATTGTGATTGTTTTCATATGATAACAACAGCATCAATTAGTATACAAAGCTGAATAAATAAAAAATAATAAGATGAAGAAAATTGGTCAAGCCAATAATTGAAAGCATAGAATGATAAATGGAAATTTCACTTTTTATCTAAATAGTCTATATAACCCTTCCTCAAGTTTCAGTTAATTTAATAAACCTTTAGGGACACTGTGAGGGTAAACATGGTATGACAGAGGAAAGGTTTGATGTTTCGTCTAAGTTTACTATGATTAAATTCTGGCTATGTGCTAGCAACATACACAGGTAACTCATGAAGATAATGATTTTACACTAATGGCCGAATTCTTTGAAGATATACAGCCTGGTCGAGATAAACAAAATAATTTTAAACCTTTTGAGAAGCTCAAGAAAATACAATGGAGTGTTTGTTATAATCTGTGTGATAAAGGTGTGAGGGTAATTTTGTTATAATCTTTCCCATCAGGACTTGTTCTGGGAAAACTTAAGGCTAAGTCCACCTTAATTTTTTTTGATGATTTTTTACTGCTATTATATTTTGCTAACAAGTATGCTAAAATTAAGGTAATTCATAAGTTAGATGGTCCTTAAATAAGATCTTTTATATTTTCATTTTTGTGTGTGTTCATGATCCAGGGCTTTATCCACCCTTGTTTTCAAATAAGATTGCAATATGAGTAACCAAGTAATACAGACAACATAATATACTGTATTTGTTACACATGACAATTTCCATGTGCCAAGAGGAAACTTTTTAGACATCATAGCTATATCAATTTATCCTAAGGAATATTTTCTTTCAAATAATATTTAACCCTAAATCAACACAAAATGTAGTAAGTTCATGTTCACTTATAATAAAGGAATAATATTACTCGTCAGGATAGAAAGTGTGAGGAAAAGAACAGCCCAGTTTTGAATGTCAACAGATCACAAATGGAGTTTCCAGACTACCCAATAAGAAGATAATGTACTCAACTCTGCATAACGGGCACAGTGCCTCCTTGATGTCCTCACACTTCACACCTTACCTGATGCCCACTGCTGTGACATCAGGTGCTCTTCTATTCGAGGCATCAGTTTTGCTCTGCATTGGAAGGTGATTACTTCCAGAAAGGATTCTAATGAAAATCACTGGTTGGGTACAAAATACAGGGACACTACCCTCAGTGCTTTATATCCATGATGTACTTAGACCTCATAGTCCAGTAAAGTATGCATGGTTTCTACTCCCATTGATAAAAATATATATAAAGTAGTTAAGGGACTTGCCCCCTGTTGCACAGCTCTGCTCATAAGTGGTGGAACTTAGGTTCAAATTAACTTTGCCTGAAGGCAGATACCTCATCTGACCACAAGGTCTGCACTGGCTCTTGTCTAACAGATGACTTAATTCTCAGTACAGAGCTGATTTTATCTCTGGCCACTTTATCAAGACGAGGTAAATTCTAAAAAGGATTCATAAATGAAAATGATGGAATGTCCACTAGAACAAAGCTTAGATAGTTGAATGCTAGGCAGTAGTGAGTCGAATCTTACTTCCAGTTACATCATCCTGTAGCACCTGTAGACCCTACTATTTTCCAGAGGTCTCTCATAGGTAAAAAAGGAGTTGCAGTTAAATCTCAGAAATGGGAAGAAGAGCTAGTCCATCTATTCTCCCTCCATTGCTTGTTTCCATTCCTGTTAATACCAGGTCTGACGAGAATTTGTCTCTTCAGGGTTATTTCCATCTAGGCTAAAGCTCCTGCTAAAAGAACTGACTAATTACAACAGCCTCTCAATGAGAATTATCTAATCGCCTTCCCACCTGCAAGGGAGGGAGATGAGCCGTCAGATACCCTCAAGGATTTTCAAGCTTCAGTTATTCAGTAGGAACACCTGGACATTTTTTTTTTCTAAGAGAATGCTAATTAAAATTTTCCTTTATCTATGGGGAAAAAAAAAAAAAAAAATATTATTAATAAATATATATATATATATATATATATATATATATTTAATCTGGAAAGCAAATCTTCACAAGATTTCATTTGAAATACAGAATTTCCCAGGACCTACATCTGTGGTATGCCTATCTGCTGAAACACTTTCTCCTCAAGTCAGACATTTATTAACATAGTAGAGATTCTTTGTGAAGAGATTGAAAACAGAATATTTATGACAAAAAATACCTTGTATTTCATGATATAACTTTAACATAATGGGTCTATGTATTCTTTCTCAAAAACAAAATACTCACTTTAAAGAGATTTCAATCTTATTTTTAATAGTCTGTATTACCAAAAATTTTAAACCAAGGTATCATTTACTTTTATAAATATAAGAAGGTTTATATAAGGCAAATGAAGTGAACATGAGGAAATTCTTCAAAATTTAAGCAACATTAACCTGTTTTCTCAAAAAAAGTAAGTAGAAATAAATGTTCCTTTAATTCTCATATTTCCTTTGGTTTTGGTGAAAGATATTTAAATGTGATTGACATTTATAAAACCATAGACTAGTCTTATAGGAAAAAGAAGATAGGAAAACAAGTGATTTTAAAGAAACTAATCTCAAGGTTTTGGAAGAATGAATCTATGGTGACAGGATCTGAAAGCTCTAAATACCTTGAGGATTGATGATTACTTAAAAACAGTGGTCAAAGACTTCCTCTATCACTATCATTAGTCAAAGAGATCAACAGGCTAACTCCATGAAGTTAATCTTTTCCTCATAAATCCTTTTTGAATTATCCAGTAATGACTGCATGTTTATTTGTGTGTTTCTCTTTCCTTCTCTCCCCTGCCCCACCTCTCCCTTTTCCCCTAACCTCACATTCCAAGCTTTCCACAGAGCACCTATCTAGGAGTAATTCTTACACTGGTCACTTGTGACTGGTGCTTCTGAGAAATAATTGGGAACCCTAAAGACCTAGGCACTGTGGTGGACAGTTCCACTCAGATCTGGAGAGATATCTCTGCTCACTTCTGTGTCTTCCTGCATTCCAAATTCTGTCAGCAGTCACAGCAATCAACTCAGCTCCTGGTCTTTCCTTCATAAAGAGACCTCTTAGTCCTAGTTCCCCTACGACATTTCTGCAACCAAAATCCAAAAGTGTTGGTTTCTGTTACTGCCTAATATTAAATATCTTTATTCTAGGTCCACTGAAATATGCACCCTATTTTGAAGCATTGCTATGACTCTTTAATTTTATTATGAAGTACACATTATCATTGCTCTATGTTTGTAGTAGTTTATAGGTGTGTATAAATCAGAACTCAAAGAGCTTCTAATTAGCAGTCATCCTCACTTTTGTTTTACTCCATAGTATTATACATTTAAAATTTGGATGAAAGGGATAAGAAAGGGATGATTTGTGTTCTGCTTCTGTTACAAATTTGAGAATTTACAAAAGAAAAGTTTAAATAAATAACTCTTTCTTGAATCAAAGAATAACTTCCCAAAACATTTCCTAATTTGTAAACTTGAGGCAGGACTCCTATTTGATTAATACTGTTTCTCGATGAGTCTCTCCCCCGCCCCCATTTTGAATAACTTAAGAAAGGAATCAAAGTTAACAACAGAGGATCTAAATCTTTACAATCCGAAAGTGACTCTACAATCCTAAATCCTTGAATTAGGCTTGGTTTAAACACAATCATATTCAATGTTGTTTTGACAGATGGTTAAGACAATGAAAATTATTACTTCTGGCAAGAACTTCTTAAAATTCACATAAAATGTTGACTTCTTGCTCTCAAGTATCCCATAAAACAAACTGTACAGTAAAACATTGATCTTTTTCACTTCTGAAATAATGATAGAAGTATATTTTATCACCTTTTTTTTTAACCAAATATTAAGATACCCAACATGAAAACTTGGGCTGGGCGATAGGAATTTATGTGCAAATAGTTCTATTTCCTTTAGGGCATAAATACAAATCTATGTGGATGAAAATAGAAAAGAAGCATTAATTCTGTAACTATTGTATGTTTGTGGACTCACATTAGCTTAATCATATTAAAAAATCATATTGATAAGCAAAAGTAAAGTTATCCCTTCCATTTTATTGATGAGGCAATGTGTTTTATTTTCTTGACTTAATGAATAATATTAAATCTATAAAAATCATTCAAGTGAACTAATCTAATATTGAAAGCAGCAGATGTATTCAGACATCAAGATGTCCACATGCTACACAGATTGTGGTAGAAACTATTTTTATTATAGTTCTGGTTCCTTGGGTTGACTTAAAAGCATTAGTGTTGCCATACACTTTGATTCTAGAAAAATCAGGTAATGCCATTTCTTTTTAAATGCTTCTTTTTTTGGCACTTTTGTGTGAATGCAGATTCTAAAATTGTTTCATCAGTGGGAAATGATGTATTTTTATATCAAACCTTATATTTACATCATATACTTAAAGTATATCCATTAACTTTCATGTTATAATAATGTAATAAGCACTTCCTCTGAGTATGTGCATAAAAGTGAATAAATAACTATGTGCATGAATTTATAAAATTCTTTATTTGGCAAGATTCTATTATATATGTTTTCATAGTAAAGACTGTCACATAAAGAAGAATTTTTTAATTTTGTTTAATGGACTTTTTAAGTTAATTTTTTAAAGAATCACATCCTAAGCTTTTGTTTGCACCAACAAGAAAAATCCATGCATTTTAAACATTGGTTCCTGGTTTACTTTGACCTATTAGAGTTTACATTATGTAATATGTAATTTTAAACAATGACTGACTACCAAGAGCATTACATAGAGGTCTTCTACATTAATTATGAAGTGTTTAGAACCACAATAGTATTAAAACTTTCCAAAACTAAAAATTAAAACAGAATTTTGGAAATTCTGAAGTTTAATTTTTTTTATTACTATGGCTTGGATAGTGTATTTCTCCCAAGTCTTTTGGACTCTCCTAAATAACCAGACTCACAAAGCTACTGGCCACATTTGTTGTGCTTACTCCAAGGGTGATGGTACAAGGAAGAAGTACAGCAGTCCAATAGCTCAGTGCAAGCAGACAAGGTCAAAAGAAGGCAGGTGTGGAAGCACCCTAGTTTAAAAGCTTCCTTCCCTGTAGATACAGATTATCTTTTCCAACAACAGAGGCACAGCTCCTAGGATTTCAAAAAGGGGTCTTTTCAGTGCAAATAGGCATCATATTCAGGGAAACTCAGGCCTACTATCAGGTTTATAGCTTTCCAAGTCCTGATTCATTGTAGCAGTCAAGAGTCATTTTTACCATAGGAAATTTTCCAAGAATACAGTTGACATTTTGATTTTTACTGATTTTTCAAGAGGAGTAAGTCTAGACAGTTAACGAAAGATCAAATTTTCACAAAGAAGGGGAAAATATATTGTTAGCTCTTTATCCACAGGGGGATAACATGGAGTTTAAGATTAATTTTAAGAACTAGCACAGCCTTTTTCTCTTCTGTCTACAAATACAGACTGTGCTTTAGTTTATGGTTATACTTATTGCACATAAACCTGCCATCATTTATAATTTTGTTTTTGTATAAAGGTATTTTAAGCTTTTCTTCCCCTTCCATAAACACTTAAAACTACATGCACCTATACACCAACATTACAAAGGGCTGGAAAAGGTCTAGTTTGTTAATTAAAAATTTCAAGATTTTTTTTGTCTTGTTTTTATGATACTGGACTATGACAGGTTGTCACTGCATCTAAAAGACTAAAACTTGGAATTTATTATGTAACTTCTGAAAATAACTGAGGCTTCACATGGGATAAGCCTGGATTTACTTCCAAAACTCAGGATGCTGGTTCTTGAGCACTACCTTTGCAATGGAAAGAGGCAGTAAGAGGAACCAGGTGTAGTCTCTCGGTTGTGGTCATATATAGCCACTCCTGAGGTCAACATGACTTAGGGGAAGGAAATGAAGTAGCAGGAACTCAGGCTTTTTCAGAGGGAAGCAATGTCATGGACAGATGATACCTGGTGAGTTCCTACAATTATAATCATCACTATTTAAAGACTGGCTCCAGCTATTTTTCAGACAGGGCTATGGGCAGAGTAGGCTTACAACTTTTTAGAAGGATTTGTTGATGATGCTAATCAGATTTTAATAGCACCAATTAAAATTTGAAATAATGGAATTTAAACAAAGGCATACTAATCTGTTGTTTCAAATTCAACCTACTAATTTACTATTTGGAAATAGATATTAGTTATATAATTGCACAATGGGTATGCATTTATGTATGTATATTGTTTTATAATGAATAGAAAATAAACCAAGAATTCAGAGATTTTATTTACAGTAAAGTCCAAATAGGTAGCAAGAGCTTGGACAGGTAACTGATAATACTTGAACACCTGTAACTAATAATATTAATAGTACTACCTTTATATTTTCATCTATAAATTAAGTTTGATATGGACAATGTATACAGTTTCTTCTGTGTCTAATTTTCTAAAAGTGCACTATATAATTTCATCTATAATTAAAACAACATTGATCAACACTTGGACAAAAAACATAATTTAAAAACAAGCATAAGGTGGAAGATATATTACTTTCATAAGGATGTGTATTAATTTCTAAACAAATCTTCTTTTCACAATGCATTTTAATGACTTAAAGTCAGTCATGACAGAATTAATAAACTGCTCTTGAGAATAATTAAATATCCTCAAGTTACATGAATATTGAAAAATGAGGGCATTGATTCAGTTAATTTTGCTGGCTTCTGTTAAATGCTTATTATGAATTAAAGAATTAAAATGCATTTCTTGCACTTTAAATAGATAATAATTTGCCTTTCTTCTATTAAAGGTAATTTTTTATTCTGTCAAACTATAGACACCATAATAAAATGGAGACAGTGCAATGTAATTAGCTGAAAAGAGTGAACTTAATTTATCTTGAATTATGTGGAAGAGGGAAAAACATATAAAACCATATTAAGCATTACTTAAAGAAATAGAAAAATATATTACAATTATCTCTTTTTCCTTTTTAAAATCAGAACTATAAATCTTTGGAATTTTTGTCAGAGATTTATGAATTTTCTGTTAGATCTTTTTTCTCTTATAAACTACATTTCTTATTTAATGGGTATTGGGTTTCAACATCAATTGTGGCTGACTCTCTTTATTTGGATGAATAATATACTTTAAGCATTTTTAGTTTTATTTCAGTAGGATATACCAAAGTTGCTCCAAGAGTTTGAAAAATTGTTTAGTTTTAATTAGGTTTGATCCCAACCTGTGCAGCACAAGACATTAATAACTGAGACAGATGCAGAACCAGGTGAAGCTGAGTGACTATTTGAAAGACTGATGGATCCCTCCAAAGTTAGATTTGCTCTAGTATCTCTTCCTTGGTCAACCCCACCCTTAGGTGGTCTTTCTCTACTTGGAAGTATGGACAGCCAGGTAATATCAAGAACAGAACTCATCCTTATTTGAGGGTCATGAACTGTGTCCTTGACACCCTCCTCACCCCTTTCCTGATTCAGTGGTAACCTCTCTTCCTCTCTTTTCTCAGCAGTTGAGTCACTTCCATTGTCATGGCCTTCTTACTGACTTCTGATTTTCTCAGTAAGAAACTTTGCTAGCAGTAGGGTTTTTCCTTTCACAAAGTCCTGTGCTCTTGAATAGTTTGTATTCTTGCATTGTCACCCTGGTTCCCATTAATTCCTAAACGAAAGCAGTCCTTTTGGGGCAATGCTCACTCCCAGGTATGAAAGGGAAGCTCATTAAAGGTAGATGCAGCATGTTAAAAGATCCATCTTTTAATGAATATAGTCCTAACCCTTTAAGGATGTTTTTACATTTTAGTAAGAGAACTCTTCTGATTGGGGAGGAAAAAAAAAAAAAAAAGATTCTCTAATTACATAGTTTGGTTGCCGGAAGAAAAAAGGTCTAGAAGAGGTAAGTTGCTAGCCAAGCACTGAATGCTCTTTGCTCACTCCTCCAGTCTGGGATCCTGTCCAAGGCCAGGCCTGATCCAGGAGTTGTCACTTGCTTGACCCAGTACTTTCAGTGTCAGAAACTCAGGCTCTACTAAAGTTCATTAGTAACTCGGGGTGCCAATTCACCTTTGCCAAGTTTATGCACAAACTCTGAACATTTTGAAACTAAGCAGTAGCAGAACCTCATAGAATGAAAAATATTCTCTAAGAGATGCTGCTTTAAATTTTGCTTTTCATGATTATGTGTTACCTGTCAACTTTTTACCTTCTCCTCCATTCTGTCTGTTCCTCTTCAGCCCCTTACTTCCATATTCTCTGTCCCTAGCATGCTTTCCTTCTGCAATCAGTTGGAAATTCAGGGAGAGTGAAGAAAGTAAGAGAAAAACAAAGAGTCCTGGCTGAATGTTGCTCATTGAAGGAAAGTGAGGCTGCCCCATGTATGAAGCACTCTTCCCAGTGGGTTCTGTGGAGATGAACTTCAGTCTTGTTTTAGTTACTCCATCCACATAATTAATCATGTGGTCATATTGGGGTCAGTGATACAGTTTGCCTTGGCTAACTGCTGGATACTCCAGACCCCCATATCCCCATACCCCCTACACTATTCTGGTTTGCCTAGTATAAGAAAAGCCTACATTGGATTCAAATTAATGGACTAATTTAGTTTTGATTTGGTTGTTTGGGTTGTTGTCATCATTACTTTAAATTCATTTTAAGATTTTGTGTGTGAAAGAGCATATGCATATTCCTATTGAGCTTCTTGTTTATTAGTATTATTGTTAAATTACACAGGTCATTTTAGCACAGAGCAATATGTTTGTCAAAGGTTGTCATTGATATATGTTCACATTGCTTGGAATTGTATATTTTAAGAAAATATAACTCTTTGAAAACCAGCAATTCTAAGGTTTATTTTAAATATCCTTCCCCATTCTATGAAATCCTGAGCTAGATGGTATCTTTTCCTGCTCTGGATTATATAATGTGTTTTACAGGTGTGATGTATTTGATAGCTTTCTGTATTGAGATATTCTCCCATCTAGGTCCATTTCCAGCTAGATGCTAAGTTTTTTGAACACAGAGGCCTTGGCTTATACTTTGTTGTGTGCAACAACCATGACAAAGTAGGGTTCAATAAATATTCTTGATGGAAAATTGACTATTTTACCCTATAAATGCAGGTTGAAGGGTCTTTACCTTTGGTCTGTATCCTCCATTTGCTGTTTAATTGGCTATTAGCTGAAACTGATTGATAGACATAAGGACTTTTTTTTTTTTTTAGGAGAATTGGCAGCTATGTAAATATAACACTTAACCTTAAGCACTCAGCCATTAACCTTAATCACTGTCCATTAACCTTAAAGCACCCCAGGTTTCTCCCCTTACAGTCCCCCAAAACAGACCCCACTCAGTGCATTCTTCAGCTTGAAAAAGAATCTTAGTAGAATGTTTTTATTGTTCTGTGAGTGACTGTAAAAAGGATATTTGGAAAGCAAACACTTGACTCCATTACTTTCTGTAGATACTAATTAATTTTCCAGGTGTCCATAGAGGTATATGAAACTGGAATATCATTTTAGACCTAAAGTTAAATTATAATAAAGAAATGATAAATGAAATCATTTTTTAAACAAAACTTTTATTTTTTTCTTGCAAGTATTCTTGCCAGTGGATAAAACCAATTTTATTGATATAAAATAGCTCATTTTATCATAATCCTTTGTAGTCTACAAAATCTATTTTTGTGTGTTTCACAAAAACTATATAAATAATAATTATATGTTATTAATAATAAAAAGTCATGTTAATTAACACATTCAAATGTATTGTGTATTTGTTTTATATCATGGTTTTGTTTCACCAAGATCTTCATTTTTACTTACCTATCAATTTAGAAAAATAACATTACAAAGTTGCAAAAAGTTTTGTATGTAACATTATATGCAATTATATTTTATAACTTAATCCTTGAGTTGAAAATAGTAAGTCCATGAAGTTCCTATTGTATTTTGAACATAATAGACCTTAGGGTGAGGTTGGGAGGGCGGCTGGGGGTCGGGGAAAGAGAAAGAACACCTTACTACACATTCAGGAAAGCAACTTGATACTAATGGACTGATTATTTTTAGATTTGCCAAAGTGCTCAGTTTCACTCTAAGTCCCAGAGGGAACTGACACTAGAAGGTGTGAGCAACTGAGGGCCAGGGAGGGTCTCTCTTACCGCTGATTTCAAGGTATATTTTAACAAATGTGAAATCTCACTGGAAAACCAGATCAGTGTAACATGATGACTTCAACTTTAGAAAGATGTTACTCCAACACAGGACTGCTTAGCTGTTCACTTGTAATTTTCTGGTTACCTAACTGAAGAGGAAGGTTGATAATGAGGGTGACTTAGCAAAAGAGAGTCCAGGCAAAATACACTCCTCAAAGGAAAATCAAGTGTCAGTATCGATCATGTGTTTTGAGAATAAATCCATAAATCAACAATTCCTATAGAAATTTCTGTCCATGTGTTCATTTTACTCTCTAAACATTTTTAACATTTGGTCTTTCAAAGCCCTGAAGATCCTTTCGGAGATATGCAGATCCTACCATCATATTAAGTCACTCTTTTACTTTTTATTAAGTAGATTCCATACTCCTACATGTCTCAATATATGGAAAAATAGCCTAGACATGTCACTGTGCATTCTTTTCACACAGAAGTAATGAAAAATACATGGAAATGAAGCTTGGAATCTGAGAAACTTTGTGCAAGTAAATTTCTGTCTTTGCAGGGTGTCTTCATGTACTTTGATTTAGTTAAGTGCCATTGCTTCAGGAAAGGTGCTGCCTTAACAATATTTCAGGTCATTTCTGTTGTTGAGACAGTGAGGTAAACATACTAAGGCTGTGTCTTTGAATTATTATTTTCTTTTTAAAATGCATGGCAGGTGCTCTTCACAATACTTATTACTTGCATAGGAACAACTAGGAATGAGTTTCCTTTAGGCCAAGTAATACGAATTATAATAGAGGTTTTATACTGGAAAACTGATGGAATGTTATCCTTTTTCCCTTCAGAACTTGGATAGAAACAATTAGTAATTATAGTCATGTCTTGAAGTTATGGGAAATATAAGCATACTAATAGCACAATTAAGAGGCAAGTAAACCCTATTGATATTGTGCAAGTTAGTGTTCATTACTTTGAGTTCTCAGCTGCAGTTTAAAGTTTGAACTGAATAAAATGTGTGTCTTCTATCTATATTTTTTCCTACTTTTACTCTATCACATTTGAGTATCAATTTGATTTATTGCCCATAAGAATCACTCCCTGTATTGATGTGGAATTTTATATTCATTTATTATTCATGTATTTTACTTGAGCACCTGAATGCCTAGCTTATATTAGGCATCTGTTATTTATTAAAGAATTTTAAGCACTACCAGTCTAATTTAATAAAACTAACTTCAAGTTTTAGAATTGTACAGCATTATTTTGTAGACCTTTAACATGGTTATTGGCTATACATTTGGACAACTAAAATGTATGAAAAATATTCTTACACTAACTTTCTTCACTTCATCCCTGGGTTCTAAAGAAATAAAAAAAAAAAACTAACGAAATTTTATATTGTATTTCCAGAAAATCTGATTTCATTTGTATGTTTACCAACATGCATTTTAATGTAGATTCATATGACAACTAGAGATAAAGTCTACCAGAAGAGAAAAACAGCTCACAAAATTAATGCTAAAACATTTGGGCTAGGACTCCAAGGGTTGTTACTATCCTATAGGGAGAAGTGTGCTTGAGGGTTTTTTTGCTTTGACCCAGCTATTTCAGGATGGAAGCAGAGACAGGAGCCACTCCTAATTAGGAGTTTGTAATAAACCCAAATACCTGTGCACCTCTTATATCAGCAAAGTAACTTCTCAGTCCTAATAACATGAACTATTAGGCTATAGAAAACAAAAACAAACTAAGGACACATCCCATTTTCCAAACTAAACCACCAGGTTGCATGTTATATGAAGTTTTTTCTTAGAGACTGCTCTTGAAATTCATTTCGATCTTAATTTTATGTGTAAAAGAGGTCTGAGTGTCACACACTCAACCCCATAAAATCTGCTCTAACATCTGTATGACTGCTTTTGTCACTTGAGATTTTCTCAAATGCTAAGTAGAAAAGAATTTAAGGAAATGATATCTGTTTCCTATGAGGTTTTTAAACCTTAAAATAGCAAGCCAACAAACTGCCACCACTCCAAAACCAATGACAAGAAGCAGCATAACCACTCATCACATTCGCACACGGTCACACCAAATGGACAAACAAACATATAAACAGAAAGAAAAAACAAACCAACTACAGAAGCAGATTCTGTCTCTCTCTAACAACTCATAAATGCAAGGAAATTTTAGGTTGGCTGTTTATAGTTTAAAAACAGAGAAAAAGAAAAAACAAGAAAGAAAAAATACACACACACACACACACACACACACTTTCACCAGGGACTGAGAGGGGCTGTACCCCCAACACAGCCTCAGCCCTCCTGAGACTCAGCACTCCTGAGGGAAAGGGGGAGCAAGAACTCTGGCGCCTGAAGCCCATCTGAGGCCTTTGTAAGAAAAATGATGTCACCAATGTCTCACTTTTTTCCCTTTTTCTTTCCACTTCCTTCTCTTTTTTCCTACCTGCAATGATTGATTTTTTTCCTCTATTAGAGTTTCCCTTCACTTGATTTAACCTCCAAATTTGTCGAATTTGTCTGATCCCCTAAGACAGAGGGGCAATTCTAACCCAATATAAACATTCATTCCCAAGGGTGTTTTGTACCTGCTCTCCATTTTTACTGTGGGCCAGGCTTCCTTACTCCCAGGGTAGAAGTATGGGTGTGGGATCATCACATGCATTTGCTATCTCTAGGGACCTACTGAAGAATACTGGCTATTAATTAACATTTTACGATGTGCTTCACACTCTTCAGAGGAAACACACCATGTAAATGCCAAACAGTAATAATTCAGCTCTCTGCTCTCCTTTGGGTTCTGGATCCACCAGATCTCAACCTCCTGAGGGGGGAAAAAGAGCCATCTTTCTTATTATACCTACCTAGAGGATAAAATGTCAAGTGTAAAAGCTGCTTCAGGGAAGAATGGTTGTACTAATTTCAGAAGGATTTCAAGTGTTTTTGTGAAAGAAAAGAAAAAGAAAAAGAGCAGTCTTTGACAGAGCTGTCTGAGGAGGAAAACAACCTTCCAGAACTCTACAATCCTAGCAGGGAAGCAGAGATTCTGACTGTTGCTTCCTGTAATTCTCTCACCATCCAGGAAGCTACCTGCCACACTGAGAAGGCCAAAACTTCCAGGAACTTATCCCAAAGACTATCTTCACTGCGCAGGAAGGTCCCAGCCTAGGTGAAGTTTCTAAGTAAATGAGTAAGGTCACTTTGGTATACACAGAGTTTGCATCTGTCCATCCATTTTCGACTTAGAATAATGGGAAGATTGTTTCTTCTTCTGGCAGTAAGGAAAGTTCAGGATTCATTCTTTCATTTTTTTTCTAGTCATTCCCTTTTGTAATATTGTATTATACTCAGAGAAATCAGAAAGAAACTGTCTTTTCCAAGGCCAAGAGATAAGGAAAGTGAAAGAGTTGGGATTCTTCCACTTCCTAGCTGATGAGGCTGAGGACCATTGCTGCCACAAAGGATGCACACAGTCTGCAAGCTTTTGAACTGATTCAGATTTCCAGCAGATCCTCCCCTGCGTGCATCTCGGGGATCCAGTACTTCCCGCAATAAGGTATGAAAAAAAGAGGTATAACAGAATGCTATTGGAAATACTTGCCTTTTTAATTCTTTTCTTCACTTGAAATTTTACTCTTAAAACCAATATTTAATGTAATTTCCATAGTTTGGGAATTGTTAGTTTCTTCACAGCCTTATATTTATTCCGAAACATTCCCATATAACTTAACACTTCAGTAAGTTTGACTAGTAACATGGAATTTTAATATTTCCCAATTCCTTTGTTTCTCTAGATGGCTTCATTTTAAAATTATAATTATAACAAAATACTGATGTGGCTAATCACAAAGATTCATAGCATAACATTCAGAGGGAATAAGAAGAAGGAAATTAATACTTGAATTTCCACCTAGGTTTTCTCTCCCTCTTTCTCTCTCTCTCTCTCTCTCTCTCTCTCTCTCTCTCTCTCTCACACACACACACACACACACACACACATTTTTTCATTAAATACCTATTTTTCAAAAAAATCAAATACCTCAATTTTTTTCATTAAATACCTCTATGAAGAAAGTATATATGATAGCTCAAATAAATTAAGTAAATTATACAGGTTCACATCCAGAGCTAGTGACAGATCTAGGATTAGATGAGGACTTGTTTAATTCCAAAGTCCAGATTTATAACAACCATGTACAATGCCTTTTCTATTGCTGTAATCACCGTCCCTACTACTCTAAACTGATAACAGTATTAAGAGCTGTTGTTAGTTTTATCATCTACCACTTTGAAGAGGAACTTTCTGAATGTCAGTATTTCACTAGGTTTGAAACATCTTTCTCCACCATAGCATACTGACATGAATTTTTTTTAATAGCTTTGGCTTAGTAGACTTATGTTCCTCTGAATTAATATGATGGAGTGGGTCATGTTAAAAGTTCAAGTGCAAAAACTGATTGCTGATTGAGTCATCTCTTGTATCATCTTTTGCAGCATGAAAAGTTTGTTTTGAACAGAAAATTTTTACCTAACTCTAACATATTTAAAGGTATTTTGAAATCTGACAACCATTATATATTGAATCTGATATAAATTGGGGAACAAGTTTAATTGAAAAAGTATGATGAGAAAGAAAGAAAAGGAACATACAGATTGAAAATGGAACCAGCCTTGACAGCTTCATGAACAATAAAAATGAAAAACACTAATAATTTTGTAAATAATTAAAATGTGTTTAATATACACATCTTCATCTCAGCTCCTTCTTGCTCTTAATCTATATTTCATGAAGCTCCAAAGCCCTTCTCAAAATTTCTGCATATTCCTGAGGCCTGTGTTGAACTGAGGAAGTAGGGCAATATAGCTCATGTTTTTTATTATGGTCCTTGACTCCAGTCTAGCCATTCCTCAATTCATGAACAGTTTTACCAATATTATCTTTTTTAATTATATGGACATATAATCACACATGTTCATCAGCACACTCGTTTTCTGTTGTGGCCATATATATTAATATTTTATTATACATTGGGCACTCAATTTGAGGTTAAGTAATCCCCAGAGCTACTTACTACTATTCATTGAGTTAGTCTCTTAAAACCTCTATTAAATTAAATTTAGTTTGCAATTAATAATGATCATGGGCATTAAGCTAAGATATTAAGGGGAAAAAACTCTGTGAATCAGGTGATTTGGAGGTCCACTAATCCTAGTGTGCTCTTTACAATTATAAGCAGCAATTTTTATTGGAACAAGGGATCTAAAAAAAGATTTCCCAAGTCAGCCTTATGTATAAAAGCATGTTTCCCTAGAAACCAGGAGGGAAAAAAAAGTGTGCATAGAAATATGGATGGTTTTGCTGTCTCTTCTTGGCTGGGGGAGTTGGGGACTTTGCTGCACTCTAGCAATTGCAGGTGTAGATTTCATAACGCATCCATTCCCTTTTTCTCTCGTGGGGATATAAAACCATTGGGATAGGTTGCTAACACAATTTCTATTTTTATCCTTCAAAAGACTGGAATTATTGTTCTAAAACTCTAAACTTTCCCCTTTTATACATCACTGTAAGGTCTTTTTATTCTTCCTTCATAGATTTTTTTCATTTGTGACATGAAAAAATGAGATAGATTATGTTAAGCAACACTTCCAAACTTTTACTCAAAATCTTGCACTGAAAAAAGATACCTAAAGATCATCCTTTAGGGATTTCCTTGCATCTTTTTAAAGCTTTATGTGCCTCTTTAATAAGGGAAAAATAAATGTGATGAGTTAGAAAAACTGTTAGCCTTTTAAAGTGATACTCTGTCAAGTAGTCACTGAGTGCTAAAAAAGAAATACCACTAGGGAAAAAACATAAAAAGTTAAATATCAGTTTGCCTGCAAGTCCACTCATAAGCATTAATACTTTTGTGACCCTGGACAGAAAAGACACATCACAAAAGATAGTGGGAAATGATTTAATTCCTGTGTCTTTCTGACTTGAGAAAACAGTTTTTCTTTAGGGTTGTGAACCTCAAGAGTTTTTGCTGGAATACACAATTAAAACATGTTAATTCCCCATTTCAATCTTGTTACGTGCTCATTGGAAGGCCAAATAAAATAGGCCTTTCTTTTTTCTTTCCCTCTGTCTACCCTTAGTGTTCCCATCTTTACTGGTTGCAAGCCAGGAGAGAATCATAATCTATTTTTCCCTCTGACCCAAATAATTTTATATGTAAAATCCAATTATGAAAAGTGCAGTCCATAAGGAAAAAGAATTAAAATCTTAACCAATCTAATGGGTGAACAGGGAGGAGGCTGGAATGGGTCTACTTTTATTCCTGTGGTGCTCTTTGTGGAGCTTTTGCTGAGAAATATTGCTAAATAAGAAATGTTAAAAAAAAAAAAGATAACTGGGGACGCGTTCTAGAATTTGTGTGTATGAACTTTGTCATATACTATGAGTAAATGTTAGCAATTGTCCTTATATGAGCCTTATGTTTTTAGTATCAACTGGCAGTCTTCTCTTAAATTCATCAAAAGCTTCATTCTTAAGTCACTTTGTCACAGCAACGTAAGACTCACCTACCAAGACCCAGTCTGTACCTCCCATCTTCTCACCTCCCAGAAGTTTATTATATATCCTTGTTTTCTATCTTTTCTTTACTTTTAAGGGCTTGGGGTCAAACCAGGGCCTCACTCATGCTAGGCAAACACTCTACCATTGAACCACACTCCTGCCCTTTTCTGTAAGAATATTTGACAATTGTTACTGTCTTCTCTGTTTGCAGGATCATATGTATCTTCAGAAACACTCTGTTATGCAGCCTAGTTCTAATCTAGAATGAAATATATTTGTGATTAAGAACATAAATTTACCCAAATTAATGAAAAATAAAAACAAGCTTTGATAAGGACATTTTATATGTGGAAAACACCTCTCTATACTTAATTTTGACCATGAAACTTCTGACAATAGAAACAATAGAGGATTTATCAACTCTTCATGAATTTTAAATATATTAAGATCTCAAGCACTTAATGAATCTCCTATTTTTTATCTTTCCCATTACTGATCAGATTATTGATGAGTAAATTTAGTAATTGGTAAAAATTTATTGATTCTACTGAAAAGCAATGAAAACTCTTCCACTTTATTTTTTGTTTGGAATATTCAATATGTTTTTGTTCCATTTTATCCTTTTTATTTCAGAAGTAATTTAAAAAGAAAACTGGGACTGGGGATATAGCTCAGTTGGTAGAGTGCCTGCCTTGCAAGCACAAGGCCCTGGGTTCAATCACCAGCACCACAAAAAAAAAAAAAAAAAAAAAAAAAAAAAATTAAAAAGAAAACTACTGGCACTGGCACAGAGAGTTATTATCTAGATTATTTTTGTTAAGTTTATATTCTTCATAAATAAAACCACCATCAGCATGGTTGGAAAATAAAATTAATTACTGTGATTACATGTAAGAATTCCTTATCTCTTGATAATAACAACAAATTTATCACTAAGACATCTCATTTTATATAAGTAATTGAACCATTTTATAAAAGGAATCAATTTTAAGTGAGAAATAATGGAAAGTGATCCAAGTTACAGTCATAATTATTAGAATGCTTTTACTTTTTTTCAAAAGCACTTTTCACATATGGACATGTGGATAATGATTTAGGTTAACAAAAAATTCTTAATGATTATCAGTGACCATGTAAAAGCACACAACTTTCCTTATGTTTTGAGACACAAAAGAAGGAAGTAACATAACCTGCACTTTATTATTTTGTATCAGTGCAAAGCTCTTTCTAAACTTTAAGTCCAACTGAAAGCAGCTGCTGGAAAAATATCATTACACTATACCTTAAGCTACAAAAACCAATTTAATGGTGACATTTTATTTTGTTCAGATGGTCTGCTCTTTTCTTCTGTTTAAATCAGTAAAGCCTATGGAAACTGTATCTGGATGAAATCACTGGAAGGTGAAGGCCCATGACTAAGAACATTCTTTGCAGATTATACAGGGTTACAGTCAAATGGGATAGCAGCACTAACAAGAGAAAGGTCTCCAAAAGACAGCAAGCAATATTACATCATTTAGCATGCACATGTACAATAAGCAGAGGGTCCCTTTCCTAGAAAAGGGTAAAAAATTTATTATTCAAAAATATCAAAACAGAAAACATGGATATTACTTTAAAAACATAGGTTGTATGCTTCTCAGTTCAGACATTTTTGTTTTTAAATAAAATAATAACTTCTGTTTCATAATCAAGTCAAATTTTTTCTTAAATTTTTTTCTATTTCATTTACTTTCCTGAAATAAAGTGGAAAAAAAAGTAGAGGAAAGAAAATCTCCTATGCTTTTATTACCTATTAGTATTATCATAAGCTACAGTTGAAAATAAAATTTGATACTAATATATACCTGTTTTGAAAATAAGAGTATTTTACTGCAGAGAAGCTATTAAGGACAAAACTCTTGATATGAATCCAATACTTATAAATCTTTGTTATAAAAATCTTAGAATTCAATTGCTTAAACCAGCCTTTGCTGAACACAAAGGTAAATAATCGCTCTGCCTCTCACCAATTTTTAAAAAAATTCTTCTTAACTGAGAGTAGTGTGTATTTGTTCATTCACTCATTCATTATTTACATTTTATCTCTAAAAAAGACTTACAGTAAAGTTTTAGGTAACAGAAAACCACTGACTTAGCTGATAAAAACAGTGAATGATTTAAGTTAACTTGGTTACTGTGATGTAAGTATTAAAGTAAGATCTAAACTGCATTGCATCTAAGCATCTAGCAAAGTGCCTTTGTAATGACCTTAAAGGCAGTAAACTAAACACCTGCTGTGGATTGTAGTTATAACCTTTACATAAATAAGACAGTCTTACCACTTAGGAATGACTCCCAGGTGGTCCTGGCACAGCCTGGTCACATCTGCTAGATCTTAGGGAGATGGGGGTGAGGGCTCTGCATGCTGGCATTGTGCCACATGATCTTACCTCAAAGCTTTGCACCAGTAAGGCATTTTTAAAATCTCCCAAGACAGGATGCAAAAGAGAGTTCTATCTGATGCCTCCAAAAAGTAAACTTTTCCTCCCCAGACCTTTATTGTCCTGATTCTTAAATAAGTTTGTTAGAGGAGATAATTTCCCACTAGTTAGCCTCATTGCAGGCTTAGCAAGCATTTGATATCTCCAGTGGTAGCCTACAGGGAGTCTATCATTCACTCATTCAACAAACATTTTCTCAAGGTTTTGATGAATATAGTCTCTTTCTGCCTCGTTCTCAGGGTTTTATCAAGACAGAAAGGTAAACAGATTATTAGAAAAGAAATATAAAATGCTTTACTATTATGTATTGGAATATTATAGGAAAAACTTCAGTCTTTGGTAGTGTCAAGTAAACAGCTGTCTTGAAGAAGAATTCACTAGGTATTTCCATAAAGGAAGGAAGGCAGCAGATATTTCTGGAGTGGAAATGCCCTGTGTGGGAGGCAGACGGTAAGTGATGGATGCTATGTGAAAAGAGCTCTCAGAAGGTCAATGATGTTGGAATATACTGAAATGGGAAAGTAGCTTTCATGTATAATCAGAAGAATGAGAAATTTTACTCCATTATATATGATATATCAAAGTGCATTCTACTGTCATTTATAACTAACTAAAACAAATAAAAAATTAATGAAAAAAAAAGGAAATAGAGGTCAGATTATGAAAGGAATTACACTGAAGTTTATGTACTTCAGTGCTCAGGGTAATGGCCTCAGAGTCCAGTGCCTGAAATTGATTTCTAATGTAGTCACTTATGAGATCTGCAGCTCAGAAAAATTTCCTTAACTCCTCTAAACCACTGTTTCCACAAGTGTCTAAAGCTGATTAGATTTCACTGTTAAAGCATTGTGCGAAAGAGTAAATTGGATAATACATACTGATGTTGAAACTTCAGCTAGATACCAAAATATAAAATAAATTAATTAAAAAGCCCCATGGAGTTCTAAATTAAAGTACCAAACTACCACATGCAGACTTCCGAGTGATATTTCCAAATACTGATAATCCTTACCCATTTTTAAGCAGTTTACAGACTAAAAGTAAAAAGAAGAAGAGGATTTATGAAGAGCTTTCTTTGAAAAAAATAATTGCCAACCTGTGGGCACTATTCTTATAGGTAAAGTGGTGCTACCTCCATCACCTCCATCCCAGAGAGGGGGAACAGCAGATGAGTGGGTCCTGGCTGGGGACCTCTGAATTCTTTGCAAAAGCATTCCCTAAAAAACAATCAGTTTCTCCCATCTTCCAGGGCCAAGGTACCATCTGTTCTTTACCCTGAGGTTTGCCTCAGCAGGCAGGTGGGAGAAGTTCTGATGTTAAATTCATCTTGGATGGAAATTTACATTCTAATACTAAATTCAGACACTGTTTTGGCTTTAGTAATTATAGAACTGTCTTTTACTTAGAGAAAGAACAGAGAATTCATGGGCCTTCCAGAGTTTTCTTCCATGGGCAGGGAAACATAACCTTAATAAAAATGTTTTTGAAAAAGGTTGGGAAACAAAAAGCGAAGTTGTATTTTGGTTAGGTCACAAACTTGTTCTACACAACAACTGCATGTTAAGACACTAAAAAAAGTGATTGGCATACAAGAAATGGTTAATATTTAAGGTGTTAGTGGCTCTGAAGTATGACCTAGATAAATTAGGAAGGCATTATAAAGAAAGAGAAATCATTAGCTTATTATAGCAGAAGATGGTTTTGAGCTGAGGTTTGGGCAAATGTTTGTGGAAAGAGGATATTAGAGGCAGGAAGTCACTGCAGAAGCTATTTAATATCTTCCAAGAAGAAGTTGGTGTTTAAATGAAACAGTAGCCAAAGTAGATGGAGTAGATTTTGTGCATTTCTAGGAGGTAGGATATTGGACCCAAGGCCACAAACTGAACATAGGATGACTTTTTGGTTTTATGGCTTGGGCAATGAAAAATAAACAATGAAGAATTAAGGATTTTATTTGCATTGTGTTGTGTTTTGTTTCTTTTTGAGAATTCCAGATAAATGCAGGCAGTTGAAAATAGTCATCCATGAAGGCAAGGCTACGATAGAAATAAAAATTGAAAATTTTCTTTATGTGGTAATAGTTCGCATGAGAACAACCATGAATAATATTTATGTAAAGGAGCAAAGAAAGTCAATGATAGAGCTATATAGTATACTTGAAAGTGATCTCAGAGGTGATTTAGAAATGGTTTTCAATATTTTTAACTTCATTAGAGGCATATGTCTAACATAAAGCAAACAAAAATCTCTAGGGATTAAGAGGGGGAACTTGTCTGTACAGTCAATATTGTTTCTTTTGAATATTCTACATTTCCTGAAGAACATTTGGGATTCCCAGAAATGATTTGAAAATTGCTGATCTTTTTAATCTTCCCATTTTATACACAAAGAACATTGAGGTCGTTTGCTTGAAGTTTCACACAATCCCCATATGCATGTATGAGTGACTGTAGAGAAAGATTGGAATTCAGCTTTGTGTCCTGCCACTAACAGGACATTTTCAACCTTTTTTTTTTTTTTTTAACTGAAAATTAGGGACAATGGTACTTTATTATCCGAGTTGTGAAGTTAAAAGCTCAATAAGTAAAACTGTTATTTGTATTAATTTCTGCCTCAAATCAAAAGGAATTTGAGTTGCATTTTTTGTTGGACTTTAAAGATTAGACATACAAAGAATGTGGATATCTGATTGGAAAATTGTATTAAAGGGAGATAAAAGATTCTAGATCATTAGTTATGTCCAGGACCTACCATTAATTAGTTCATTAATAATCCATCATTCTTCATTATCACTGAGTGCTTATTATATTTTGGGTACTGATCTTAACCCCTGGAAGTATAACAGTGGTACATATAATCTGCAAAGGAAGTAAATATTTAATTATACATCCTTAATACATATATCTTAATATAATTTTTTTAATGTGGAAGGAAGGGAAGGGAAAAGTGACCTTTATACAGGTTCAGTGTGAGTTGACTTACAGATGTTGCATGAGTATTTAGCATGCAAAGGAAAAGTCATTTCAAATAGGAAAATGTTGAATGAAACCTCAGCAATTCTAACACTAAAGAGCACGCAATGAGAAAGTTCAGAAAGTACAGTGTTATGAAATGTCAGTCAATGAAGTATAGACATTTAAGGTTAAATATTTTTAAAAAATTAAAGTGGTTATACCATTTGCTATAGGGAGATCACTGGTAATATTTTCAAGAATTAGTACCTTTGAGGGATGGAGGCAGAACCCAGATACACAGTGTTAAGGAACAAATGGAGTTAAAATCTGAAAAACATTTCAGCTATTATTTTAAGAAGGTTTGGTGGTTATCAACAAGAGAACTATTGAGAGAAAACTTGTGAACACTAGAGTGCTGAAGGAAAACTGATTAAGATAGAGTAAATTTCTATTTATGAAAGATGAGAAAGGGTTCATATAGAGAGGACATTTGAAAACATAAAGAGGCAAGTTCATTTGCCCAGATGGAAGAGTTGGAGACTGTCTCTGGGAAAAGATAGGAATTTCAATATAGATATCTTTAAAGGTACATTTGTTGGACCTTGTGTCCTTTTTCCTGTGAGTCCAACCTGATAACTGTTAAAACATGAACTCTTCTACTAGAGTAGCATAGGCATCCACATGCCTATGGTTGCTTCCTTATACAGGGCTCTATTATTACCAAACTACTCAAAATAAAGGTTTTAGGAACATGACTAATTAAGAATGCTGGACTGTGAGGAAGCAAAATGTGATTTAAAGGAAACCAGTCAGACAAAAGCACAGACCATAGCTATTCTGATTTCAAAATAAGTATCTCTAATGATCTTCTGGAACTAGGGTCAGTATCAGTGATCATGGAAAATTAGTTCCTTACATTCCTTTAAGGATACTTTGGCTTCTTTGCATAAAATTCCTTGGGAAGACTCCAGAAGTCACAGTTGCTATATGTAAAATTTTGTCATTTCTTGTTGCTTGATTAATATGCACCCCCTGAATTATATGCTACACTATAAAATATTATTGCAGTGGTCTTCTGAAAATGAAATATAAGCTGAAAAGCATGCCATACATCTTTTGTTAATTCCTCAGAATGCCCCAGTATTAAGGCATATTTTGTGAGAAAAACATCTTTCAATATATAACATGTCAATTCTTAATGCCAATGGGAAAATGCTTTATATACTATAAGGTGCTAGATATATATATTTACAGACAGAGGAGATAATTAAGCCAAATTGGATATCACCAACAATATTTATAAAAAAACAGAAAGGAGACTTAAAAGATTATCATCAAAATAAATTGTCCAAAAGACTGAATACACAGCATTACAAGGCAATTGAATCTTCCTTAAACCTACAAATTTTAAATGGGAACATTGGTTTTTGAGGTCAAGATGGAAAACATAAATTGTGAAGAACTGAATAACCTGCTACTAAATGAGAAATGAGAGTCAAAGAAACACAGACTAGATCACAAACTTATCTTGTGGAAACATGAAACAAATTCACTTTCTCCATGTGGGTTAGTTTCTTTCATTTGAAATGACTCCATCCCAGTATTATCATAATTATTTGAATGGTAATAGATAATGTATTTTAGAGCGAATTTCATCCTTCTCTGAATGGCACTGTTCATTTTAGTCCCAAAAGATCTGTACACAATTTATAGAAAGGTATAACTGGCAGATATCTCCATTGTTTGTTCACGGGCATTAATCATAATGCATACAATGGTTTCTCTTTAGGCACAAGTATCCTAAATTATGCATCTGAAGTTTGTCTTATTTAAAAGAAGTGAAGACAGCTGTTAAAAAATTTCCAAGTACTTCTGGACCAAAAATACATATTCATAATAGAAAATTACCTATGAAAAAGTGCTCTTTGCAAAGGGTAACATTTTAATTCTAAGAAAGTTAAAACTTCTTCATACTGGTGGTGGTGTGCCACTCCTGGTGGGACTCAGCAGGATATTCAGTGGAGATCCTTAACATCTTGCTTTGTTTGAATGTTTAAACATATTGAATGTAAGAACAAATTTAAGGATGTAAATGACTGAGACATAAGGCAGCTGCAGACTGCTCACTAAGAACATTTATCAACTTATTTAATCTGCAATTCATTTCACATCCCATCTATAGAGCATCGTGTCTATTACATGGCATTTAGAATGAAGTATATTTGAAGCACATAACACTTTCTTAAATAAGCAAAATGGCATATATCCCATGAATTTTAAGTTTCTATTTGAGATACTGAAATAATTTTAAAGAAATAAAAGTGTTTTAGAAGATTGGAATAAATAAGGCTGCTTTTCAACTGCATGTCTTGGGGAATTCTCTTGTTTTGAAATGTAATTACGGCAATCTGTGGGTGTGAGTACAGGCATTTCAATGAAGCTATGTGACTTAATTTTGTACTTTGATATTCTTGGGTGCCAGTTGCAAGGAGTCACAAAATAACACCTGAATCCAGGGGGCTTAAAACCTGGCTCCTCTGCTTCCTGCATGCATTTCCTTTTTGAGCCTCATCTTCCTTATTCTTGAATGGAGAAAAATAATCCCTGTCTATCCACAGAGTTTTGTGTGTCTTATACTAGTTAGTATATAATTAAACTTTGAGCGAACAATGTGAAAGCATATTATAATTCAAATGCGGGTTTCCAAGTTATGGACATTCAGCAGGCTGAGAACAGTGCAAAAACTTTAATACTCTTGCATTGTAAATAATTGTTTACCTCAATTTTATTGAATGAAAAGTTTTGAGGAAATGAGTCCATCTTTTTTTCTTCCAAACTGGAAGATAGAAAAGCAGATGCATATTAGCCTGCAAGACACATAAAACCCTTCCAAAATGATTATTACTATTATTATCCCTCCTCATTTTTTCAGAACTAAGAATTGATTAGCAAATTACAGTTCTCAATGCTTTATTACATTTTTGGAAAATCCCCCAAAACGTAATGTCTGACACAAGGATGAGCATCATACTATTAGTTCCTGAATATGCAAAGAAAACAAAGTCAGACTTTTTTGTTTTGTTATTTTATTTACCTTTCTATCAGAATTAGAAAGTCTAGCTGAAGGATGCATTTGGGATTATAACAATTTTTTAAGTTGATTTTAAAATTCTAAATCAAGTCCTTCTTAACATTTTGAAAATTAGAATCAATAATAAACAGCATTGTTGAATTGAACTGATGAAACTCATGAATTTTCATGATGCCTATGAAAATTTATAAGAAAAAATAATTTGGACAAAATTTAATCTTCTTAAGATTGTTAAAGTTGTCTGAGGAAATTACAAACCCATGTCGAATGCAAAGAATGCTTTCCAGAATATCAAAGAAACCTTCAAGAGATTCATGATTGTGACCCTGTGTCTCTTTTTGTTCCTCTGTTAGTGTTGATTTCCTCACACCATTGTCATATTCAATTTCCTTCATTTCTGCTAATGTTGATAATACTTATTATTCGTTGGCTGCAAAGGTTACTGAAGTATTGTTTATTGGTTTGTTTGAAAAATTGAGGATTTTTAGAGAGAATTTTAAGTAGTTACAACTCATCATTGGCATTTTTGTTTTATTTTAAATAATACACAAAATGCATTCATCAGCATTCTTTGGAGAATTCCCTCCGTATCAACAGATCTGGTGTGAATCCTTCTTGCTCTTAATATTTCAGTAGCTACACTCTCTTTTTCAATCATTTGGACAAGCATTTAGAAATATGAGTATGTGTTTTTAACTGCAACTCATTTATCATCTGACATGACCTTTTTGCTCTAATACTCAAACAATTTCTGCAGCATGAAAATGGGTCACATGTTGGAAATGTAATGGGTCCTTAGAGGTTATTTATAGAGAGTAAGAACAAAATTATATATATGTAAAATAAAAAAGCAGGTGCTGGATGAGACATGATGTTAGTGCTATAGACTCGGAAAGATTGTAGTAAACGTAGGGAGATGTGATTTCCAGGGAAGATGAAGGGGGAGATTCCAGTAACAAAACTGAAAGCCTTGAGGAGGCTCTTTCCTCAAAGAAAGGGAGGGCAAAAAGCTAGGATTCTAAGCTTCCAGGTGGGCAAAGTATGTTGGAAAATGAATGATTTTGTTAGAATACCTTAGAAAATGCAATACAAATAAAAAGTCAAAGCATATTTTCCATTTATTTGTTCCTACAGTTTACATACCAATAATAAGTTTTTTCTTGTGAACTAATGGCATTGATACATTAACAATAGAGTTAAGTTTTTAAATATGAATTTCTTCTCTTAAACAGGTGCACAAATAAGACGGCACATGCTAAATGAGCAGTTATAATGTGTGTCTTTTATCAAAGACCAGAGAAAACTGGCTTCCTTCCTGTGCATGTGATACTTCTATGATGGATACTCAGAAGTTAATTACATCAACCTAAAGTTAGAATATATCAGTTGATAAAATAAGAACATTTGAGATTATTTTCATATCTAGCAAAAATGTCTCATGCAAAGGATACATTTTCAGTTTTATTTGTTAAAGTTTTATTCCTTGGGTCCAAAATAATTCAATCGAAAGGTATATATTTAAATTACTCGAAACTTTGCAAAATAGGACAAATTTTTGTTTTTCACAGTTAATAAAAAAAGAAGTCAAATTTTCCTCCTGTAAATATCAAATGTTTCACACCTTAGTCCATTAGCTAGTATCAGCAACTTCCATTACATTTTCTCTGCATTCAGATTTTGATTATTCATGCTAGAACAACTGAAATTTTGAAAACAACTGAAACAACTGAAATTTTGTATCTGCAAAACAATGGAATGCAATTGTATGTATGAATAGGAGTACACTTTGTACTTGAGAATAGTGGATTCAGAAGCAGCTAGAAAATGGCCACTTTTTTAGTGATTCTCCACCCTTCCTGACACTTCATTCCACACTAGCAATGGCATTATCAGTCTTTTCATGGCCAAGTGTGCCAGTAGTGAATCTGAGATTGGGGTCTATTTATCTTTGCTATCAAGTTACATACATGTCAACATCTACATCTATAGAGGGAGATAGGTAAGACCCCAACACCAATTATGCTTGCTACTTGAAGACCTGAGCTGGAATGCCCTGACTTTATAGGTTATTATGTCATTAACAAATCACTTGGGATCCATTAGCCTCAGTTTTGTTTCTTTTCTTTTCCTTCCCTTTCTATTCTCATAATGGATACAAAAAGACTAAGAAAATTACCCAAGGATTAAACGAATCTTTGAAACATATTCTATAAATGGAGATTGATTTGTGTGTTTGTTCATGTTCCCAGGCTTGAAATGGGATTATAGGTATTAAATATAAATAAAGCCAAATATAAGCCTCAGCCCTTTTTAAAAGAAATATTAATTTTTCAGTTCTGGGGATTGAACCCAGGGGTACTTTACCACCATGCTATTTCCTCAAGCTTTTGTAAAACAGGGTCTCCCTAAGTTGCAGAGGCTGACCTTGAACTTGTGATCTTCTTGTCTCAGCCTCCTGAGTTGCTGAATTTACAGGTGTGCACTACCATGGCCAGCAGCCCTTTGCTTCTTTAATTGAACAACGTACTCAAAGATGTTATATTCTAAATGTTTTACTATAGGATATATAACTGTGCTGTTAACTAAATCAATGTATTAATACTTATGGAACACCAAATATTGGAAAAATTTACATATTTCTATTTGGATAGTGTTAGACTCTTGGTTTTGCATGGTAGAATTCTTATCATTTGACATCTGCCCCATTCAAAGTTAAAAAGTTAAGAGAAGATAGTGTCTCCTTACTTATTTACAGAGTGCATGACATATAAATGCTAGAAAAATATGATGGATAAATTTTGTAGTAATTTCAAACCCCCAAACTACTACAAACCATATTTTTCCTTTGGTATGCAGAGAGGAATACTACATTCTATCATATGAAAACCTTATATAATCTCCTAGTCCCCATACTGACTTGGTTTAAAAATCCACAACATCCTAATGTCTAACTTATTTTTATAGATGTATCTTTATAAGCATAGAGGATTAGAGAAAAGAAAGGAGGCTATTTTCTGCTTTTTAAATATTTTTCCCCCACAGGAGAACTTAACAAGTTGTGAAGTGCATGAAATAATTTAAGAATATCATCTCAAGCATCCATTACATTTAGGCATCTCATTCACAAGTGTTAAATCTACTTTAAGGACTGAATTGTCAAGGATCACATAAATTGATCTGCTGCCAAATTTCCATTTCAGTTTATGCTGTGTAGACAGAATATGTATCCATATGACCTGCATGAATCAACCATTCAGCTGTCTCATGAGCTATTTCAGCAATTGCCTATTGCCAAGTAGGTAAGAAAGAATATTCATTAGCATAACATTTAGAATATGTTTTGGGTTGTGGCACTGTTAAATCTCTTCCTAGCTCTTTTCCCTCCTACATACAAAAAGAAACAAATATTTTTCTTAAAATTTAGAAAACTACAACTTGTAATTTTTTAGTTTAGAACTTACAGATTTAAGAAAATTTTTATAAATTAGTTCTAAACATGAATAAATTTACAACTTTCCTAATTTTACATAAATGTATTGGTAAGAAGCTTCTGACCACATTGTAAAGATTATTCACAATTAAATCTGAAAGACTATCCCTTCTGAGGGGGGAAAAATCCTCAAATGAAGAACAAAGTTTATTAACTGATGATATCACTAACTCAGATAATCACAACAAAATTACTATGTAATATGTAGCAATATCTTATGCTTTTTAAGTTATTGTAAAGAGATAAAATATTTTGATTAGCTGAACATATATTGAACATTTAGAATTATTAAATTATCATACAGTCTTTTAAATTTTTCGCTCTGATAAGATAAAAAAAGCAAAGCCAGCATTATACTCTTATTTATAAAGAACACATTTGAAGAGTATAACTTATGCATGTTCATGTAAAATTATATTTATTTTTATCTTAAATTTCCTGTTTAAATCTTTAAATGTTAGAAAGAGTATTCATCCCAATACCTGAACTTCATAAACAATTAAGAATGAGAGTTTTCATATTTCTGTCATGTTCTCATTTAAAAACTTGTCTTCCAAATTTCAGTCAAATTCAACTGCTGAACATAAGTAGTTCCAATTGCATAATACTATATACAAAATTTGAAATAAATATAAAATATTTGAAATAATGTGGTTAAATGAGAAGTATTAGTGTATAGATACCAGTCTCCTTGTCAATTTTTGTCCTATTTTCAGTGTGCTTTAGTATTATAATTTTAAAGATTATCTTAATTCTTGAGGACTATAAATGAAATAATTATATTTATTATACCCTTTACTGGGATCCTATAAAATTGAGTGCACTTTAAAGTCTAAAAGTGAGAATGCTTTTTTATATGATTGAATATGCATCGCCTGAATTTTGATCTTGCCACCAGATGGCAGGAAAAATCAGAGTCAAATAGTTTTCGATGAGCAACAATGAACAAGGGTTTTAGGAAATTTTTTTTTGTGGTGTGTGTGTATTGGTGTATGTATGTGTTTTAGTCATTTTTGTGTTTTTCTATTGTGGATTTTTTTCCACAAGTCTCAAGACATTAACAACATAGTATGAATATGCACTAATACCTCACTGGTAAACATTTTCTGTTTTTCATTATAATCATGCTATGAACATTGTTTATTATATTCATGTTATCATTGATATCATGAGTTTGAAAATCATAATTAAAATTGTTATTTTAGTAACATTTAGATTTCTATAATGATGGGTACTATAGTCCCTTGAATTTCCAGGGTTGAATAATGGATTTCTGAGCTCATTGATTCTCTGTATATTAATTATGTATCAGTTGTATTCATTTATGAGTACAATGATATAATTCAAAAATTATGAATATAATATTTTATTTGATTATGTATTGTTTTCTTTGATAATATCAATGAATTGTATTATCTATGAAAACTTAACAGAAATGATAGAAAAAGGAAGCTAATCTGTCACCTTAAAGTTAGTTCTTTTTGATCAAGGCCAGGTAGACACTTATTTAATAGAATAAGGACTTTAACATCATATTGTAGTACCCATTTAACATCATCTGTAAATAAAAATCAACTTAATTACAAAACAGAATAAAGGCAGACAGGAAAATATTTGCCAAACGGCAGAAAAATTCAGTTGTTATTTAAATTTTTTTCATGTATGTTTTCTGGCTTTCCTTTTTTTCATGAAAAGTGCAGCCCCTTAACACTTTGGATTTATAGGCTTAAATAAGCATATAAATAAAGATAAAAAAGAAATAATTTTAAAAGTAGTGAGTCAAATAATTTTAAAAGTTAAAATTTAATGTGCTTTAATTAAATAATTGAATCAAGTACAATATGGATATATTTTTCATTGCTCTAGTAATAATAAAAATTGCTTCAATCCATGTACTTCATTTTTTTTTTTGACACAGCAGTTTTCTTAATTTTGCTCTGAAGTATTATTATTTTATCAGGACAGGCAGGTATTACTTTCTCCCTTGACAGAAAGAAAAAGAATAATTCATATTAAATCACCTAATTAGATAAGGCTTAATTTATTGATGTGATCTTGGCACACCAGCTTTCATTGGCACACTAGCAAACAATTTTAGACAATTTTTCTTTTTTGTTGCTCAGAGATTACAAACTCTTCCTTACTGAAATAACGTGAATAGTGGAAGATTATTTAGTATGAGCCTGTAGTCTTTAGGTAAAGACCTGGAGTGTATCCTCCAGGTAACTCTATTATAGGTCATTTCCTGACTACACACAAGAATGTAGCATTCATTGTGTGAAATGGGATCAAGTCTGTCATTCAACTGAAACTAAATTTCATCAACCATGATTTCCTCTGGCACTAGACTCAGAGGAACTCTCTTTGGTCGCTTCTTACTGCTTAATTTACATTGTGGTCAGCAGTCAACATGTGTAAGAGTACATCTATTTTTCTCTCCCCAGATTCCTTTCTTTTAAATAATCACAAGACAAAAATTTAGTGAGTTTTGGATTAATAGAGAAAAAAATTTTAGCTGTCACTGGTAAAATGACCCGTTGAAAATCTCTGAGATGTTACCATGCAATCTTCCAATGTTAACAAGGGGAAAGACCTGACAGTTTACAAAGATTTAGTTCCGAAAAAAAGGCCCTTGTTTGCTTGCACAAATGGTCACACAGAGTGACAAGTGACCCAGTGCACCAAGTTCAGACAAGTTGCAAAAGAAAAAGAAAAATGACACTTCTGGTCAATGACAGATGAACCTTGCATCCATCATTGTGCTACAAGGAAAACAGCTAGGTAAACTGTTGCTGCTGTCTGCAAGTCTTTCATCAGTAGCACCCCATGGAGCTGTGCCTGTGGCGAAACACATAGTTGTCCTGTGAATGCCTTCCTACCTAGTCTGGCTTTTAAAGTTGTTAAAAATTAATTCTTAATACATAGGAATATAACATGTTTCATGGTGATACTCAATAAAGAAGTAATTACTAGTTTTGGAAGGAAGCAAAGGAATGGGATGTAAATCATCATATAACTTACCTGGGCTATGAGAATACAAGATTTATATTATCAATTGTGTCACTACATATTACCTTGACAAATGTTCCCAAGAATAACATACAAATGCTGTGAAAAGGTTCTATCATACACACAAGGTATATCTTACTTATCCAGTTAGCTGGAAATGTTCACTTCTCCAACTATAGGTTGAGATTGCCACTATGGTGCCCATGACCTTACTGTCCTTAAAGCAAGCCTTATGACACATCACTCATCCAGAGTAATATCCAAGTGGGGTTGTGTTAGAAAATTATTTTAGATACTGGTTACTTTAAATCTTTCCTTAAAATAATTACCTTGAGTCTGTTTGGAATGTGATTGTTCTATTTTTCCAACTCTATTGGAGTCTTATGCTTTAAAAAGTGAAAGAACAAAAGTAGAAGCCTCATTTCATTCTTTTCATCCAGATTCAGGTTAGGTTAGTAGAAAAACAAAAGTAAATGTCGGGTTAAATAAGCATATAAATAAAGATAGAAAAGGGATAATTTTAAGAAATAAATATTCGAAAATGGGCAAATTAAAGAAATACTACTGAATTCATTTATAAATTAAGACTAGGGGGAGAACAGAGAATGTAAATTTAACCCAGGTAATTTTATCTTTATTTGAAGAGAATATAATGACACTATACAATTTTTTTTAAAAAGTTGGCTTCCAATTTCTTCATCAAACTCTCTTAGAAGAAGGAAAGTTAGAGGGAAAATGTACAATATAAAATTGACCCAGGCATGATGGCACATACCTGCAATTCCAGTAGCTCAGGAGGCTAAGATAGGAGTATCCCAAGTTCAAGGCCAGCCTCAGCAACGTAATGAGGCCCTAAGCAGCTTAGTGAGACCCTGTTTCAAAATGAAACTAAAACAAAAACAAAAACAGTGCTGTGGATGTAAATCAGTATTAAAGCACCCTTGGGTTCAATCCTCAGTACCAAAAGAAAAAAAAAATTGAAACTATGTTCCTATTTGTAATAAAATGTTCCATGAAATATGAACTCATCATAAAACTGGGTCATTGATGATTTTCTGACAGGAGTGTTGCCAAGGCAAATTTCCTGGGATAAATATGCAGTAGCCTTTCAAACCATGCCACATTATAAAGGAATGCTAGATAGCAGGAATTGTAGAGACTATAAATAGGGGAACTTAGCTCCTTGTGCATCAATATTCATCCCCATGTAAGGCGACTGTGTCTGTTGTCATGCTCATGCTCGCTCTGCAAAAACGACTAATATCACCAGTAAAAGTAATCTGAATCTCAGGTTAACCATTCAGTTTTGCTTATTCAACAATATTTTAGGGCTGTGACCATCTGTAATCAATTTAGGAGTTATTTGTGATATCTGAGCAAAATTTGTTCCAGAATAATTCCAAATTGACAACAGGGACTTTTTCTATGACTTTGATTACCCATGGAAATGACTTCACATTTCACCCAAAGCAGTGGGGGAAGTTTTTACATAGAACTGGGGAAAAGTGCATGTTCTTTATTTTTCATCCCACCAGTTTTGCTTCTGAGGATTTATGTTAAGTATAGACCCTAATAACTAAGCAAAAATATATGTGCCAGGTAAAAATACTGAAAGCTTTTTAGAGGATGCGCAGTCCTACCACTTCTCTTGGACACTTCCCTTGAGTACTGGAAGTCCTAGCCAGAACAATTAGTCCTGAAAAAGAAATAAAAGGTCTGGAAATTGAAAAAAAAGGTAAAATTATCTCTATTTCAAGGTGATATGATCTTCTTTGTAGGAAAATCTAAGGAGGTCACAAAAATAGTTAGAATTGATAAATTCAGTAAAGTTGAAGGATACAAAATCATTGTACAAAATTCAGGTGTGTTTCTACATGATCACAATGAACCAACAAAAAATTAAGAAAACAACTCATTTATAGAGAATTGAAAAGAAAAAAACATCTCAGGAGTTAATTAAAGAGGTGAAAGTTTTGTACAATGAATACTACAAAATATATCTGAATGGAATTAAAAAATACGTAAATGAAAAGATGTTCTGTGTGTGTAGATTGGAACACTTAATGTTGTTAATATATCAGTACTACCAAAAGTGATCCATAGATTCAATACAATACCTAAAAATTCCAATATTTTTACAGAAAGACAATTATAAAATTTATATGGGATCACAAAGGATCTCAGATAGCTAAAACAATCTTGAATAAGAAGAACAAAGCTAAAGGTATCACACTTTCTGATTCCAAAATAAATTACAAAACTACAGTAATTAAAATAGTTTGATATCAGCATATAGACAGACATAGATAAAATGGGGCAGAATAAAGAGCTCATTGATAAGCCTGGGATGTGTAGTCCACTGATCTTCAGCAGCTGTACCAAGAATACAAAATTGGGGAAAGGTTGGTCTCTTCAACAAATGGTGCTGGGGACACTGGATATCCACCTGTAAGTGATTCCTTTGCTCATTTAAAACAGATTTAAAATTTAAATCAAAATGGATTAAAGACTTAAATATAAGACCTAATACTCTAAAACTCCTAGAAGAAAAATGTAGGAAAGATTTTATTACACTGGTGTAGGCAATGATTTCTTCACTATGGTACCTAAAGCACAGGCATAGGCAATGATTTCTTGGCTATGATACCTAAACAAAACCCAAAAATGACACAGTAATTACATTAAACTAAAAAGTTTCTATACAGCAAAGGAAGCAGCAAAATGAAAAGGCAACCTACAGAATGGGAGAAAATATTTACCCACCGTAAATCTGTTTAAGTGTTAATATCCAAAATATATAAGGAATTTAACATCTTGTTTTGATCAGGTTTTGTGTTGCTATGACCAAAAGATATGACAAGACTATACAAAGGAGGAAAAGTTCCTTTGGGTTCACAGTTTCAGAGATTCACCCCATTATGGGCTGACTCCATAGCTTGGGGCCTAAGGTGAGGCAGATCATTGTGGTATAAGAATGTGGTGGAGGGAAACAGCTTAACTGTGGCAATCAGGAAGCAAAGACAGAGAAAGAGAGAGCCCTGCTCAACAAGGACAAAAAGTAAACCCCACAGGCACACCCCTCAGTGATCTAGTTCTTCCAGTCACATCTTACCTGCCTATGGTAATTATCCAGTTAATCTATATCAGTTTAACCTAATGACAGGATTAGGTTACAACTCTCATAATCTAATCATTTCACTTCTGAAAATTCTTGCACTATCTCACTCATGAGCTTTTGGGGACACCTCATATCTAAACCATAGCAACTCAATAGTAGAAAAGCAAATAACCCAATTTAAAATATTGGCAAAATCTTGAACTCACCCAAAGACATACAAATGGTCAACAAGTATATGAAAATATGCTCAACATCACTAATCATCAGGGAAATGCAAGTCAAAAGTACCACGACCTATCACTCATGCCTAGGTCTACACTGGTGAGGCAGAACACTCCCACAGTAAGTCAGGCAAAGCAAAATTGCTATTGATAGCTAGGCAACAAGGATAAAGAGAAGGCTATGGTACAAGGTGAGCCAGTGCCCCAAGGCTTAGGAAAACTGTCAAGGGCTTGTCCCACATCATACCACAGTTCAGGGTTCCTTTAAACACATCATTTTGGTTTTTGTAATCTGGGTATACTTGGCTTCTGAGGTAAAGAATTATAGAACATGAGAACACAACCTGGGTTGTTACAGACATTCCTTTTTTATCTCAGGATATCGCTTTCTTGTAAACAGTTTGCCCCAAAATTGCAAGCAACGGGAGAGAGCTAGGTTATTCAAGGCTATCTGGGAGCCTGTCCTCCTGAAGATATCTGTTATCAGGGAGAAAAGGACCATGAAAGCTGGCAAGGAGGTAGAGAAATTGGAACTCTTCAACACTGTTGTTGGGAACATAAAATTGTGTAGCTACTGTGGAATACAGCATGTCATTTTCTCAAAAAAATCATTATAGAACTACAATATGATGCAGTAATCATACTTCTGGGTATTTATCCAATAGAATTGCAGTCAGATTCTCAAGAGCATTTGCACTCTCACATTCATCGCACCATTATTCATAACGTGAATCTTAGTCAAGATGTAGAGATAAATGTCCATGAATGGATATTTATATACATACGTATATGTATACATAAATGTATAAATACATATATGTATTTATATACTTAAATGAAGTACTTTTGTGCCTTCAGAAAAGTGAAGAATTTCCACCATTTCAACAAAACAAATGAACTTTTGAGGACATTAGGCTAAATGAAGTAACCCAGCTATAGAAGAACAAATACTGGATGTTTCTACATATATGAAGGAATTGAAAATAGTCAAACTTGCAAAAACATAGAGCAGGATGTTGTTTTTGAGGTGCAATGAGGAGGTGGAATGGTAAGTTGCTGTTTAATAGAAGAGTTTGTGTAAGATAGATTTTTTTTTTTTCTTCACTGTGTGAGAATTGACTGGTATGGCCATTTCATTATAAAACAATTCTTTCTGAGAAGGGTTTTATAATGAACTAGTTTGCTTTAATTGGATATAACTATTCCATTTTTCCATTTTTTCTATTGTCAGTTTTGGTAAGTTATGCTTTACAAGAAATTCACTTATTTCACCTAAGTTGTCCATGTATCAGCATAACAGTGTTCACTGTATAGCCTTGTTATCTTTTTTATGGTCTGTGATCTATAGTAACGTCCCTCTTTCAGTCCTGTTATTTACAATTTGTATTTTTATTCCCATTTTCTTGATCAGTCTAGATAGACAATTTTATTAATGTTAGAATGGATTTCACTTTACAGATTATTGTATCCATTTCATTGATTTTTCTTATCATTATTTTCTTTCTGCTACTTAATTTAGATATAATAGGCTCTTTTTATAGCTCCCTAAGATGATAGCTTAGATATGATTTCATGCTTTTCTTTCTATCTATGAATTTCATCCAAATCCCCACTTTAGGTACATTTCCCACATCAGGATATATTGCTATCTTGATTCTCTGGAATAAGAATTTATTAAGTGCTTGGCAGGGTGGTTCTGGATCAGGTCTTTCATGCAATTGCTGTTAGATGGTAGTTGAAACTAGAACACTAGAATACAGGGCAGGCACCTACCCCCACCCCAATAGTCTCAGAACCTCTTTCTGTGTACTCTCCAAATGAGTTTGTTTAGAATTTCATATAAAATAGACCTGCAGACATTCAATCTGCTCACATGGTGACTCAGAATTCTGAAGGCACATATCCCAGGAATACCAGGAAGAAATCATATCACTCTTAGTGACTTAGCCTTCAGCATCATAACCCGCCAAGATTCAAGGAGTGTTAGAAGTTGCTAAATTGCATTGTAAGAAAATAATATCAGATGGGAGATATTATGGTAGCTGTTTGAAATATACAATCTGCCATATCACCTTTGATCTATAGTTGTATATTGCTTCTTTTCACCCAATTTATTTTTATTATAGTAAAATACACGTAAGAAAAGTTATTTCTTAACCACTTTTAAGTAGTCAATTCAGTGGTACAAAGCACATTCACATCATGATATGACAAGCACCATTCATCTCCAAAGCTCTTCATTTTACAAAACTGAAAATATACTGGATCAACAATCACTTCCTGTTCCCACCTTCCTTCTGCTCATGGCAACCACCATTCTTATTTCCATTTTTGTTTCCTACTGCTCTAACTACTTCATATAGGTAAAATCATTTGGTATTTGTATTTTTGTGACTGCCTAATTGCATTTAGAATAATGTCCTTGTTCATTTATGCTGTTGCCTATGGCAGGATTTGCTTCCTTTTTAAGACTTAAAAAGATAATGAAGTTTCACAGAATGAACATCACACTCACTAGTGAAAGACCGAAAATTTTCCCTCTAAGATTAGGAACAATGCTTTCACTGCTTCTATTTAACATAGTTTTGGCAATTCTAGTTAGAGTGATTAGACAAGAAAAATAAGTCAAAAACATCTTAATTGGAAATAAGTAAACTAATCTCCATTTACACATGATATGATTTATATAAATGTTTGTCCTCCAGCATTGTTCTACTTTTTCAGGATTGTTTTGGTCATTCAGAGTTCCTTGATACTCCACATGAATTGTAAGGTAGACTTTTCTATTTCTGCAAAAAACTGACTGGAATTTTGATAGAAATTACTTTAAATTTGTAGATCACTTTGCATAGTACTGACATATTTGCAATATTAAGTCCTCCCATCATGAACACAGTAAATCTTTGCATTTATTTAAGCGTTCTTTAATTCCTTTTAGAAATATTTTTGTAGTTTTCTTTATATAAATCTTTCACCTCCTTGGCTAAATTGATTCTTAATTTTTTCATTTTGATGCAATTGCAAATTAAATTGTTTTCTTAATCTTTTCAGATTCTTCATTGTTTGGAATAATTTTTGTAGGTTGACTTTAAATCTTGCTATGTTTTCCTGAAATTATTTATTAGAGTTCTAACAATTTTGTGAAATTTATAGAGCTTTCTACATGTAAAATCATATAATCTGTGAACAGAAGTTATTTTACCCTTTCTTTTCAACTTAGATGCTTTTTATTTATTTGTTTGCCCACTATCTCTGAATGGAACTTCCAGTAATATGTTACACAGAAACAGTGAAAGGGATTGTCTTTGCCTTATTCCTGATCTTAGTGAAAAACATTTCAGTCTTTCACCAGTGAGGATGCTGTTCACTGTGGATTTTAATACATGGATTTTATTATGTTGAAGTAATTTTCTTCTATTCCTAATTAGTTGAGCATATTTTGTATCCTGATAGGTTATTGAACTTTGTCAAATGCATTTTCTTCATCAATTGAGATTCCAATTTCTTTTGTTTTTGTTTTTCTTTATTCTGTCAATGTGGTATATTATAGTGACTGATGTTTTTTTCCTTGTTGAACTGTCTTTGAATTCCATGGATAAACCCTAGTTGGTCCTGGTGTATAATCCTCTTAATATCTTGCTGACTATTATATTATTGAGATTTTTCATCAATATTCACAAGGAATATTGATGTTTAGTTTTCTTTTCATATGGTGTCTGTCTGGCTTTGTTACTAGGATAGTGCTGACTTCATGGAATGAATTAGGTAATATTCCTCTTTTATTTTTCAAAAAAAGTTTGTGAAAGATTGGTGTTAGTTCTTCAAATATTTGTTAGAAATCATCAATGAAGCCATCAGATTCAAGGCTTTTGTTTGTCAATAGATTTGTGAATACTTATTTAATCTCCTACTATTCAATCTATTTGTCTTTGTATTTCTTCATGGTTTAATATTGGTCGATTTTTTTGTTTCTAGAAATGTGTCCATTTCATCTATGATATCCAGTTTGTTGGTGTACAATTTCTTATATACCAATTGGTGTAAAATTTCTTATTCTCTCTTCTAATTATTATTTTTGGAATAATTAATAAAGTCCCCACTTCTTTTTCTGATTTTAGTATTTTGAGTCTTCTCTTTTCTCATAGACTTAAGTTTATCAGTTTTGTTCCTCTTTTCAAAAGAACTAATGTTTACTTTCATTGATTTACTCTGCTCTTTTTCTACTCTCTCTGTTTCTCAAACTTTCTAACCTATTATTTCTTCCTTCTGCCTGCTCTGGTTTTAGTTCCTGCCTCACCACCCAGTTGCTTGTATTGTACAGTTAGGTTATTGATTTGAGATATTTCTTACTTTTCAATATAAGTATGTAGAGTTATAAATTTCCCCTTTACTACTGCTTTTCCTATGTCCCATGAGTTTCAGTATGGAGTGTTTCTGTTTTTATTCTGTAAGTACTTCTAATTTCCTTTTAATTTCTTACATGACCATGCATTATTTATGAATATGTTATTTAATTTCAATAAATTCTGAATTTACCTGTTTTCTTTCTGTTATTGATTTCTAGCTTTAACCTGTTGTGGTCAGGGAAGAAGCTTTTAAATATCTTTTTAAATCTATGGAGACTTAATTGGTCCATTCTTATGTTCTGTCTTGAAAATGTCCTATGTGAACTGTGGCCGTTAGGCAGACTGTTCTCTGCATGTCTGAGTATGTCTAATTTGTTTACTGTGTTTTTTAAGTTATCTTTTTTCTTACTTATCTTCTGTATGGCTGTGGTATCCACTAAATTTCCCAGCAGTGATTGTAGCATTGTCTATCCCTTCATTTCGGTCAACTCTTGGTTCATATATTTAATGTTTCATTATTGGGCATATAAAATGCCAACCATTATATCTCCTTATTGTACTGAAATATTAACAAATAATATTTTCTTTGTCTCTTTTAAACTTATTTGTCTTTAAGTGCATTTGGTCTAATATTAGCATAGCTATCCCTGTTCTCTTTTGGTTACTATTTTCAAGAAATATCTTTTTACATACTTTCATTTTTGACCTATTTGTGTCTTTGGATCTAAAATTAGTCTTTTGTAGAAAATAGATAGTTGGAGTTTTAAATGTCCATTCTGTCATCTCTGTGTTTTGATTAGAGTTTGGTCCATTTATATTTAAAGTAATCACTAGTAAGGAACCTCTTTAAATTTACTAATTGTTCTGTTACATGCCTTAAAACTATTTTCGTCCCTTATTTCTTGCATTGCTGTCTTATTTGTTGTTGGCTCTTTTTTTTTTTTGTAGTGAAACATTCAATGACACACTCATTTCTTTTTGTGTACATTCTTTAGCTATTTTTATGTTGTTACCATGGAGATTACTTTTAACATTCTAAAATTTTAGCATTCTAATTTGAAATTATGCCAGCTTAATTTCTATAAATTTGTGCTTACTTAAGGATTCTGTCTTCATTCCTATCAATTGTTGATGCCAAAATTGCATCATTATATATATATGTGTGTGTTCAAAAACATAAACTAATAATTTCTAATGTACTATTCTTTTAAATCATATACAACACAAAATGTAGTATTAACAAACAGAAGTTATAGTGAAACTAGCTTTTAGACAATAATTAGGATTTTATAAATTCTGCATCTCTTAAAACAAGTAGAAAATTAAAAGTGGAGTTATATATGGTCGTTATAATAATAGCTTTCTTTATTGCTGAGGTATTTATCTTCACATGCTTTTGAATTATCTGTGTCCTTTTATTTCAACCTATATGACTCCTTTCAGCATTTTTTTTTTTTTTTTTTGCAGAACAAGTCTAGTGATAACAAACTCCCTCAGCTTTTGTTTACCTGGGTATTTTTATTATCTCCCTTAATTTTTGTTTTGTTTTATTGCTTTAAGTGTATTGACTATATTAGCCCACTGCCTTCTGGTATCCTAAGTTTTCTGAGAAATCTGTATATGATGTTACTAAGGATTCCTTATCTGACCAGTCACTTCTTTCTTTCTAATCCTAAAATTATCCTTTTTATATTTGGTTTTTAGCATTTTTATTATAATAGGACTTCATCTAAGTCTCTTTGAGTTAATTTCACTTGAAATTTCTTGGGTGTTTGTATTCATGTCTTTCATCAGATTTGGAAAGTTCATACTACTATTTCTTCAAAATACTCTCTGCTACTTTCTTTCTCTTTTCTCTTTCTGGAATTTCACAATTCAGAAATTGTTTGTGACTGGATGTCCTTAATGGTGTCCTGCAAATCTTTTAGAATCTATTCATGTTTATTCATTTATTCTCTAGAGCCAAAATTTTCTATTTATGCATTTATTTCTATCAATTTTCATTTCATACTTTTTGATGGTCTTTATTGGATGTGTAAATGTCTTTAACATCTTAGTCTATGTAGTTAAAAGTTTGTCTTATATTCAGATTCATTGATTCTTTATTTTGCCTGTTCGTATCTGAATTTGAAGCCCTCTAGTGAATTTTTCATTCCAGTTATTGTCCTTTTTGACTACAGGAATTTTTTTTTTTTTTTTTGGTTTTTCTAACTCTTTGTTGATATTCCTATTTTGTGTGTATATCTTTTTTTTTTTTTTACTTTATTCATGTCTTCCTGAACTATCTTGAATGTCTTTAAGACAGATATTTAAAAGTCTTTGTCTAGTTTATTTGTCATAAGGTCTTTTTCAGTGTCAATTTCTGTGGACTTTTTCCCCCTTCAATGGGCCATGCTTTCTAGTATTTTTGTATGTTTTGTTGAAAATCGGACATTTGAATCTAATAATGCAGTACTTCTGGAAAACAAATTCTCTACAGGGGTTACTGATTTCTTTGTTTAGAATAGTTAAGTAGTCTCCATACTGAGTGCTAACCTCAGATATAAACTTAAATTCATCTCAAATCTTTTCTGATCCTTTGCCTTTCTTGTGCATGCACAGTGAGAGTTATTTCCCTCTGCATGTGTAGTTGCTTTTTAATGCTCTGGTCTTCAGTATCTTTCTGTTAAAAGGGAAAGAAGGAAAAATGAAGGGGTGGGACACCAACCCATTAAATATCCAGGAAGTAGCATCAGCCAGAGGGAGAGGGGATTGCCACAGTTTCTGTGCCTTTGTGATCAGAAGGAATAATCAGGAATCAGAAGAGAATGATGATGTCTGGAAACCAGTGTCTTTTGGGCCTACTCTGGTTCCCAAAAGTTGTTCAAACTTCTCCAGAAATAAGTGTGCAAGAGTTGATATGATGATGAGGGAAGGGGATCCTACAGTGTTAAGAGCTCAAAATGACCAAAATTGACCAGAGTTTACCATAAAACTTTTACCCAGGAAGATTTTATGATCTTAGAGCATTGGTAACATTGTCAGAAATCTTCACATGCACCACACCTTCAATAGACTTCAATAGACTCCAGAGTTCCCACATAATTGCATCAAACACATTCTGTCATTTTAGTTGTTGTCTAGGCAAGAAGACAGATTCTTGCTGCTTCATATTCTGCCATTCCCCCAGAATCTTCCACCTGTGTATTGCTTTTTAACAACATAATTCTTACCTGTTGCTCTTCTTTTCTCCACATTTGCTTACTTTTCTATCCCTTTTCCAAATACGGTGTTTAGCCTGTACATGGTGGGTACTTACTAATATACAAATGTATGAATAAAATTCATTGGCTCTATTTCATGGCATATATTTACTAATTATATTTTTCTAATCTGAAAATATTTATTTTAAATTTTTCATTATTTGAAGGTAGATATACTATTGATTTAATAATCCAATATAAATTCCATTTTCCTTGTTTGTATTTTATGATCTTAGAGCATTGGTAACACTGTCAGAAATCATCACATGCACCATCATCTTGCCCCAGTTTCTTTTGTATTTACAGACTTAATTCCCTTTCTACTTTTAACAGTGAGTAATTCCACAAGCAATCTTTTTATAGTCTTAATCTAAATCTTCTTGGTGGGTAGCTAACCTTTGAAAGTCACTGTTTGAAAAGTTTCATCAGAAATATCTATTTTCATGGCTCTGTCTTAATATCAGACATGATCCAGAAATTTTCATAGTAGACATATTTGATCTGTCAAAATAAAATAGCAGAACTGCTGCCTAGCTTATGCCCAGTAGAAACACTGTAAATAAAACCAGTATTGCAGTCAGTAATCTAAAATAAGAAAATGGTTTCACTTTTTGAAATATAATCTAGAGCTAAGACAGGCATAAAAGTAAGGTAAAATTTGCCCATGTAGGTACATGGAATTTCTTGTTCTAAGTCTTTGATGTCTCCTTGTACTCTCTCTATCCTGACACAGAGAATTGTTCCTGGGTTTAGAAGAAAAAGGTAAAAATAGAATGGGAGGTTATATGTATATTTTCTCTCTTTAAATTTTGACATATGTTCTAGTGTTGCAAACAGGAAGAAGACAGACCATTTGCCATTATTTTATTTCCAGATCTTTAAATCACAACAGCCCAAAATGCGCAGATGGTTAGTGTTCATTATTCTATGTCCATACAAGGTCCAACAGAGAAGTTATTGAACATAGAAGTCCAACATTCAGGCAATAAGGAATAAGTCTCTGCCTTCTTATTAAAAAGCAAGCATTTTTCTTACCATTTTGTTTCTAACGCTTTTTAGTGAGGATGTAGAGAAGAAAAATTGCTAATGAAGAGCAGGAACTGAACAAGTTGGTTCCACTTCTGCCTTCCTAGTGTTCACATTATCATTGGTGATCTTTCAATTTTGTCACCACTACAACAACTTGATGAGGTCCCTATAACAGTGGAGGAGTTCCTGAAGGAAATTCCTTTCCTTTAGTATCTTTTACATCATTAAGACACATTAATATTTTCAGATTGTAGTCCTATTACATATTCACAAAAGTAAACTGTAATACAGAAGAACTTTGAGAACTGGGAATATAGCTCAGTGATGGAGCATCTGCCTAGCATGTGCAAGACCCGGGTTTAATCTCCAGAACCATACACAAGGCCTTTATCAAAATATTTTATTACACATATATAGACTATGAAGCTTCAAGGACTGTGAAACATCAAAGTGTTGGTCATTGAGCTCTCAAACTCCTATTTGTATGTGGTGGATGCCATCTTATTACTGTAGAAGCAGACTTCAAGATATCCAGTCATCTTTCTTTTTCTTTTAATGAATAAAGTTTCATTACTATTTATAACATAGCATCAACTGTGGACTTACTTACCAACTTATCATCTGATTTCTCAAAGCCTTTTCCCATTAGGACTATGAAACATAGATCTAATGAAAACTACTTCCTATGGGACCATCCCTCTCTTTAGCCTCATTCATTCATTCATTCATTCCATCTTTTAAGGAGAAATGGGGAAAAGAATAAAAACAAACCAGTTCTTAGACAATTCAAAGTTATGTTATCTTGAGTTACAATTGTCTGCTTAATGTAATTTTACAACTTTCTCTTCCAAGAACCATCTTCCAATTTAAAGAATGTCAAGACCAAGAGATATTTAGGAAAACATTTCTAGGCCATGCTGAATTTAAATTATTCTTCAAATGCTACATTCTTGTCCCCTTTGCATTAAAACCATTCTGAAGGTAATCAAAAATTAATCAATTGTTTTTTATATGTGACTATGAAATATCAACTCTAGTGCCTCCAATGAAGAATAAAAAGTTATTTTGATAGCATCAGCATAATTAAATTCATTTGTAAAGTCAGCATCAATTGGGATTTATTGCATGTATGACTAATCCATTATAAACAAAAGTCCATCTTAAAAACACAATTCCAGAAAATGTGTAATAATGCTAAGAATAGATAAGAAAGCACAAGGACTTCACAGGCTATGCTATACCAAACACATGAAAAGCAAAATTAATTTTATACTGTAGATCTATACAAATAAATAAAATCCTGTTTATTTTCTTATATGCATCCTTAGGTCTCCTACACAAATAACAAAATGCTTCACTTCATTCACTTCAATAGAATGAACTCCTTAGAAAGAGGCTGAAAAGAATTGATAATCAACTCCAAAGTTTTATGCTTATTTTTTTCTACTTCTATCAATTTCCTGACATATTTAACCTACGTAGGAAAATCTTTTCAGTACATTGAGCACAGGAGTCTGCACCTGTCTTGAAGAACTCTGACAAATTACATATATCCCATGTTGCTTTTAGTTACCCATCTCTTCTTTGCTTCAAATCCCCATGCAAGTTTCTTCTTTTTTCAATCTGTCTGAGAGTTTTCAGCCTCCTTTTTGGCTTTTACAAACTTTGGCTTTTACAAACTTGCTTTGGCTATTTTTACACTAAGCTCTCAAGTAGCAAGCTGGTTGCTGAGTGCTTCAGCCTTCTCAACATCCCACTTCTCCACATCCTGGTCTATCTGCTTTTCAAGACCTGACTTGTCAACCCTTTTCTTTTTAACTGGCGGTTCAACTCTATCATTGGCTCCAAAGTACAGAGTAAGCTCCTTCCATTGGGTTTCATTTAAAGTCTGTTCACTCTGAGATTCTTTTTCATTCTTCAATTTATCTTTTCTGGAGCATTTTCTCTTTTTCCCTCTGAATCTTGAAGTTGAGGTTTTCTGTTCAGAATTTTTTTTATGCAATTCTTGAAATTTATTCCAGAAATTTAAGGGAATTCCAGAAGGACATTCTTCATATGCATCTGTACTGGCCTTTGTTTCTGTTTTTGGTCCATCTGCTGGGAAACTTGAGATTTCTATGTCTTTATTAGTCCCATCCTCCTTCTCTTCCTGTAAGTTCAGTCTTCTCCAGTGTGGCTTTGTCTTCAGAATTCAATTCAACATCACTTTCTATTAGGCCAGGAGATAGCAGTCCATTCCACATCTTTTCTTCCATCAGGAAGTGGCTGCCCAGCATCCATCTTAAGACCCCACCAACATGGCGCCTCTAGTCATCTTTCTTACTCAGACCAGTGGATACATATTCTTGCTACTCAGCTTTTGTTCTGAAAGTCATGGTATTCCAATGGTTGTCTGGAAATCTGTGTTGATTTGCATAATAAAGCAGCTCATACTTTTAAGTTAATCCCAATATCAAGTCTAAAGAAAAACCTATAGGAGACAGTTGCTACATATTTGTTGACTGCTGGGAAACTAGTACTAACTTCCTTTAGATTAAAAAAGCTTACTATTTAGTCTGCAGCCTTTAGAAATTATTTCATCCATTATTCATCAATTAAACCATCAACTTTCATTTTCTTGATATAAAATGAAGCATTTTAAAAGCTTCTTAATAAACTAACAGCAGTTAATGCCATATTAACTAGGGAAATAATACTGGACTGCAAAAATATTAAGAGCAATTGTTTCTCGATATTAGGTAAGCACTCTATTGTGGAAAATAAATTAACATGTAACATGATAAGTTTACATGTTATAGTCTTTTGATGTTCTATTTGCTTTTATTCTATCATTTGAATTACTGTACATTTCAAAGTATTTTCTTTTTTTTTTCTTTTTTTTTTTTTTTTTATGGTGCTCGGGATTGAATCCAGGGCCTTGTGCTTGCAAGACAAGCACTCTACCAGCTGAGCTATATCCCCAGCCCTCAAAGTATTTTCTTATGGACATTCTCAGTTAGAAATTTCCATCTCTTTGGAGTATTCTATTTTTGTGTATCGTAATATAATAGCCAGTTATTAAAAATCTTTCTTAAATGTTTTCTTTAAATTTCAAATGCCTTTAAAATGCAATATCCTGTACTAAAAAAGGGAAAGTATGCCCAATTTTATGAGTTTATTAAAAAAGGACTAGCAACGATATCAGTTTAAATAAATGATGTTCACATCAGACTGTTAAGAAACATTCAAAGGAGAATGACTAAAGCAGGGAATAACCTTCAATACTAAGAATAAAAACTAAGAACTGGCTCAAATGAAACCAAGTCCCACCTACTATTTCTGACTAATTTAGATTATCCTATTCCATTTGTATTGTAACTGGTCTTCCAGGAAAGATTAACCACTAATGCATATTTCCTTTGATTTACCATTTATCATCTTTGTTTGACCCCTTTGAGAATCACTTCAAACATCCAGAGAGCCTATTGTAAAAACCCCTTGTGATCTTTTATTCAGAGGGATCATCTACAGAATTTTAAGGAGCTGAAAAGCTATTTTAGATGACATTCATTGGGATTCTGTTCCTGTCATGGAATTGAATCACTGAGAATTAACATTAAATGGCAGCTTAAAATGGGGGGACAGATGAATGAAAGGACTTCTGGATAAATAAGCAATTTTTTTCTGAATCAGTAATTTTTTTCATAGATTCCACATGTACACAAAAGTTAATATTTATACCCTCAAAGAACATAAGTAAGCTTATGAAGGAAAATGTGGCTTAAACTTAGTCTCAATAAATTGCAAATACATTTATTTTTTGTTATTTTGCATTAAGGAAAGCATTCTAAAAGCAATTCATATTCAAATTGACATGATTTTATAATTTTTTATGGTAAAATCATAAACATAAACCAACTGAAAGTATCAAATAAACCTAAATATGAAAATTTATAACAAACTAATTTGAACTTATATTTTAGAAGTCAAAAGCAATTTGAAATCAATCTTATTAAGTTTTAGCATTTTGCAAAGAATAAACTGAAGTACCTAGCACGCTAAAATGTCATGAATACTGCAGAGGACTAGAAAATAATTTTAATATTAGAATATTATAAATGATAAACAGAAAAATTATACTATTGAAGCAGGAGAGACAAAATAATTCATCTTAGGGATACCACTCTCAGAGACAGAATATTGATTAAATATGTCTTGATGCAAATTTTCTTTCTGCAACACATATCTTGTTATGCCACTTTTTCATTTAAAATATTCAATGGCTCCCATCATTGTTAGGCTTTGTCTAAGTACTTTTACATGGTGTCTAGGGATGTGACACCTGTTTTCTCTCCACTATAATCCACTACCATATATGGAGTTACTTTTCTAATCCAGCATTACAATAATGAAATCACTCTGCCTCACTAATACCATCTGCTGATGGTATTTTTATGTTAATAATCCATAGTCTTCCTCTGTTATGTGAAAAATTTCTGGTCACCATTTAGTACTCAACTGCAACTATACACCCTCTTATATTATACACCCTAAATTTCCCAGAGAGAACTTTCACCTTTGTGCTCAAACATAGTCCTATTCATTTACTTATCATAATGTATTGTAATTATTTGTCTACATGTGCTCCTCTTCTACTCAACTGTAAGCTCTTTGAAGATAGGTTGCTCTTATAGCTTTTAATCTTTATAATTTAAATCTCAATGAATACTAGTTACGTTAATGAATCTTACCACATACCCTTTGGCTATTATTTATTGAAACTGGCTTCATCCATTATTCTCTAATGCTTAAATTCTTAATAAAATAACTAATAAGCCCAATCTTGTCATCAAATTAAGGTAGCATCGCTATAAATACCTGATTTCTACTTTTCCCTGGCTTCTTTGGATTGTAGCATAAGGAAATGTCAATAAATACTTTTTTCATTGAGAATATTTCATATATAGTGAATTCTGACTCTAAACTTTTTAGAAGTTTTTGGAAAATCAGTTAATTCTAAGCTTGAAAAAGCATGGTTTCCTGGTTCAAAGAACAAAGGTTTTAAAAGGCTATCAGATGCGAGTCTCCTTTAACATCAAATGGTACTCATGAACTATCATTTGATGAATTAGGTGTTGATCAATCAACTGTGGAAACTAAATTGCCCTTCAAATGTTCATGTACAAAAAAGGAAAGTTTAAATGCGCTAAGTTTTCCTCCACACACAAACTTTAAATGAAAGTTTAAAAAAACCCTAATATGTTTTTTAATTAGAGCTGCCCTATGTGTAAAATATTTAGGGCAGCCAGATTATTAGGAGAAATTAATTCTCTAAATAACTGCATAGTAGCTATTAATGTTAAACTCCATTATATCAACTGACACTTGGGAAAATGACGCTGTAGTAGGACATTTTGTATATCTCAGCCCATGAATTTCTTGAAATTATTATATAGTTAATGTTATAAAGGAAGGTATATGATAAATTTCTGTACTCTTTGATTTTGCTGTGAATCTAAACTGCTCTAAAAGATTAAATCTGAGAACTATTATAAAGTTAAGTTGGTCTTTATTTTGCCAAAACTATTGACTTAAACACATTAAAACACAGTGTTAAGCTGTTTCCCAGCTGCTTATCATCAGAAACCTAACTTTTTAATAAGCCATCAAACATAGGTTCATAATACTGTTACATATGGAAAATTTAGAATTAGTTATTTCACACATTGAAATGACACTAATAATCTAAGTACCCGCTAAAACTGATCATTTGCAGATCTTATAACAATTAGATCTTATAATAATTTTTATTATTGCCTATTCTATGTGATATTTTACCTATTTTTATTCTTTAATAATCATGTATGTTTACCAAAAAGCATAAACTCTTAACAATATTGTAGGAGTTTCATTGTTGTTATGCAAAACATCTTCCTGCTTAAAAAGCGTGTTATTAAGCAAACCATTTTGTTTGGATAATGTACTTATTAAAATTTCTGTTGATCACTTTTTCTTATCTAAATCCTAGTACATTTCAATTATTCTAATAGTTAAGGGCTATTGAAACACACATATTATCTTTTTATTATGTTGTGACATAATTACAGTACTCAGGAAGAAGGAAATTTAAAAAAATGAAAGGCACATGAAGGAAAAGATGGACTGTATATAATGAAATTAAAAGAATTATAACAGATACAATATCCAAAATTGGGTTTATGTTAGTTCCATTTATATTGACAACATGATGATCCCACACTCCTCAACATTTTGAGTGAGAAAAAAGGTATAAAGATTAATGTTTTGTGGGCTGAAGTTGTGGCTCAGCACATGTGAGGCACTGGGTTCAATCCTCAGCACCACATAAAGTATAAATAAATAAGGTTATTTTTAAAAAAAGATTAATGTGTGTACTTTCACGTTCTGTTTCCACTACTTGCAAGTAAAGTTGTGATAGCTCCTGGGGGAATATCATGGTAGTATTTTTGTGCAGATTAGCATATGCTTACTGACATTTTGTCAACAATATGATCAGAAGGAAAGCGTCCATGTCACTTCCCTGACTCAACTTTTCCTCCACTTACCAGAATTACCAATGGTAAAGTAAACTAAGATGATGCAAATATTCTCACCCTTTTTCTTTACATGTCTTTTGTGCAGCTTACCTGATCAGGCATCCATGGTTGGAGGATAATATCCTATGCCCTTTTCTATGCCCCACTGAAATGCTTAGGTTCTGTCTTGCTATTTTGAGGAATAAGGGTTAAAATGGGTAGAAGAGAAAAAAGTTGAATAATATGTAATCAAATACACTGTTTGAAAACTTTAATTCTCTCTCTCCCTCAACAAATTATTTTACTAATTCAAAGTTCACCAGTTAATTGTGTTATGTAATGCATGGTATAGCTTTATCTTCTGTTAGTCAGCTATAGTACTTTTCAGCTTTTACATGTAAAATAGCTTAAAATTTCAAATGATTCAGTGATCTCTTATTCACACAGTTGTTACAAATGAACAAAATTGAGTTTATAAAACTTTAAAATATTCTATTAATTTAATTTTGCAGTATCAATCACAGTAAGAAAGTCAGTAGAAACACACAGAAATGCTTTTTAGAACCAGACAGATATAGTTAGCATGTAAAATGTTAATTATTATAACATTTTTATGGAAGGACTAATAGGGATTCCCATCTAGTAATTTAATGTATGCTTATTAATCTCAAGTTCATATCAGAATTATCTTCAAATTGCCCAAAACTACTCGTTCTCTTCTGAATTCATTTTTTTCTTTTGTGGAAGAACATGAATCTGATTGTGAGTACTTCCTCTTTTATTCTTCACACTTGGACTTCACAATGAGTATCATCTTGCTTTGAACCCCTAAACTTCAGAGGAAATGAAAAATAGCTTTTTAAAAAGTGTTTTGATTCCTTGTGAAACAAAGGTTAGAAATCTTACTCTGGTCCTTTCTCCCTCAAATTAAGCAATTTACATTCTATTGTGGCAAAAAATTTTTAATATTAACTAAATTACTTTTGATAGTCATTTTGCACTTACTAAATTGTTTATAGTTGCAGTATCTAGTTAATCAAGTATTCTTTTTTAATGATAAATTATACACAATTTCAGTGAAAAGGACTTACTGTAGAATTACATTAGCAATCTGAAAAATAAGACTGTAAACTTTATACAAAGGAAATTTTCAGATAATTATATATAGGGAAATGTTTAGGATACAAGTGATACTATGGAAATAATACCATAAAAATCCCTAAAATTCATATTTAAGTGAATTTTAAAATTATACAAAAATGATAGCTTGCTTTTTGTACAACTAGAATAGAATTATTATAATATAAATGTGTTAAGAAGTAAGATATCTATGATGAGTGGCCATTAAGTTTGAAACATGAAAGAAAAAATATGTAAACATGAAAGAAAAAAATTTCATCAGTAATATAAAATATTGTTCTTTTGACTATGTTTCAATAAGCATATAATTCATTTTTGCATATTTTTCTGTTTTTCCCATATTTATAATAAGTATTAATAAGTTCCCAGAGCTGTCACAAGGATAACACAAATGTATAATTCATTTAAGAGAAGTAATAATATGACCTTCAACATAACAACTTGATAGAATAAATTGCTTGATTATCTGAATCCATACAGATTTCTATAACAAAGCAGTTATTTATTGAACCCAATGCTGTAATTAAAGTTCTTTAAATTGCATTGCTTCATTTTGCTCTGGAGAATAAAATAGTCTCATTATTGAAGTTTATTAAACCAAAGTAACTTAATTAGTTGTTGCTTTTTTATATTAGTTTTTCAACCAAATTGGGCAAATAGAATCTACTCTCATGTGTCATAGTAGACTTTGAAGCTGCCATGAGTAGTTGTGTCTAACTGTAATTATTTAGAGTAGCAGAGGATATAAAAGGGTGTTATTTTCTTATTTATCTTACCAACTTAAAAATTTATCTTACCAACTTACCAATTTAAAAAACAAAATGTTTATTATTTTGGAACTTGTAGACTCTGAATAAGTCCACATTGATTCTTTGATGTGGATCTATCAACAATTGGAAGTAGTAATATACTGCTGTATACTTTTTGCATAAGTATTTTCTTGTGTAATTCTTATCAAACATAGATTATCTGTGGTGTAGCAGCACAAATGACCAGTTTGAATGGTATTATCATTCCCCAATCACAGTGAATGGAACATCTAGTACATCATTCACAGAATCTGAAAAGGCGATATATTTCAATTCTACTTATGGGTGGATAGTTCATTTACAAAATGTGGTTTACCTATACTGAGAATTCATTAGATCAAAATAATACAAATTTTTAATAACCAAGTCTTTATTTTAAGCCATTGGGATTCTTAGTGATAGCCATTATTTGATTAAAAAATGATAATGTTACACAATGGAATATTACTCAGCTATAAGGAAGAATAAAATTATGACATTTGTAGGTAAATGGATGATGTTGGAAACTGTTATGCTAAGTGAGATCAGCCAATCACACAAATCCAAAAGCCGAATGGTCTCTCTGATAAATGAATGATGATGCATAATGTGGGGGGGAAAGATGGCAAGAATGGAGGAAAGATAGCTAGCATAGAGGGAAGGGAGGGGTGGGGGCGGGTGGGGGGTAAAATTAATAACAGAGTGTGTGACAGATACCATTGCCCTGTGTAAATGCATGAACGCACAGATGGTGTGACTCTACTTTGTGTACAACCAGTGAAACAATAGCTGTACTCCATTTGTGTTCAATAAAAAAAAAAAAAAAAGATAATGGAATAAGAACTGCACATAATAACTATGAAGTTATCTCTTCATTCCCTCTTAAAAAGCAGTAGTTAGAATTATATAAATCAAGTTTTGTACAATAGTAATTATCAAAGGTATATATTAAGTATATATGGGTTTAATATACTATTTTGTACTTTTGTGTATGATAGAACATTTTCATAATAAAATTATATACCCAATAAAATTCTATATGTATTACAATTAAAAAAAACACCATTTCAAGTATAAATATATATACAAAAAAAATGATAATGTTGGCTACAATCAACATAAATATCAGTCTTATTTTGGAAGGTGGTTTGAGAGTCAATGCAGGTGAATGTAGTTGATCACAGAATTTACCCAGGTTCTATTCAGCTACCTCTAGGAAATATATAAATGACATGGCTTTTATTGCAATAGCTGAAAAACTTTACATACCAGAATCCCACTAACATGGGATTTAGTTTTCCTTACTAGATGGTATAACATTCATTCTAAGAGTGTTATGGTTTAGATATGTGGTATCCCCTCAAAAGATTATGTGTGGGACAATGCAAGGTTTAGAGGTGAAATGATTGGGTTATGAGAGCATTTAATCCAATCAATGAATTAATCCCCTGATAGGTGGTACCAGTAGGCAGGTAAGGTATGCTGGAGGATTGGGGATGTGCCTTTGGGGTATATATTTTGTCTCTTTCTCTGCTTCCTTGAGTGATGACCTGAGCTGCTTTCCTCTGCCACACCCATCTGCCATGATATTCTACCTCACCTCTGGCCCCAAAGAATGGAGTCAGCCGTCTATGGACTAAGACCATAGCTGAGCCCCAAAATAAACTTTTCCTCCTCTAATTGTTCTCCTCAGGTCTATTGGTTGCAGCAGTGAAAAAACTGACTAAAACAAAAAGCATTATCTTTTTATTATGCATTTCTCCACATTTCCCCCATCACTCTCTTCATTTGTAATTATGATATTATTGATTAGTCAACGTTTTGCTTTATTGTGTTAAAAATACTTCGTAATGGAGAACAGCACATATACCAACAATGAAGCCATCACAATCCAGAACAGTTTAAGGAGGAATTTGAAAGTATAAAATTAACCCTAATATAAAAACTAAAATATTTATTTTCAAAAGGTAAGGATTATTACTAAAAGTTATGAAGTTCTTTAAGTATCAAAAATTATTACAATATGTATGATGTCAATTTTTTCTGTAATGGTGAAGAAGGGAAAGTTAAAGCTTCTTAGCAAATAATTAATATAGTCATGTAAGAATCCTATAGTTAATGAGTTAATATTGGGATAAAAGAAGAGTGACCTTAGGAATATATTCTTGTTAATTGTAACTCAAATTGCTTTATCTAAATGCAGAAGGGCAGACTGAGTGAACACTGAAATTGCCCTTAATCTTACAACTTCGTAACTAGTACAGTGTTAGGCTTATTCTACTAAATTCCTAGATGAAATAAAACTATGTGATATTGGCTGCAGTTCATTGACCACATCAATTAGCAAATATTTAATGACGGCCAACTATGGATTTGATATTTTTCTAGGAACTAGATATACATAAATGAGCAAGCCAGGTAAAATGTTTGCCTTCCTGGACCTTATATTTACTTGAGAAAACAAACAAAATGAGCAAATGAAAATAGAGATATAGATACAGATACAAGTATTTGTTATGACAAAAAATAAATAAAGGTATGGGGAGAAAATAAAAGTACAAAGTATCTGTGAAGATATCTAATTCTTTTACCAGCTGGGCAGAGACCTCTTTGGTGAGGTGGTATATAAAAGGTATGGAGCACCAAGGTTATGCGTATATGTTTAGGGTGAAGGAATAGCAAATGTAAATCCTTCAAGGCAGAAATGTGCTAGGTGATATCAAGAAATAGCAAGAATACCGATGTGATTACAAAGGAAGAAAGATAGGAAATAAGGCCAGAAAGATATAGAGATAATTCAAAATTTACTAATATTCACCTAGTGAAAAATTCACATTCAATTCTAATACATGTAAATTTTTCCATAGTATTCTCATAGCACCAAGAGTACAGAAACATATCTTCTTTTACATTGTACTTAGTCAGTAGAAATTGTTATTTCATGTATTTTTCTAAGTTGCAATAAATTAAAATGTTATAATTAAACTATGATCTACCAATAGGCAAGTTTTATACTTCAGTCAGCACTATAATTCCTGAATATATTATAATATTAATCACTAGAAGATCAAAATATGTAATTGTTCAATGAATGAATGAATGCATTAAAATACTATATTACAATGAGCAGTAGCATAACATGGTTAAAAATACTGAGTGGTTAAACTGCCTGAATTAGAACTGTTTCTGTGGTTACCATGGGGATTACAACTAACATCCTAAATTTATAATCATCTAGTTTTTAGTATATCAAGTAGTTTCCATAGTACATAAAAATTTTACTTCTAAACAGCTTTTCTTCCTTGATGCTGTTCCAGTCGTAAATTATAATTTTTTAAACTGCGTGCCCAATAACAGAATTATAATTATTTTAATGTATTTGTCTTTTAAATCATGTATGAAATAAAAGTCAGAGTTACATATCCAAAATGCAATAATACTATTTTTTATGTTCACTTATGTAGTTACCTTTACTGGAGGACATTACTTCCTTGTACCTCTTCCAGGTGTTGTCTAGTGCCCTATGGTTCAACCTGAAAGACTCCCTTTGACTTTTCTTCTGGGCAGGTAGATTGATACGCTCTCAGCTTTTATGGGGGGAATGCATTAGTTTCTTCTTAAATTTTGAAGTGTGGTTTTGCTGGACATAAAATTCTTATTGACATTTAAAAAATAATATCCCACCAAACATGGCCTCCATGCTTTCTGATTTTAAAAAAAAGCACTTAAAGATCCCTCATACATGATGAGTTGCTTCTCTCCTACTGCTTTCAAAATTCTCTCTTTTTCTTGGCATTCAAGAGTTTGATTAGAACATGCCTCAGTGTGAATTTCTTTTGAGGTTATATTACCTGGAGTTTGTTGAACTGAAGATGTAGATTCATGTTTTTCATAACTCTGGCAATTAATCTTCATATATTGTTTCTATTTCAAAGGTTACTTAGTTCACTTTTCTTCATTGTTTTTAGTGTGCTCCTCAGACTGAATAATTTCAGTTGACCTATGTATGGTTCACTGATTCTTTCTTCTAATTACTCAAGACTTCTTTAAAAGCCTCTAATGAATGTTCTTTTTGGTTATTATAGTTTTTAGTTCCAGAATTTCTAATTTTTTCTCCTTTGTATTTCTTTATCCTTTCAAATACTATCATTTTTAGAATACATATTTCCCCTAATTTCCTTTAGTTCTTTGTCCATGTTTCCATTACAACTTTTTGAACATTTAAGACAGTTTCTTTGAAGTATTTTGCTAGTAAATCCAATGTATGGAATTCCTCAAGAAATTTTTTTTTGGTCAATATTTTTTACTTTTCCTTTGTATGGCTTCTGACTTTTTTGTCCAAAGCTAAATATTTGAACAATATTCTATGAAAACCCTGAAAAACAAAATTTTCTCTTTTTCCAGAACTTTCTATTTTTGGTTGAGGAAGATTCAGTTATCTATTTGTTCAGTGACTTTTCCAAACTGTTTTGCAAACATTGCATTTGTTGTCATGTACGGTCACTTTCAGTGCCTTGAGTTGTGTTCATCTACTATTTTGACAGAGATTTCCTTGACTTCTAAAGGCAGTAAACAAACAATATCTCTCCTGGTTTTTGAAGATTGCTTATTTGCTGGATTTTTTTCTTCCATTTTTTTATGTTGTTTACAACTCTGCTGTAGCCTTCACTTCCTGCTTATAGTGCCCAAATTTGCTTTGAACACAAAGGGGAATCTTACAGTTCAGTTATTTTTCTTGTAGAGATCAAGCAGACGTGAAAGCTTATGATATTCTCAAGTCTTAATTGATCCTGTCCTCTATTGTGGACATGGGTGTGGCTTTGTGAATCCCACAGTCTACAAGTACACTTCCGAGGGCTGTGCATCACTTTCCCATAGAACTCTCTCTCCGGTTTCTCCTCCTAGGCTTTAGGCAGTTTATTTTATATCTTAACTGTATTCTTTTGTCTCTTGCAGCTTTAGATTTGTGTTTGCCTAACCTAACAGTATGTTGAGCTCTACTCATTGTTGCTCCACCCTTAGAAAGTTCTGTTTTTTCTGAGAGTTCTGTTTCTTGGTAAAGTCATTAAACCTCCCTATGCTTGTTTCTTCATGTATATAATAGAGATAAAAAAAAAATGGAGAGCATTATCATTTAAGCTATATTAAGTTGTGTGGCTAAAATGAAAATTTTCAAATCTTGGTTGCTTAAAACTATTTTTATGTTCTTGCCACATTTGTGGAATATTGTAAGAAAGCATACCAACTTATACCAATCATTTGAGGATTCAGACTGTAGGTAGACATCTGTCTCTTCAAATATTAGAGAAAAAAAATCTTACACTGGCTTTTCAAAATTCAGGTGAAACATCATTTCCACTACACTGACCAAAGAATGCCTCCTGGCCATACCTAAATTCAATCCATAGAAAAACAATAATACTATATAACATGAATGAAAAAAAAATTATGTATGAAAAACCCTAATCACTATCATAGTGTCTACTAGGTTAGGCATGAAGAATAAATGATTAATATTAGTTAAATCATTAGATAAGTGCTTGGTACTTAGTAGTTGTTATGTACATATTGCTAAATACAGTGTTCAACCATAATTATGAATCATCCTATCTGGAATATAAATCTGTGGAGAGACTGCTGTCTACTCATTCACTCGAAACCCACCTAAAATAATACTAGTGTTCTTAAACATAATTTCAATTAGGTTGCTATTCTTCACATCTAAGTTGATACCTAGCAACAATTGACTATTAAGAGTGACATCTATTTAGATAATTGAAAAAATGCCATTTTAAAAATTGACAATTTATCATTATAAGATAAATTTAAGTGCAAGTAATAAATATATTCTTCATGGGATTAATAAATCTTTAAAAAATTAGAAACTTTGAACAGAAATTTTCAAAATAAGAATTGAAATAAAACAAAATTTTGTAATAGAAACATAAATTAGTTATAGGTATTTTGGAAAGTAAATGCCCCTGTCTTCTATCATGTAAATAAATATCTTATACAACATTATTTATTCAGAAATCCAAAGGAATATTTCATCACTTTACCACTTTTGGACCAAACAACATTGTAACACCCCATATTTATTATAAGATTACATTTTGTAGTGGACTTGCAAGGAGCACAGAATATCAGAGAGTTTTGAACTATTTATTTGTAACAAAGTAGAGCATTGTTAGATCATGTTATGGGTAAAATAATCTCTATTCATTGTTGGAATGAACAGGAATTCTCTGAACTGGAATTAAATATCTATTCATAATGCAGCCAAATGAAACAGAAATTTAGCATAAAGCCTAAATCTCAAAATACTATGGCTGGATACAGTAATCAAGCAAATTAAGGGGTTTTTTTATTTAAAAGGATTTTTTCTTTAAAATTGCAAGTACCAGGGGGTCCTTGATGAGCAAGCCAGGAATTAAATTTTATTCCTCATTGGAACAGAATCAGTTTTTCTAATTAGCCTGCTATATTGGAGCTGTGACTCCATACGGATTAAAAATAAATGAATAGCCTCTGCATCATCTTTTTCTTTGTGTTTTACTCCAAAGTCTTTTCTCCAAATATTGTTTTAAATTATACCTTTCCAACTTCAAAGAAAAGGAAGAAAACTTGAGAGCATTTAAAATTGTTTTTGAACATCAGTTTTCTTTAACTTTTCCAATCTGGTTTCAACCTAAAATTTGATAGTCTGACTGAGATAGCTATCATCTTTGCTCACTAAAATATGTATTAGTTCCAAAGCTTCACATTTGAGTTTTTCAAACTCCAAACTTTTGCATATTGTTTCTAAATGTACGTGAACATACTATCTTTAAGAGATGTTGGTCAGAATGCAATGAGTACCAATAAAACGAAGTTCTAATGGTCCACCAATAACAAAAGATGTTGAATGTTTTAGTATGTCAATAAAAGCAATCTATGTTACAAGTGTATACTTTCTGAGAACTTTTGAATTAGAACCACATTGTTCTTTAAATGAATTTTTTAAAATCTTATCAGCTAGATGAATATTACTGGTTTAATTACTAATAAAATAAAATGAAACAGCATTTATTAGTAGTAAACATTAAATATATACTTGATAATTTGGGTGCTTTACTCCTGTAGATAAAAAAGTAAGCATAGACAGTGTAATTAAATTACCTAAGGGTACAAGGCTTACAAGTAGCAAATTCGAATGTGAAAGCTGCTAAAAATAACCTCTCACTTCATAAGCTATACTTCAAGTTCTGGACATGCCCATGACTAGAAAACCAGGACATACACTGGAGCAAACTGATATAACATTAAAATTTAAATAAGAAAAAAAGACCAAACATGCCAAATATTTCATTATTTATGTCCTCAAACAATTATCTTGAAAAATTTCAATCCTACATAGAAACTAGAGAGTTAGAGAAATTAATAACTATTAACAATCTTTTACCTAGATTCATTGGGTATTAATAGTATTGCCACACTTGCTATACACCTTCCTAATGTCTCTTTAATCCATGACAAATCACATTGCAAACATGGTAAAAAAAAATACCTAAATACAAGTATTTTCTAAAAGTAAAACATAGTCTTCTCCAAAAATGGCGATTCTGTTACAATACTCAAAGCTTTGACTTTGATACAATAATGTAAAATTTAAAAATGCTCATATTTGTTAATAGATAATATATATTACTGGGTATCTTTTGGTATACCCCTTAGTACTATACTCATGATTTTGGTAAATTTTCTTTTGACAGGTTTATTTTTTTTTATTTCTATCTTTTTGTTTAGTTATACATGACAGTATTTTTCCACATTATTTTGTACACAAATGTGGTACAACTTTTCATTTCTATACACAATGTAGATTCACACGATTCATGTAATCTTAAATATACATAGGGTAATACTGTCTGTCTCAGTCTACTCTTTCCTTCCCCTACTCCCTCCCATCCCATTTTCCTCTACACCACCCAAAGTTCCTCCTTTCTTCTCTTATCCCCCCCTCTCCGCACCCCCCGTTGTGTCATCATCCACTTATCAGAGAAAACATTTGACCTTTGGTTTTTTGGGCTTGGCTTATTTCACTTAGCATGATATTCTCCGATTCCACCCATTTACCAGGTTTATTTTATATTATTGATATGAAATAACAGAAGCTAATATATATTTCTGTCTATACAGATGCTATATTCACATTCTGTTGCTGTGACAAAATACCTGAGGTAAACAACTTATAAGGAGGAAAAGTTTATATGGGTTCACATTTTCAGAGGTTTCAGTTTATGATTAGCTCTGTTGTTGTGGGGTCTGTGGAGAGGCAGACAATCGTGGCAGGGAGCAAGTGGTGGGGAAGCTTCTCAAGTCATGGCAGCTGGGAAGCAAAAAGAGACAAAGAGGAGCGGCCAGGATTGCAATATGACCTTGAAGGACACACCTACAATGATCTAACCTCCTTCCACTAGGCTCTACCTCTGAAAGTTTCCACCACTTCCTCAAAGCACCATAGGCTAGCAACCAAGCCTTTAGCATACGGGTCTTTGGGAGACATAAAAGATCCAAACCATGACAGATGCAAATGATTTCTATCTGTTTCAAAAGATAAGCCCAAATACAATAATCAATTGCCCTAGTTCCTATCTAATCTAGCAATATTATCCCAATACTTTTAAATTAATTTGCCTGTAGAAACCCAAGTCTTAATATAATATTTGGATTGACTTTAATAGCTTACTGGTTGCCTTATTAATTGATGAGATAGATAAGTCTTTTGATGTTTTTATTTTATATTTGTGCATTGATTTTCAATTCTCTGAAAATTAAGTTTTAACACTAATTTTATCAAGAACATATTCCTTATTCAAATTTCCCCAAGTGCCTCAAGAATATTCTCTGTACCTCTTTATTTGCTTTATTATTTCAACCCCAAATCCAATCAAACATCCTGTACAGTAATTGTCATATATGTCTCTTTTGTTTCCTTTAATGTGAAAATGGACACCGTCCATTTTACCTCTTTTTATTCTTATGATACTGACTTTTTTCCTTTTGTTTTAAAAAAAGATTAAAACTTAATTGTTGGATAGAATGTTACACCATCTGGATGAGTGTTTAGTCATGATTAAAATAATGTTAATTTTGACAATAATACTACCGATGCTATTGTACATTGATAGTCTATCAGATTCACAAAATGACAATTTGATGATTTCCGTAGGATTCATCTATCATAAAATCACATTTTATTGTGTGTATTTATCAAGGTATCTGGTGGATGTTACTTCGAGAGTATGTAAAGATTTTACTTCCCAAGATTTTAGGCATTAATTTAGCATTTAATGAGGATTACTACTTTAGTTAATTATTACATTGATCTTTGTAAAACTGATATTTAAAATGTCAGTGCATATGGGCAATAAAAATGGTTAAGGGAGTATAGGATCGGGATCAAGAGATGCATGCATGGATGAGCTTACATAGATGCATTGCTTCTATGTATTTGATTAGAATTTTCTTGATTAGAAAACTATTACGTATTTTTTTGATTAGAAAACTAGCTTTAAAAATATAAAACAAGTAAACAGATACCAAAAGTAATTTACTTAAAAAAATTTTTTTTTTAGTTGTGGACAGGTACAATACCTTTGTTTTATTTATTTTATTTGGTACTGAGGCTCAAACCTTATGCTAGGCAAAGGCTCTACCACTGAGCCACAACCCCAGCCCAAAATTAACTTGCTTTTTTTTCTTTCTTTTTTTTTTTGGTAAAGTGTGTTATATGTTTAATAATACCATAAAAAATATCCAGAGAAATTTTACAAGAATTTGCTCTCCACTGAGGTCAATGAAAGTCTTTCATGTCATTGATAGCTATAAAACAACCCCAAATCACCAACCAAAAAGTCAACATCAAGTGACTCACATGATTTTAGCCACTGTGCTTGTATTATTATCATATTTTTTCATTGCCCTAAAACATTTCAGTTCATTTTTATACTTGTATTTCATTTGATAGGACTAAACAGAAACTACAAATTTAATCACCAGTGTGGGCACAACACAGATATTTATGACATTGTGACTTATTTAATGGACAGTTAATGTTTTAAAAAGAAGCCTTTCTACAATTTTATATTATCTGAGTTTATTTAAATATCTGAAATTTCTTGTACTGAATTAAAGCCAGGTCTATGTGCCTGTAGTACTTCTTCATGTTTACGAATAATAATTAACTTGCTTTTAAAACTACTATTAAGTATGTTACTCAAGTTAACAGAAGTTAAACTATTAGTATATTTATAAGTTTCAAAAAAGTATCAGTATCAGGAATTTACAGTGGAGTGCCATGTATCACCTTTGGCCTAAGTTTTCCCATACATTAAACTAGGAATAACAATATCTACTTCACAGATTCAGAGAAGCAAATGATGCATAGGACTGCTTTCAGGATCCACAGAGACACCACTTGTAAAATATGGGTATTATTTCCTGCATGTAACAATGATTTTAAAATATCATTTTGTGTGTGTGTGTGTGTGTGTGTTTTGTCTTTTATTTTTTTGCATTACATTGTCCTGCCAATCACGTTGATATTTTCTTTACATTCTTTTTAAAAAATTTGTTCTCAGTTGTACATGACAGCAGAATGCTTTTTAACTCATTGTACACAAATGAAGCACACCTTTTCTTTTCTTTGGCCGTACAGGATGCAGTCTCACCTTTTGTGCAATCATACATATACATAGGGTAATAATGCTCATCTCATTCCACAATCCTTTCCATCTCTACACTCCCTCCTCTCCCCTACTCCCCTCTGCCCAATCCAAAGTTCCTCCATTCTTCTCTACCCCTCTTCCCCCACCCATTATGGATCAGTGTCTGCATATCAGAGAAAACATATGGCCTTGGTTTTGGGGATTTGGCTTATTTCAGTTAGCATGATACTTTCCAACTCTATTCATTTACTTGTAAATGCCATAATCTCATTTCATCATATATATACCACATTTTATTTTTAATTTTTTTTTTTGCATTTACAGACTGCATTTTGATTCATTGAACACAAATGGGTTACAACTTTTTGTTTCTATGGTTGTGCACAATGTAAATTCATACCATTTGTGTATTCATACATGTACATAGGGTAATGATGTCTGTCTCATTCCACCATCTTTCATACCCCTGTCTCCTCCTCCTCCTCATTTCCTTCTCTGTAATCTAAAGTTCCTTCATTCTTCTCTTACCCCCCACCTACCACCCCCATTATGTATCATCATCCACTTATCAGGGAAAACATTCGACCTTTGGTTTTTTGGGCTTGGCTTATTTCACTTAGCAGGATATTCTCCAATTCCATCCATTTGTCTGCAAATGCCGTAAGATTTCATCCTACTCCAATTAGAATGGCTGTTATCAAGAATGCAAACAATAATAGATGTTGACATGGGATGTGAGGAAAAAGACACACTTTTACTTTGCTGGTGAAGTTGCAAATTGGTGCAGCCACTTTGGAAAGCAGTATGGAGATGCCTCAGAAAACTTGAAATGGACCCACCTTTTGACCCAGTTATCCCACTCCTCAGTTTATAACCAAAGGACTTAAAAATAGCATATTACAGTAACACATCCACATATTGTCTTTTTTAATTTAAAAAAATAACAATTTATTGAGTATTTACCATTTGTCAGTTACAATTTCTAACAAAATCTTATCCACCTCCCACTACATTCTTTTTTTTTTTTTTTGGCACTTTTGTCTAGTATGAGATAACTGTATTTATGTGGGTTTCTGTGTCTTCTCTTGTGTACCATTTGCTTACATGTCTGTTTTGATGCCAATTCCATGTTATTACTATAACTCTGTACTGTAGATTGAGGTCTGGTATTGTGATTCCTCCTGCTTCACTCTTCTTGCTAAGAATTGCTTTGGCTATTCTGGGTCTCTTGTTTTTCCTAATGTATTTCATGATTGCTTTTTCTATTTCCATGAAGAATGTCATTGGGATTTTAATAGGAATTGCATTAAATTTGTATAATGCTTTTGGTAGTATGGTCACTTTGGCAATATTAATTCTACCTACCCAGGAGCATGGGAGGTATTTCCATCTTCTGAGGTCTTCTTCAATTTCTTTCTTTAGTGTTCTGTAGTCTTCATTGTAGAGGTCTTTCACATCTTTTGTTAGGTTGATTCCCAATTTTTTTGTTGAGGCTACTGTGAATGGGATAGTTTTCTTAATTTCTCTTTAAGTGGATTCATTACTGATGTATAGGAATATGTTTGACCTATGGGTGTTGATTTTATATCCTGCCACTTTGCTGAATTCATTTATTAGTTATAGAAGTATTTGTTGGAATTTTTTGGATTTTCTAAATATAGAATCATGTCATTGGCAAATAGTGATAGTTTGAGTTCTTTTTTCCTATTTGTATTCCTTTAATTTCTTTCTTCTGTCTAATTGCTCTGGCTAGAGTTTCAAGAACAATATTGAATAAAAGTGGTGAAACAGGGCATCCTTGTCTTGTTCCAGATTTTAGATGGAATTCTTTCAATTTTTTCTGTTTAGAATTATGTTGACCTTAGGTTTAGTATATATGCCTTTTTGATGTTGAAGTATGTTCCTACTATCTCTAGTTTTTCTAGTGTTTTGAACATGAAGGGGTGCTGTATTTTGTCAAATGCTATTTTGTCAAATGCTTTTTCTGCATCTATGGAGATGATCATATGATTCTTGTTTTTAAGTCTATTGATATGATTAACAACATTTATTGATTTCCCCATCTTGAACCAACTCTGCATCGCTTGGATGAATCCCATTTTATCATGGAACACTATCTTTTAAATATGTTTTTGTATGTGATTTGCCAGAATTTTATTGAGCATATTTGCATCAATGTTCATCAGGGATATTGGTCTGAAGTTTTCTTTCCTTGATGTGTCTTTGGTTTTGGTATCAGGGTGATATTAGCCTCATAGAATGAGTTTGGGAGGGTTCTCCCCTTTTCTATTTCACGGACTAATTCGAGGAGTATTGGTGTGAATTTTTCTTTGAAGGTCTTGTAGAACTCAGCTGAGAATCCTCCTGATCCTGGACTTTTTTTAATTGGCAGGCTTTTGATGGCATTTTGTATTTCATTACTTGAAATTATTCTGTTTAAATTGTGTATGACCTCCTGACTCAGTTTAGGTTGATCATATGTCTCTACAAATTTGTCGATGTCTTCAATATTTTCTCTCTTATTGGAGGATAAATTTTCAAATAGTTTCTAATTATCTTCTGTATTTCAGTTGTGTCTGTTGTGATATTTCCTTTTTTATCACGTATTTTATTTATTTGGGCTTTCTCTCTTTTTCTCTTCATTAGTGTGGTTAGGGGTTTATCAATTTTATTGATTTTTTTCAAAGAAACAACTTTTCATTTTGTCAATTTTTTCAATTTTTTTGTTTGAAATTCATTGATTTCCTGTGATTTTAATTATTTCCTCTCTTCTACTATTTTTGGTGTTTTTTTGTTCTTATTTTCCTAGGGCTTTGAGATATAATGTTAGGTCTTTTATTTGTTGACTTTTTATTCTTTTAATGAATGAGTTCAATGCAATGAACTTTCCTCTTAGCACTGCCTTCATAGGGTCCAAGAGATTTTGATATGTTGTATCCATGTTCTCATTTACCTCTAAGAATTTTTTATTTCCTTCCTGATTTTTTCTATTATCCATTCATAATTGAATATCATATTATTTAGTCTCCAGGTGTTGGAGTAGCTTCTATTTCTTAAGTTTATTATTGTTTTCTAATTTCATTCCATTATAATCTGATAGAATGCAGGGGAGTATTTCTATTTTTCTGTATTTGCTAAGGGTTGCTTTGTGGCATAATGTATGTTCTATGTTAGGGAAGGGTCCATGTGCTTCTGAGAAGTAAGTGTATTCTCTGTTTGATAGATGCATATTTTGTATGCATTTGTTAAGTCTAATTTTTTTATTGTTTTATTTAGTTCTATAGTTTCTTTTTTAAGTCTTTGTTTGGAAGATCTTACCAGTGGTGAGGGAGGTGTGCTAAAGTTACCCAGCATTATTGTGTTGTGCTCTACTTGATTCTTGAAATTCATAAGGGTTTGTTTGATGTATGTAGATGTTCCATTGTTTGGGGCATAAATATTGATGATTTTGATGTCTTGATGTATGATTTCCTTAATAGTATGAAATAACCTTCTTTATTACTCTAACTTTGGCTTGAAGTGTACTTTATCTGATATGAGGATAGAAATCCTCTTTGTTTATGCAGTCCATGTGAGTGATATGTTTTTTCCTATCATTTCACCTTCATTCTGTGAATTTCGTTGCCTATGAGATGAGTCTCTTGAAGACATCATATTGTTGGGTCTTGTTTTTTAATACAGTCTGCCAGTCTGTGTCTTTTGATTGATGAGTATAGGCCATTAACATTCAGGGTTATTTTTGAGATATGATTTGTAGTCCCAGTCATTTAGGTTCAGTTTTGTTTTTTAACTTAACTTGGATTCTCTTTGATCAGATTTTCCTTTAGTGTAGCTCTTCTCTTTGCTGATTTTCATTTTTGTTTTCATTTCCTCCTCATGGAATATTTTGCTGAGATTGTTCTGTAGTGCAGGTTATTTAGTTGTAAATTCTTTTAACTTTTGTTTATCATGGAAGACTTTAATTTCATCATCAAATCTGAAGCTTAGTTTTGCTGGATGTGATTCTTGGTTGTCATCCATTTTCTTTCAGAACTTGGTATATGTTGTTCTAGGATCTCCTAGCTTTGAGGGTCTGGGTTGAGAAATCTGAGATCCAAATTCATTTCCTCCATATGTAATCTGATACTCTTCTCTTACAGCCTTTAAAATTCTATCCTTATTCTGTACAATAGGCATTTTCATTATAATGTGCTTTGGTGTGGGTCTGTTGTAATTTTGTACATTTGGGGTCCTGTAAGTCTCTTGTATTTGATTTTCCATTTCATTCTTTAGGTTTGGGAAATTTTCTGATATTATTTCATTGAAAGGATTGTGCATTCCTTTGGTTTGTATCTCCACACATTCATCTATCCTGATAAATCTTAAATTTGGTCTTTTCATGTTATCCCATAATTCTTGAAAGTTCTGTTCATGGTTTTTACTATCTTCACTGTGTTCAGCTTTATTTTCAAGAATATATATTTTGTCTTTATTGCCTGAGGTTCTGACTTCCAAGTGATCTAGTTTGTTGGTGATGCTATCTCTGAATTTTTAGCTTGGTTTATTGTTTCCTTCATTTCAAGGATTTCTGATTTTTTCCCAGAGTTTTTTGATTTTTTTATCTCTTCACTGAAGTGATCTTTTGCTATCTGTATTTGTTCTCTACATCATCCTTTACTTTGCTGATCAGTTTAACTACGTACATTCTGAACTACTTCTGTGACATCTCTTCTGTGTTGTCAGTGGATTCTATTATTGCAGCATGTTGGTTTGTTTGGGGCACTTTCTTCTCATGTTTTCTCATTTTGTTTGTGTGTCTTCCCATCTAGGTCTATGGCTCTGAGGTATTCCAGTTTCTACCTTATAGACTTATAGTGTCCCTGCAGATTTCCAATACTTTGCCTTTAAGGGGGAGCTCAATATAAATAGCACCCAATGCAAACAATATGCAGCCTTAAACCAAATAGCTCCTCTATTAAGGCATTTATAGTTTTGTCACAAGAAACAGAAATTATGTATTCAATTATTGTCTACAATATAAACAATAGATCTGCCAAAGGGTCTACAATTTTTAATTGTAGACAAGAGAACAGGGGTGGTGTAGGATGTGATATTTATGAGGTGGGGGAGAGAATATGGAAGTATTAAATCATAGGAAGAGTGAAAGAGGAATCAGTAGAAGTTGACATGAGCTCATTCTTTTTCTTAATGACTAATATTAAACAAAGGAATAGATGAAATAAAATCTAGGCTACTTTCAAATATTGCCCCTTCATATATGAAATTTCAACTGAGACTCTTGCTTTCTACTGCATGTTGCATTTCCTACTTCAATTCCCTGTTCATTGTTCTAAACAGGACCATATAAAATCCTTAGGAAATGTGGTTTTCATTGCTAAAAGCCTTTAAATGGTTAAAGAAGGTTTAGCAATAGTGACATTATTCTACACGTATGGCCACACATTCTTCTCTGTTTTAAGGTGAGCAAGTAGAAATGGTAAGCTCTTAAATGGAAGTAAGTAGTAGAAAGAAATGCATTATGGAATAATAATTCCAAGATAATATGTGGAAAAGATAATAAAATAACAGCCATTAAAATATTTCATGTGTTTGTCAAATGAATATTTTCTTCTAAGAGTAAGATCCAATTTTTGTTGACTTATTTCTATTTGTTTTAAAAAATTGTTGGAAAATCAGAAGTGGAAGTTTTCTTTATGTACTGAACATGTAAATATGGTTACCTATACATGCACATGTGTGTGTGATATTGTGTGTACATATGTATTGGAAGAAAACTGTACACATCTTTATGTAAGACTCTGATTTCAAATTTAGATAAACCTTGGAAATCTGAATCATCCCTATCTAGAGCACTATAGCTAGGGAAAGTATCATGGCCTAAAATGCCTCAACTGTATGTTTAATTTTGTTTAAATGTTGAGTTAAAATGGAAGAAATCATGGAACTAGTTTAGGAACTTTAACAATCCCTCATTGACACAAAGGCTTGCTTTTAAAACAATCCATCCAGTATAATCTTTGTATCACTTAGAGCACAACTACAAAGATTGTTCATTGGGAAAGGATAAAGGGAACTTGGTGATGTTTCTTTGTAAATGATCTAGCTCTTGTTTTACTTGCTTTTTACTTTGAACTATTTCTATATCAAAGTCATGTCTAGTAATGAAAGAGCTTTTGGGGGATTTCTGAGTGACAGGTAGCATTACTAATAAATTGCCTCAGAATGTAAAAATGTGACCCTGCAGGTAGTTCAACCACATTGTTTGCAAACTGTGACTAATATCAAATTCCAGCTATTTTTTGCTAAGTACACACCATGGAACAATACAGTTCCACTTTTTAGTGCTTTAGTGCTGATTGTGTAGGTCACAATTAGAGATTCAGCTGGAGATGATTGGAGAAGAATGCACTGTGCAATTGGCTGTAACCGATCTGACCTTGCTTGATCCTCACTCCTTAAAAACCTGTGGCCTCCTGTAGCCACATGTGCAATTGAGTCTGTGACTAGCACTGCCTCCCACCAACCTTTACATCAGAGGCTTTTCTAGACCTTACTTTGCTTTGTGGCCTTATCACAGCATTCATTCTGAGCTGTCACAAATAGCATCTGGGAGTTCAAAGTTTGCCCAGCACAGTAGAAAAGTCACTTTGGTTATCTTAGGAAAGAAGGCAAGACCTGTTGTAGAACTCTGTAGAAATCAGGTATTTAAAATAAATGGGGAGTTGAATTAGGAGAGATCACAAAAGAATGGAATAACAGGGAGAGAAATACAAGGTCTCTATTTTATAGACTCTATTATGTTACAAGGATACAATTTCACAAGTTTTATTTAATCCATCAAGAGCGAGTTTACACATGGTCCATGACCTCTTGTTGAAAGAAGAAAACAAACAAGAACCTAAAATACTATTTTTAAAATACTATCCAGCTGTTTCATGTTGACATGAGAAAAAAATAACATCAGAAAAATTCTCAATGTATGTAAGGGTAAACTTACAAGTGTTCAATGGATTTTGTACATATCTTTTGAATTTAGGAAGTTTAATAGATTTGAGCTTACTCCACTTTATCCCAATTGCTTTGTCATAATTGTAATACAAGAAATGTCTATATTTTAAGAAATGAATGAAGATATATTAGTAGTCTATTTTTCAAATAGGTTTAATATAAAAGACTGATTTGGCTGACATTTGGAAACAGAGAAATGGAGGCAACAGGACATGAATCGGTATTACATAGTAATGAGGAAGTAAAAGAGCCTCAGCATTCTGGCATCCCTAAGAGATAAATTATTCTGACAATAAAATGTCTTATTACATCCCACTCAAGTTTATGCTCCAATGTCTGTTTTCCACTTTATCCCTTGAACATAGTTGTTAAAATAGAAATTCATAATCAAAATCATTTTGCAGCATTATGAAAAAATACCAAGTAGCCTATAACCAACTTTTTTCTATTCCAGAAATCAAATATCTCAGGTTGAGAGGAGAAGGCTGTTCTCCCTCTGTTGATGTTTCTGAGAAATGTTTAGCTCTCTCCCTCTATCTCCTAAACACACACCCACACAGAGGCACACAAACACACACCATAGAAACATTTGTGAGTACACTGACTTACCACAAGGTTATTTACTCTATTTTAAACTTTCAGATTTGGGGTCAATGAAAAGTTACACCCCCTCAAGAAAAACTGGGAGAAGTTCTGTCTCATGGTTGCTACTGTGTCAGTAGAAAGCTAACCTCACAGGTACAGACATCCTGGGAAAATAGTCAAATGTCTTTTAAGAGGCCAAGTGTGGAGAAACACAAATACTTTTGAATGCTCTAAAGGCTCAGGGTTAACTACTCCCCCAAGCAATTCACTGTTTCCGTGTTAATTCAGTTTGTAGAAACATATAATTAGAATCTCTAATACCTGCATTTTTCTTTTCTTTATGAGAAAAACATGTGGTGGTGCACAGAACAATGAATACACTGGGAAGGGAACCTTGGTGGGGTGACTTTACATTCCTTGCTGAAAGGCCACAACTACTACATTTCCAATAGGAAACAAAGAAAAATAGCACTTTATTCCCTTATTGGAAGCTAGCACCTCTCTTTCAAATGAAAATAGGTCCTTTCATGTGGCATAAGTAATTTTGTTCTTTACAAGTGTTGAACTAGTAGCCTGGGGAGTGTGCAATTCTGGGCTGGGAATTAAACCCAGGTTGCTTGCTTAATAGTATAATATATAACCATGTGGTCATGGGGCTGACATTAGAAGAATGCCTTTTATCTCGAAAATTATAGAAGTACACTCTGATGAACAACCACAATCACTTCTTGTAAATGAAAACTATGTTGTGTATATTTTTATATGTATCAGTTATATGCATGCATATTAATGTACAAAAGGCATAAAGTATCATGTGAGTTTGTTTTCTTTAGTAGCAAACAATTGGTCATATAAGAAAATAAAATTAGTTTACTTTAGTTGATTCTTATATAGACATAAAATATTTAATAGTATTGTATTTTTCATATACCTTTGGCTCTATCAGTGGAAAAACTGCCTTTAAAATCAACTGTGGTATAATTAATACTCCATATATGATCTGTATAATCATTTTTTCCAAACAGAAAAAGTGAGAACTTTTGAGAAGAGATTAAGTAACATTTAGATTTCTTTTAGTAAAATTAGTACCCTGTACTTTTTACCTCATAGAAGATGAACCTTGGATGCCACAGTACAACTCTGGAAAATGAAATTTTTGCATAATTTACATAGGTTTTATCTAAATTAATTTGTTTCTAGACTATTGGTTTTTACTAATCATGTGCCATAGCTTAGTTTTTCTTACCTACCTTATTTGCTGTTTTTTCTAAGTTTGTGATTGAGAAACACATTAGTTTTATTTGTCTGATTTGGGGATTATTAAGTCAAACACAAATAAATTAGGTGTTCTTTTCTTAATTCAAGAGGAATTGAAATAATAGGTATCTTCTCTCCAAGGATGATTGCATTTCAGAAAAGAGAATAATCTCTAAACATCAAATCCCAGGTGATTATTAAGTTAAGTGTTAATAATGTCAAAGTTTCTTTTGCTCTCAATTTTGATTTGGATAGTTGTAAGATGCCAAGAAAATAACACAATAGTTTCAGTGTAAAAAGTACCAGTGGGTTTTATATAGTGTGGTAGGCCTGGTATGACAGATTTTAGAGGGATGCAGAAGCAAAAAGAAGATTGACTACTATGTAACTGTGATTTTAAAGGCTTTAAGAGGAACTGAGAAAGTTTGAAATGTGTGATACCTCTGAATCAAGAGAAAAACAATTTTCTAAGAAGCGATCAGAAATGTCACATGTCATGGGCATTGTTAGTCAGGGGCAAAGAGTTGAGAAGAAAGCATCAGACTCATTTATGTTAAGTAAAGCAGCATATGATACTGCTGTAGGTTCTAGGAAATTATATGCACACAGTAAATGAGGACTATTATTACTCTGAATTATGAGGATTGGGGTGAAAGTCAATTTCAGAGTTTTAAAAGACCTGTTTGATAGGAAAGGGAATAAGTATTAGGATTATAGATGTTTGAAAGTCAGGAGAAAAGAACTGAAAAAGGAATACTCATTGAAGTAACATTTGATTGATTAGTTTGTTTAATTTTACTCTTTAAAATCAGAGTTCCTTGATCATTAGAAAAAACAAATCAAATAAAGCCTAAATTGTATAGCATTATACCTGGCATGCAAGAGTATAAAATAATATTTTTGTTCACCATGTGCTATGCCCAGTTTTATAAACTTTGTATGATTTATCTCATTTACTTATCAAAAAAATTCCATGGCCTAATGCCCCTTTCCAAGGTATGGCCTTCATTCTAATATGTTGGTTTACATATAAGGAAACTAAAATCCACAGCAATTTGGACTTTTCCAAAGTTCTTTCCTAGAGAGTTTTGTCTGAATCCTCTCTATCATGCCACATTGAATGTTAGAAGCTACCTGTGCCTATGCTTATAAAAAATTCAAAAGGAAAGAAATTCATGGATATTACTTTTGGCAAAGTTTCCAAAGTATTTGCAGAGAAGCATTCATCATTTTAAAGGAAAAGAAATTCTCAGTACATGTTTATTCAGCAGCTGACTGATCCTTTCCACATTTTTACCTTTGTCTACCCATAACAACTTTAATCAGAATATGACACATAAGTAACAAACACAATGAAGAAGATTATTAGTATTTTATATTATAGGTACATGGAAATAGTTTTGTAAACTTTGTAATTTCTCATCTGTTGTTTTCATGTTTTTAAAACTTTTATTACAAACCTGAAATGTAAAAGTTCAAGATTTTGAAAAATTTCACACCATAATTATCACATTTTCAAACTTTCTTTGCAAAAAATATTATATATATTTTATCATATGTATTATATATTGTGTTGAAATTTACATAGCTGTTTGGAATAGAACAAAAGACATAGGCCTTTGCTAACTAATGTTGGACAATGATACAAAGGCATCATCAGAATTATGTGTGGCACATGCTAATTGTTTATTATCTACTAATTATCTTGCAAGAATTTATGCAAAGCTGATGAGGTAAATACTGTCTTGCTAAGAAAATTGAGTATTACACTATGGGTCACAGATAAGATTTTTAAGTCAAGAAAGTAAAATGAACACTAATACATGGAAAGACCAAATTTAAGAGTTATCAGGATAGATGAAGATTCGAAGATACAAACCAAAGGAATGCACAATCTTTTCATTGAAGTAATATCAGAAATTTCCCAGACTTAAAGAATGAAATGGAAAATCAAGAAGACGAGGCCTACAGGACCCCAAAGGTACGAAATTACAACAGACCTACATCAAAACACATTATAATGAAAATGCCTATTATACAGAATAAAGATAGAATTTTAAAGGATGCAAGAGAAAAGTATCAGATTACTAATAGGGGAAAACCAATTTGGGTCTCAGCAGATTTCTCAACCCAGACCCACAAAGCTAGGAGGTCCTGGAAAAACATATACCAAACTCTGAAAAAAAATGAAACCAAGAATCTTGTGTCCAGAAAAATTAAGCTTCATATTTGAAGATACCTTCCATGATAAACACAAGTCAAAAGAATTTGCAACTAAAAATTGCAAATATAGAATGCCCTATAGAATATTCTCAACAAAATATACCATGGAGATGCAATGAAAAAAAAAAAAGGGAAAACAAGCAAAGGGAGAACTACACTAAAGGAATAGTCGATCAAAGGAGAAACTAATTCAAATTAAAAACTAGAAATAAATTTATATGACTGAGATTACAAATCATATCTCAGTAATAACCTTGAACATTAATGGCCTAAACTCATCAATCAAAAGATTGGATTAAAAAACAAGACCCCAAAATATGCTGTCTCCAAGAGACTCACCTCATGGGTAAAGACATCTACAGACCGAAGGTGAAAGGATGACAAAAAATTTATCACTCACATGGATGGTGTCAACAAGCAGGTGTTTCTATTCTCATATCAGAGAAAGTATATTTTAAGCCAACGTTAGTCAGAAGGGATAAAGAAGGCCATTTTACACTGCTTAAGGGAATTATACATCAGGAAGACATAACAATCATAAACACTTATGCCCCAAACAATGGACATCTAAGTACATCAAACAAACCTTCTCAATTTCAAGAATCAAATAGAACACAACACAGTAATACTGGGTAACTGTTACATGCCTCTGTCACCACTGGATAGATTCTCTAAACAGAAACTAAATAAAGAAGTTACAGTCTCATCCCAGAGATCCTGAGATTTTAAGCTTTTATTATCACTTACTTCAAAGTACTTTTTATTTACTTTTCTTGTGCTTTCTTCCTGGACCTCTGAGATATTTATAAGTGTGCCGTTTAATTTTAAAATGTTGACGTGGGGATGGGGTTCTATATATCTTAAGGTGATCAATTTCTAATGTAATAAATCATGCAGGAAACAGTCTGCATGATTTCAAATTTTTAAAATATAACAGAAATCCGTTTTGTATTGATTGTATTGGTTACATACATGTCAAAACTGATCAAATTGCATACTTCAAATACATGCATTTTATTGTACTTCAGTTTCACCTCAGCAAAGCTATGGGGGAAAAAAGAGTAATACAGATAGGAAAGGAAAAAACCTTATTATTTTTCTCTTCATTTCTCTTTATATATCCAACCTTCAATCAGAAGTTGTTTTCTAGGTACAAATATTACAATCCTTGCAAGTTAGTTTAGTGAGAATCAATTTGTTGTAAATTGTTTCTCTTGTTTGCCTGAAACATTTTATTTCACCTTGGTTCTTGAATGATAGTAGTTCTGGGTATGGAATTTTAAGTTGTAGAGTGATTGATTTTCAACATATTGAATATATCACAGTGCCTCTGACTTTGACTTTTTTTTTTTTTTTGATCAGGGATTGAACCCAGGGGCACTTAACCACTGAGTCACATCCCTTGCTCTTTATTATATTTTATTAGAGATAGGGTCTTGCTGAGTGGGTTAGGGCCTCATTAAATTGCTGAGGCTGGGTTTGAACTCGCCATCCTCCTACCTCAGGTGCTCGAGTCACTGGGATTACAAGCATGTGCCACCTTGCCTGACTGTGGCTTCTAACTTTTGATGTTGAGATATCAGCCTTCTGTTATGCTATTACTCTATCTTTCTTACCACTTCTAAATTTTTTTCTTTGTCCCTGAGGTTTCATTACCTTTTCCACTACTAAAACACTATAATTATACTCCTAGTACTATTAGGTATTACTATAATATATTTGCTTAGAATTTGTTTTTATTTACTATTTTAGTGATTTCTTGATCTTTTTTCAGGACAAAAAGCTGATCATCTTTCATTTATTCTGTAAAATAGTTTTCATAATTTCATAATTCATAATTATTTTCTAAAATTCATAATTATATTCAATTATATTTTCAAATATTGCCTTTAACCATGCTGCTAATCTTTTTATTTTGGAATTTCATTAGACATTTCAGCCTTCTTCAATGTGTCACAGAAACAGTTTGGTTTTGGATATGTGCAACTCTTTCTTTCTGTAAATTGTCTCATGAATGTTGTCTTTAGTTTGTCTTTCAATCTTGACTCTACTTCAATGTACTGAATTTTTCACTTCAGTTACTTTTTTTCATTTATAAAACTTCCATTAGATTCCTTTTAAAGTCTTCACAGACATCTTACATATTTGATCCTCACTCAAATTTTCAATCTTACTTCCTGAAATATTTAAGGCATGCTTACTTAAATTATTTTATTTTGTACACATTATAGGATGTCTCTGCAAGTATATTTCTGCTAGTTTTTGCTACTACTAGCTATCTTCTAGTATTTTTTCCCTTGATATTATTTTTATTTGTATCTGTACATGAGTATTTTGAATTTGGAGTTAAAATTTTGTAGTGTAGATTTTGCATTTAGGTCTATTAGTTGTGTGGGGACCCATCTAAGTCGTATAAAGTTGAGGATAAAATGCACATGAGGACCATATCATGGTTGTAAATTCTCAAAGGACAATTGTTCCCCTTCACACAATACCAGTGACATAAAGTTTATTTACTATCCTGTATGCTACGGTTTTATTGCAGGTGTAATCCTTTGGGAACCCAGCTTTATAGGGCAATCTCCTATCATATCCCAAGGTTTTCTCTCACATCTTCTATACACCCAAACAGTCATCAAAATGGAAAATTTAAATCCCTTGGGTTTGATCCCTCAAAAGAGGGTAAAACCTGGCTGTGGAGCACACCTAATTCCTAGGGTCTCACTTTAACTATTTTTAACCTCTACGGATTCTTTAATTTATCCACTTCAGAACGGCATTTTAAACCCTATTTGTTAAATGTTATGTAGCCATATCAATACTTTCATTAAAAGGCCCATTTGTAGTTTTGTCTAATAGCTGACAATGAAAATTTTGTTTATACTGTTCATAAAACTCCAATTACATATGCCTCCTTATGTTCTTATACATGAACATTGCTTTTTTATATCTCCAAGATGCAAAGTTTAGATTTAAAAAAGTTCATTTGTTGTTTCAATCAGCTATCAACTATGACTCTAATACTGATACTGGGTGCTTTGTTAGAACTGATGCAAAGGCAAATGAATTTTTACATATAATTCATTTATGAAATCAGCCTCTGTTATTCCATAGAAAACTGGTCTCCTATGAATTACATCTTTCAAATAACACCCTAATGTGCAAAATGCTATGACCTATTGACTGACATGAAAACATTTCTTGACCTGACAATCTATAAATTCTTGATTTTCCAAATCATGTGGTCTAATCATGTGGGATAAGGTTGAATTAACAGTGTATCAGCACAAGCAATTAAAAATGCTTTAACTGTCAAGTAATAAAATACCTATCCAACAGTAGTTGCACATATGATGTCATTATTTATTTAAAAATATATCTAGAGAGAGAATATTTCATGAATGACCCAGTAATTAAAGAGTAGTACTAGGATACTGATTAACTATTAGTATAATATTTGTCCTAATCCTTTTTGCATCTTGGGACAAATTGTTCTATAGCTCTAGAAATCCCTTTTGTGAGGCAGAAAAAAAAATGGGAAAGGAGTGACACTTGCCAGCAATTTCTTTGTACTTATTTCTTCTTAGCAAATTATCATTATTATTTAATTATTATTATATCATTATGAACAAGACCTCATTGAAATTCTTCTTAGGTTACTTTGTCCAGCACTGGGCTACATGACTATTTCTGGTTTAAGAGAGAAGAGGGGTGAGATCTGCTGGGAATAGACTAGAGGAGAAGGAAGTTGGGACCGGACTGTTGGAAACAAACGAATGGAATCTATAATAGTTCTGCCATCAGCTATTCAACAGCCATATTCATTTTACATGGAAGATACCTCCTCTTCTACAAAGGAGAACTCCAGGGGCTCATCCATGTATCCTACATGACTCCCTTCCTAAGATATTTAGATAATGTGCACTATGCCTTGGCAGGTTAGCTGTGATAGTTGTGATCTAGAAATAAAGGGTTGAAACAGAAAATACTTGTTTTTAATACACACAATATACACTTGTGGAGAAGAAATACTAGAAGAAAATTTTTAGTGTAATTTAATTGTTCATTTTCAAAGATACTGACAGCACATATCTTACCTGCCAGATGATAATGAGAGGAAATCTTGGTATTGAAGTAAGTTTCCAGAGAGCCAGTCTTTCTATTCTTGCTTCTAACCATACACTTTACTTCTGTCACTAGAGAGAAACTTCCTCTTTTCCTTCCCACACACACTTATAGAAAGCACCCTAATTTTACCTTAACTATAGTGGACAGATGTTTCTCCTGAAAGAAGCACTGTTTTAGCACACTTCTTCCCATAGCTGCAAGTTTGGATGTGCAGGAATTTCCACAGGTATTTTCTAGCCAAGTTGTGTATTTTTATTTATTTATTTATTTATTTATTTATTTTTTATTTATTTTTTATTTACTTATTGATTCATTGAACACAAATGGAGTACAGCTCTTGTTTCACTGGTTGTACACAAAGTAGAGTCACACCATCTGTGCGTTCATGCATTTACACAGGGCAATGGTATCTGTCACAATTTCTGTTATTATTTTTACCCCCCCACCCCGACCCCCCCCCTCCCTTCCCTCCATGCTATCTATCCTTCCTCCCTTCTTGTCACCCTTCCCCCCTGCATTATGCATCATCATTCATTTATCAGTGACACCATTCGGCCTTTGGATTTTTGGGATTGGCTGATCTCACTTAGCATAACAGTCTCCAACATCATCCATTTACCTACAAATGCCATGATTTTATTCTTCTTTACGGCTGAGTAATATTCCATTGTGTATATATACCACAGTTTCTTTATCCATTCATCTACTGAAGGGCATCTAGGTTGATTCCATAATCTAGTTATTGTGAATTGAGCAGCTATGAGCATTGATGTGGCTGCATCACTGTAGCAATCTGATTTTAAGTCCTTTGGGTATAGGCCAAGGAGTGGGATAGCAGGGTCAAATGGTGGATCCATTCCAAGTTTTCTAAGGAATCTCCACACTGCTTTCCAGAGTAGCTGCACCAACTTGAACCCAGGGCCTTGTGCTTGTGATGTAAGCACTCTACCAACTGAGCTATATTCCCAGACCAAAAAAATTTCAAGTTGTGTATTTTGTTGCTAGCATTTTCCTCTCAGATTGTAGTACTCTGGAGTTTATTTGCTTTTGGTCAATTTCATACTCCTGTATCTATAGCCAAAATAAGTTGCTTAGACCTAGTCTCCTCCAACTGTACCCTTGCTAGGTTTGTCCTGATGAAAGGTGTTCAGGAGAGAATGAGGCCCCAGTTGTCTCCTAATAAGGCTGATGCAGCCCTGCTTGCACTTGGAGCTTCAACTTGGCAGATGCATTGTAAATGTTTTCATTGTTATTGAAACTCAGGGAAATAAGATGTATAGAAGTATAGCAAGTAAAAGTGAAACAAGGAAAGAGAAGAAATATAATTTAATTAAGTCTCCGATTGGAGACGAACAAAACAAAGCAAACTGAAGTTGACTTTTCTAACCTAGCCAAGTTCTAAATTAAGAAGATGGACTCTCAGTTAGCCAGGATTGCAAGCCACAGGCAAGAGCCATATTTTCTTTTCTCTTTGCCTTCTACCCAGCTTTTTTGAGTCTAACTTCATTAATCACTCTTAACTGTTTGCTCCCAGGAAGCCTCAAAAGTAACTAAACTCAGGCCAACATGCTGATTTTTAACTCCCCATTCACCAGCATCTAATCTCTGCACATTGTTTACATCTCAAAGTCCTCTCACCAAATCTTAACAGGGATCTCCAAAAGGCAGGCATGATTGTTCCTTGCCTTCATCCTGTTGTCAAGTAGTTCTACATTTAGAAGCGCTCGTGTCAATCCAAATCTGTTGCTCTGTTCAGAATACACAGTGGCATTTACAGAGGACTTGGAGATCTGATGACTTGAGGTCTCTGCATTAGAATGTCAAGTTAAATGTGATTAAGTGATCTTAATCACTACATATGCTGAATCAAGTAAATAGTAGACCTTCAAAAAGAAAACAGACAGGAAACAACAAAAAAGATACTATTCTCACAAATGAAATTTACAAACAGGACTATTATGTATTTCTCTTAACAAAGGAGTTAATGTTCTAAATATCTTTGGAATTGTTCCAGCAATTGTTTTCCAGCTGTTTTAATGATAATAATTCTTAAGTGCCACCAGAGTTTTTTGTTTTTCATTTAGCCCAATATATTAAAGAGTACCAATAAAAATATCTTGTATTGCCAGAGGCACAAGAGGATTCCTACCACCATGGAATGGCTTTGGAAAGTATTTTAAATTTCTCAATAGAGCATTCAAGATTACTGGTGGTTGTGTTTGGCTTATGAATATAAACTATCTCAGAAACATAATCCTCTTTTATTTTTCATTTATTTACTTTTCAATATATGCAGAGGATAGTTGTGATTGTATGTAAAAATAATCATGACAAACACAGTTTAACAAGTCAAAATACAGAAGTAAGATTGACAGAAAATTTAAGAAATTAGTTGTAGTTTCCTTTCAATCTCAGTTTGCATAGGCAAAGTCCAATTATATAAGTTTCAAATGCCACTAAATGTATTTTGAATATTTTGCAGGGTATATATTCTCTCCCTCTCTCTCTCAATTTTAAAAGTTTTTACATACTTACATTTCAGGTTCTGTTTAAAGCTTAAACATTCCTTTATCCTGATCATGTATAAGTTAAGATTATTCTTAACATGGTTATTCTTATATGCAGCAAGAAAGTAGGGGAAATTCATTTTCATTAACTAAACAATGTGTAATGCATGAAGAGTATGCATAACCCTACATTATACATAGGAGGGGGTCTCCAATCAGCATTCAGTATGTATGTTTAGGATCTTTGTACAGTTTTATTAAATTTGACATATTAATGTTGCCAAAGCTTCAGAGATTTATGAATTTTTTCCCTACCAGCCTGGGCTAGACTACTCAGAAGCCAGGTGTGTACCATCGAGTTACACAATTACATACTTGAAAATCAAAAGGGGGAAATGACACCATAAAAGCTACACAGACGAGAAAGCCAAATGCACTCTCAGGGTGCATCATTACATACTTCAGACTCACAAAATAGGCCTCCTTCCTGTAAACACTGGGTAGAAAAATCAGAGAGTATATCACATAGACACTTGGGGAGAGGTACAGGGAGATTAGATTCACTCCAGCAATTTTCTACAAGAGTGGAACAACTCCAATATATCTGGAAGGTCAAAGTCAAATAAACTTTGGGTAAATTTTATCTAATCAGGAAAACTCCTTCAGTGTATTTTCCTTTGATTAATTTTGTGTCAGACAAGCATAGAAAGAAGTTCTCTTTGCAGAACTCCACCACCAATGTTTTAAATCTTGACCACAGAGACAGAAATGGGGCCCTTACTCTTATGTCTTCCCCCTCATAACGTCTCCTTTTTGTAATTTGTTCCTTTGTAATTAATTATAAAGGGCAGATTTTGACTTTGATACTCCAAATTGCTACATGTGATCATTATAGTAAGGAGGCATCCCAATTAATTTTCACACTTTCATTTTCCTAATCATACTAATGAAGCCTTGTTTCTGCCTAGCCCTTGGGAACAGGTAAGGAAAATGCAAGTTTCCTAGAATCATACAACACTTCAGGGGAAGTGCTCCTGGGCCTATTATCAGAAACTAAAAGGCTCCTCAGATATTGTAACTCCTCTAATATCCTACAAGCTACTGGAATCTTATTTCTGTTTCTGCTATTTATATTTTCATTCCTAGGACCTTATACAGTTTCATAATGACAGAAAATATTGGATATATGAAAGTGTAGTCTTCTGTATTCCACATTTTTATATAAAGTTGAATAAAAGATTACTGCAAATTCTGATGAGAGTAACAGCCTAGTTGTCTGGAAATACAGAAAGTGTAAAAAATAAAGATATTGCAAATTGAAAACAATTCTAGAATCATTCAATAATGGTTTTCAGTGAAGTGAAAAGAATTCTCATGCAGTCCCTGAGCTAAAGCAAATGTGCTTAAAACAGTACGGATTCAAGAGGAATTACCCTATAATACCTTTAGTCTTCAAAAAGCATGCAAAAATTTCCATTCCCCTTGAAAGAGAAGTATAGAAGCAATGAGGTTATGGTTACTTAACTACCAACTTCCTTGAAAACATCTAAATCCAGGACAGCTTAAGAACCAGGTAAATATTTTGGAAAAGCTTTTTAAGCTCAGATTTCTTACTTGAGCTAAGATCCCACCTGCCAACTAACAGACTTTTCCAGGGACCCTGAGATCCAAATGATTTGAGATCAGGAAAAGTCTGTTCCTAGTTTTCCCCTTTTTCTTTTTCTTTCTTGTTTTTAACCCCCCTGCCCAGAGTACAGGTATTTCTCTATCACAAACATTCTTTGTTTTTAATGTGAGATTGTAGCCTCAGAAATGAAGTGAGTTCTGTCTTGTATCTGTATTTAGCATGATTCCTTTAAATAGGTTATTACCTTTGTGCACAGGTGGTAAACTTATCTCCCAGGGTTTTTATATACCAGCCTGGAATGGGAAGCCCTGAAGAGTAACATCTAATGGTATCATTAAAATGATTGTAAACATGCCTTTTGTGGCAGATCTGAGCTTTCTTTCTGTTGATATATATTCAAATTGTTTGGTAAGATCAAACAAATGTAGAGTTTTAAAATGTCAAACATGTCCGTGTTCTTAACAGTTTCTGTTTTTAAAGAACTCTGTTTCTTTAGAAGTCAGGACAGCCATAAAAGAGCCAGACTACAGATCAAATTCAAAGTTGAAACTTATTTTGTCTGATTATGGCAGAATTCTCTATATCTGTATCATTTATCAAGTGTTTCCAATAAAAATAGATTAAGTAAGAAATAACAGAACAGGTATTAAAATAAAATGTTGGGAAGTCTTGTTGCCTATTAATTAACCAAAATCACTGTTACATTTTATTCAAACAAAATTAAATACTGTGGGTCATTAAATTTATTCTACCTTCTTCTAACCTTGTTCCCTCTCCATTACCATCTCTCTTTCCCTTATTTAATACTTCACTTATAATGGCGGTCATACCATATGTTGTAATTTTCAGACCATTTAAAATTAATTCTGGTTAGTCAGTTAAATTTGAAGTTTTTCAAGCAAAATTTGTTTTTTTTTTTTTTCCAATGGCAAAAGAAGTAGAGTATTATGACAAAATTTTACTAATAAATGTTCTTAATAGAAAATTGTGACTTTACTATAGATATTATTTGCATGGAAGTAAAAAAATATATAAATACAATATATTTCAAAATTAAAGTCAATATACATCAAATACTTCATGAATATCTGATATTTTGTTAAAAATATCCCATTTAACCTCTCTGGGTCTTAAATCACATCTCCAATAAGCCAGGATTGATTGCACTCTTAACCATTCAGATATGTTCTCTATTGTTTTTTCCATTTGAGATTTTGTTATTTATAATGTTCTACTTTAAAATAGATAAATACTTTTATAGTATTATTTCTATAAAGATTTAGGGAAATGGTCTATGGGATGTAATCCTCTTTTGTCACAGAGTAAAACTCACTGAATATCCCATCAATATCACCTACGTTCCTGGATTCCATTTGCAATTAGTTTGAAACTTGTCCACCATTTTAAAGTGAGGAAAGACATATTCGTGTGTTCCTTTTCTGGCTGAAAATGGTGAAAATCTCTGGGACCTTTCTTTAGTCTCCCTCTTTTGACTAGGTGAACCTCTTTTGAGGACCATGGTTTTAGTCAGTTTGTTTCCTGCTATGACCAAAAGACCTTGAAGAGAACAATTAGAAGAGGTTTGGGGTTTATTTTGGATCTCACAGCCTCAGTTTTCAGTTCAGTCCATAGATAGCAGACTCCATTGTCTGGACTGCAGATGAGGCAGAACATCATGTCAGAAGAGTGTAGTGGAGGAACACAGCTCAAGACATGGCACTATGGAGCAGAGACACAGAGAGAGAGAGAGAACTTGCTCCATCTTCCAGGGACAAAATAAATATCCCAAAGGCAAACCCCAATGACCCAACTCCTCCAGCCATACTCTACCTTCCTATAGTTCCTACCAGTTAAACTATTCAAGTGGATTAATACACTAATTAGGATAATGCACTCATAACCCAATTGGTTCATCTCTAAAATTTAGTCTTTCATTGTCTCATACATGAGCTTTTGGGGGACACTTAAAATCTAAACCATAGCAACCACAAACCTCAAAGTGTCAGGGATCTCCAGAGAGTGGTCCAAGCAGTTCTTGGAGAGAAGCGGGAACTCAACTCAGGAAGAGTAGGATTCTTGGTTTACATAAAGGGAATGGATTTCAACATGTGCTGGTCAGATGCATGAATGGGGGTATATTTAGGAAAGCAGATACACATTCAAGGGAGAATGCCTGCTTTTTAAGAGAGAGATGTCTTTGAGGGCAAAGCAAGCAAAAACTATACATTCAAGAGAAAATGTGGGCCATTTCCAGAATGATAAATGTATGTATGGGGGTGGGGGTGGCTGGTGGTTCCTGGATCTTCTTTTAAGGGAAATTTGTCAATGGGCGAGTATGGGAAGGTATGTAGAATTGAAAGCAATCTAATGATCTAAAGACAGGTTCTGGTGGTCAGTCAATCTCTGGATCCTTAGGCTGATATGGTCTTCATTATCTGATCAATGGATAGCATTGGAATGTCTCCTAAGTTATAGGTTTTCTAAATATTGTATCTCTTTTTACTTAATCTATTTGTGGGAGGTGTGATAATTAACACTACATAGGTAGATTTACAGGTTTTCTGGAAATTTGGAAGTGACAGGTCTAGAAAATTAGGCAGCACTTCTGAAATAAAACCTTATTTCCTTGTCCTTCCTCTAAGTTTCCTGTCTACCTATTTTTTATTTCCTCTAATGTACCTCAAAAAGTAGATGGATTATGAATTGCTGAGTTCTTTCAAGGGGAACAGTGCTCTAAGAGTTACCCAAATATGTCATGAATTTGGAATAAATCAGAAATAAGCCTTTGTTACGCTGAGCACTGAGTTGTGAGCAATTTTTGTTTCTTCCTATTGTAGCCTATCTTGGTCCATGTAGAATTTGAATCCAGATGTAACATGTTGTTATATTTGGCATTTTTCTGAGTGATTCAGTGATAGGTTAGCAAAGAGAGAACTGATGTTACAGGCTTCGAAAATGTGGAGATTCACCCCATACAGTGCAAAACTTTAAAATAATGTAACAGGTCATGCACCTAACAAATTTGTAATTCTAATTTGAAAGCAGAAAGATAATGTATATGCTTTGTTATAAAGAATATTTGGCAATGTATAGTATAAAAAAATGGGCTTAGAATAGAATTGACTAGTTTGAAAGTAGAAGTAAAGAGGTAGAGAGATCCCAATACTGAGACTTTCAGTGTTGGAACAAAATTGCTGCATGACCTAACAAATGATAAATGTGAAAAAAAATCTTAACAGATTAATTTGTGGTAATGTTTTCCCAATAGATTAAATTGACTCAAGCAAAGAATAGGTTAAGAACATGGCTCTCAAGAATTTGGTGTAATGACTTAAAAGAGAGATCAGATTAAATATGACTTCCCTGGGAAATCCAAACAATTTCTTTGTAATCATTACATTGAAAGAATGATTGATAGAATGAAAGAGAAGAGCAAAAGAAGACAGAATGATCTGGGTATGTTCAATGTACATGGGGAAGATTGAAATTAAAGTTTACTGGGTATTTGACACTTATACTGGCTGCAAAGCTATGAGTTTGGCACCCTCAAAAAAAAAAAAAAAAAGATTGTTGTAGACTCAAAGTGACTAAATTCCCTAAGATTCTGTGAATGGTAGGGTAACTGAAAAAGGTCTTGGGATTCCAAGTAGAGGATATTCCACACCACACACCCACTTCTCATAGGTACAACAAATATACTGATAAGGAAAAAGCATTCTTAAAAATGGAAATGGAAGGCATAGAGAACAATAGACTCTCACCTCTCAAAAGGAAGAATCTAGACTCCATGGAGGAACATTCTTCAATTCTACTTCATAACCTGCCAGATTGCCTGCTCATCAGAACCAAAATGTCTACTGACTAGGGACTTTGGTGTGCTTCTCATTCTTCCCCTCTCCAAATGGCATCTGTTATGTTTCTGTTCATTTTTGATGAATGTTTACATTATGCATGTATAGTGTGTGTATGTGTGTGTGTGTGTGTGTGTGCGTGTGTGTGTGTGTGTGTGTGTGCGTATTTAGAAGCAGGGGGTTCCTTAACTTGTTTTTTCAGTTTACATGTCCCAATAAAGAGTAGCGACATCTGCATCAAAGGCTGGTCAGAGTTCTGGATGAAATTGAAGCATGGACTGGATTCATCTTTTATTTTAAATTGTCTTAATTTATAAAAGATTAAGACAACTTAATTTCAGTTTGTGTCTTTGTAGATTAATAGAAACAAAGTATATTTGGTGATGAGAGACAGCACCCAAATAATATTTCCCCACTACTCCATTACTCCTCTACATTTGATTGGATTTGATTTGGAGGGCCGAAAACTACTGTCAAGAAAAGTGAGCAGAAGTGATGTGTGTAACTTTTAGGTCAGGAAAGATTGGCTCATATTTGACTCTGTAATCTCTCTTTGCTTAATTTGGCAGTGAAGGCTTGTTCTGAGATGATGCAGTCTCATGGTGAAGCAGTCCACATCACTAAGTTACTGCATAGAACATAATGGCCTTGGGATGTCATGGGGCTCCGCAGGGCACAGTGCATTTGTGTGAAAGAGGAATATATTTTTGTTGTGTTAGGCCTCTGAGATTTTGTTGTTGTCCCGGCATAACCTTGCCTTTCTTGACTCACACACCACTGTTGCCATCTTTAATGTAAATTATAGAAAATAAGACTACTTTCTGTTTTTAGAAGGAATAGCATGTTTGACTAGTATTCTTAACAAATATAAATTTGTTCAGTTTTATTTTTACATATTATTATGATCTCTCTTCTACTGTTTACATGTTACAATGCTAGAACTGTTCTTTTTTAGGCTGAAAGCTCTTTGATATATAGACCTAAAATAAAATTTAACATGTTTAGTAAAGTAAAAATTATATGAAAACTATAGATGATTATTTTTAAACTTTCCAGTGTCATAGAAAAGTGATCCCTGCCCAACATCTTCACAAAAATAAATGGAGCAAGGAACCAATGAGTTATTTAAAGGACTCATTAACTTTCATATGACCCTATTTGTAATTGAGACAGTTGTGTCCTAGAAGTACCCTACAAGAAATGATTAATGAGGTTTCCAAATATCCTAAACTGACTGACAAGGAAGGGAGTAAACCTGAGCTTTAGCCAAACCTGTGAGGCCCAGGAAAAAGGGGAGACATATCTTAAATAATTAATGATGATATCTAATACTAAGCCTTTAAAAATGTAATTATTTTTCTTAAAGCTTAAAGAGCTGAACATACAATGTCAGTAAGGAGGTAAGTTTATGAAAAATTTCTCTTTAAGTTGTTCAAAGAGCAGATTTCGATACAGAAATATTTTCTTATTTATGATGGTAGTGGACTTTCCACAAATACATTAAATACTACGAAAGAATTAATTTATGAGATATTTTTCCACTTTTTATTCTATGAGTTAGTTAAGATCTCTTCTATACCATCAAAGGTTAAATGGCACAATCTGTTCTTTTTGATCACAGTTTATGGCTCATTTGAATAAATTATAATTAGACCTCTTCTGTTACCTAAGGACTAAAATTATCTGCATCAGCAATTAAATTCTCACTATTTCTAGTGTAAATTTGTTACAGTTATAACTTAGAAGTAAAAAGTTAAAAATGAATTTGAGAAAATACATTGCTGTATCTTGTAAATGATTTTTTTTCAAATTTACAGAACTTTAAAAACATTACTGAACTTTGGATGTTTCTTTGTAATTAAACATAAGTTCTTAGACATAGGCAGAACATCCTGGGTTATCTAAGTAAATCCTGTCTATTCTCTTGAGTTCTTAAAAGTAGAGAACATTTTCCAGCAGTGTTCAGAAAAAGATTGGCATGTGTGAAGGACTCAATTTCTTGGTGCTGGTCCTGAAAAGTAAGCATCTGGTGAGGACCAGAGAGAGACCTTTGGGAACTGAAAAATCCAAGGGAATGGGTTCTCCCTTAGGGCCTTCACTGAGGAACTCAGTCCTGCTATTACCTTAACTTCTTACCTATAGAATGGCAATATAATAAATTTATGATGTTTTTTTAACGGATAACTCCTCATTAGTTTTTCACACAACAGTAATACAAACCTAAAACTCATCCCAAATCCACTTTATTTTCCTGAATTTGTTGATGGTTTCTATCAAAATGACCTTACCCTTTCATACCTGTGTAAAGTGCATTTGTAAATTCAGAGTTTGAGAAAACTCTGGTCTTCTCTGAAGAGTCCTCTCAAAAGTTTTCCAGTTGTCCATACTGTACAAGGGAATCTTGAAGGGCCATTCATGAAGAGTTTGTCCAATTGCTGCCAAACTAGATTGTGAACATATCATAGGAGCGATTCACATTTATTTTTTTGTGTCTTTCAGTGCATCTGGGACAATGTACATTTTAAAGTACTTAAATCATCTGGACCAACCAAATAATAACCATTTAAATATTTTGGAACATCTCTTCATTTTCATTTGCTATATAATCTTTATGATATTTTGTCATAGTGTAAATAATGGAAGCATATTTCAGAAGATCAGTCTCATTTATTTGGGAACATATGTTGTACTAAATATTCTGATTACACATAAAGCCTGCCACACATGGAATTTCTCATAGTGCCATGTATAAGAAATAAGATTTTTGAAGTCTAATGTACTAAACTCAGTTTTATTCCCAAACCATAACTTCCATTTACATTTTCAACATTTAAATCCAAATAGTCCCAAATTAGTTGCCAAACAAATCTAATTTATGTTTTTAGCAATTGTGTGTGAGTCATGCTGCCAGTGTTTTTGCCTTCCTTCTTACAAATTGTCCCTAATTGGAAAATACCGTGAGCAGTAAAATATGAAGCAAAAAGCCACCAGTACTTTGAAGTTTATTGGTTACAAAATTGGATGGGGTTTCCCATACTAATTTTGATGAGCATAGAGCTTAATTTTTTTCCCTTAGCTTCAGTTTCATCACTTCATTCTTGTTTTGGAATAGCTGGTGATTTAGGGAATATTTTTCAAGATCAGACCACTTCCTCAATTCGAAGCTTTGTTCTTATAAATAGATACAATTATGTTCATATGTTTGGTAGATGAATCCAGTAGAGTGCGTGTTGAACAGAATCTCTCATGAGAAGTTTACTCAATTCTTTGGAATTTCACTCTTGAATTTAATCAATGGAGACAATTCATTCTGAAAATTATTTTTTTTCTTGATAACAACACATTTTTCCTGTAAACATATACTTCATCTTGTATGTATGTACTTGACCGCATTAGACAAGTTTTGGAGATATTAAAAATAGAAATGTAAATTAACACTATTAGTTATAAACTAACTCAACCGCTAAAAATTTATTTTCTATCAATTTCTTAAAAGTTAGGACAAATGATTGAAAATATGATCTTGGATTTTAATTTTTCTTTTCATCAGGACAAACAATTGAACTATAAGTTCACATCTTTTCCAATTTGCATTCTGACTTTCTAAATGAGTGTACTATAAATCATAAAAATATATTTAAAAAAGATATTCTAAATTCATTGCATAATATAATCTTAGATTCTGTATAAACTTAAGAAACTTTAGATTGCTTTTGAACATTATTAAAATTAAATCGATAATAGCATGGCATTATGGATAACTCTACCCAGAAATATTAGCAAGTGAGATTTTATTCCATATTGCCTATTATGATCTGCTCTCACCACTGCTCGAGATGGAAATTACCGCCAGTGGAAACTTCCCAAAGAGAGGAACCCTCTTTTGGCTTTGGGAAGGTTTTGGGGAGACTTGGGAGGCTTAGGGGAAGGCTTTGGGATAAGTGATTGGATGAGACCAATAAAATCTATGTGAATTATAGCCTTGAAGGAAGTACCACCTACTGCTGGTAACATGGCTGTATTGAGGTAAATTCCTTTTGATCAGTGGTACCTGGAAGTGATTCACCACTAAAATCATGAGACTCCTGCAAACTGGACCATTTGGTGAGTCACAGCTTTGGTGAGTTTAATTACCTCCCTATTTAAATCAATGATGGGAACCTCTCTTTAGACTCCTGAGACATTTTCATATGACAGAAAGTTCTGTCTCTGGAAATGAGTGGAAGAAACTAGCAAATAAAAATTTAGGCTTGCTGTCTATCAAAATGTAAAGATTTGGATCTCAGCATTGCTACCTATTATGCAAACTCAGGCAAGTACTTTTTTCAGAAGTTCCCCTATTCCTTATTCAAAAACAGGGATAAGAATACCTACCACACTGGGTGTGGATTAATGAAATAGTCCCCAGAAGCACTCTGTGCAGCTCTGATACTGAGCAAATATTCAATAAATGGCAAATGCCATCAGATATGGTTACTAGTAAGATGAACATGATAGCATATTTAAACAATGTAGCTTGGTTCTTACCACACATAATAACCTCAATGATGTTGATTTTCCCCCTAAAATGTCCCATTTAAAGAACTAGTTTGTGTTGCAAACATTTGTATATCTCCCCAGGATTACAGACAAAAAGCCATAGTACAAATAGTTCTGCCATTTACACTTTCTGTGATGGAGTGACTAGTCAGTCTCATTGACCTCACAGGTATACTTTTCCTTCTGCTTCCTTACACATGGGCAGTATATTTTAAAAACAATCATTCCTACTACACTTACCTAGTATCACCCACATGAAGTTGTCAGTTCATTAGGCCAATTTTGTTATTGGAAGTTTGTTTTTTAAATTTTTGCATGTTAGCCTAACTCTTCTGTCTTAACAGAATATGCTTAGATTATTTTAATTAGATTATTGTGATTTTTTCTGATAGAACAATTCTAGAGGATTATTTTAGTATAATTATAAATGCAAATAAATATAAAAATGGTAAAATAAGTGAAATGCCTCTGTACCAGAGACAGTTTTTAGCAACTTAGTCATTGTTGTTTTAAACATTCTATTGTACATATGCATACACACATATACATTCATGTATAATATTTAAGACTATAAAGTACCATTTTATAATTTTCTGCTGAACAATATATTATGGAGTCATGTTTTATATATTGTCATTCACACACATATATATGTATATATAACATATATACATATATCTACACACATATGCATGCATGCATCCCTAAAATAAATAAGAAATATATGTATTTAGTATGTATACATCTTAAGTGCAATGTTGATATTCTCTAATGATATGCCTTTTTAAAGAAATATGCATGTTTTCCATATCCACTGTTATTAACAGTGCTGCTGTACACATCCTTGTGTAAATGTCTTTGCATTCGTTCTTTTTGTTACTGCTTGAAGGAACTCCTAGGAATGGATTGTTGGGCTAAAAATATATACATCAATACATATTGCCTTTAATAAATCTATTATTGGTTTTTGTCCCCAGTGGTGATGTAGTGTCTTAAAGTTTGTATCAGTTTCATTCTCTGTTCACAGTTTTTCTTCTCTCAGGTACTCCCAATGTGATGCTGCCTGAGGCTGGTTAGTTTCCCCTGATCTCATGACCAGGCTTTCTTGACTGCACTTTCTCTGTGACAGTTTTACTTGACTCTTTCTTCAAACTTGAGGACTACCTGGATATGAACTCCTCCCTTTAGGCCAATTTCATCCTAGGGCATAATTTCAACAATTACTTTTCAAAAGATAAGATGGAAAATAGGGATAAGTAGTGCATACTAATGAATGTAATTGAAACTTTCTTTGACAATAGTGATGCTCACTTTTATTTGCCATGTACTGTGCTAAGAACTGTATATGCATCATATAAATAAGTAAATGCTACTATTAATATCTTCCTTTGAAATAAAAACCTGAATCTCAGAAACCCTCAGTTATTTTCCAAGGACAATTAGTCTATGAATTGCAAATTTGTGCTTATGGACATAATTGTATAATTTCCATTCTACTCTTAACTACCATGATATACAGTCTGCATTTGGAGATTGAGAAATAACTTTAGGTCTTTTCCAGTAATTCAAAAACGTTATTCTGGAAATTAATCTTACTGATAAATTATTATGTGATGATGAGCATAAACTTAGAATGGAATGAACCACGGTTGATTTTATATCATTTTAGTAAATATCTTTTATTAGATCATAATAAAAGGTCGTCAATCCTATTTCTCATTTTCCTTATAATGGTAATAAATATTCTCTAAGAGATGACTAGTCAAAAGTATGTTCACATAATTATAATGAATTAAGAATTTAGGTAACCTTGTAGATAAATAATTTCTTGCTTTTTGAAAAACTGTTGTGCTCAATGTATATTAATCAACTGGCATGCCACAACAAGCCATTGCAAATCTGGTGGCTTTAAAACAACCCTCAGCTCAGACAGCTGGGTTCATCTGATGCAAGTTCATTCTAGCTTCTGTAGGCTGACTGGGGTCACTGAACTGGTCTGGGGTGAGCTGGGAAGTTTGGCCAAGGCTTCTGCATTACACCTCTTTATTATGACTTAAAAGGACCAGATGGTTAGTTTAAGCATGTCCATCTTCTGGCAAGAGTAGAAACTCAAGAAAACAAATGGAAACACAATGTTCCTTGAGGCCTTGGCTTGGAATGGGCACACTGTAACTTTTGCCTCATTCCATTGTACCAAATTCTAGCCAAAGAGTGGGCGATAAGATCCTCCCCTTTGTGGGAAGAACTGAAAAGATAAAGAACATGAAGATAAGAAGGGGCAAAGAACTGGGGCCACAGATGTAGCCTATCACCAAAGTAACTGAATTTCTATTTCAGGATATATTCCTTTTTCTCCAGTTAAGATATCAACTTATATTCTTAATTATTTGATCATGGGATTCAATGAGACTCGATTTCCTGAGGGAGGGTGGGTTGTTGCAGACTTTTTGCTTTCTGGTAAGGTAATTTCTTCCTATGAGATGATACTGCTCATGTTCTTGAAGAGCCTCTCATGTGTCTCTCTAGGTTCAGTTTTCAGTACTAAAACCTCTTAGGGAGTGACTCATTGGACTAGTCACCACTATATCCACCCACTCAACCTCATGCTGCAGCCGCTGAATCTGAGGCTGCTGTGTCACATTAGCACGAAAACTGTAGAATCTAGAATTCCTATTTAACTTGTGCCAAGAAACCAGGCCTTAACCTTGTAGTATAAGGGGAACATTTGAGAATAATTGTCTGTAAGAAAAATAGTTTGTTTGTTGGGGAACCAGATACTAAGGTAACTATTACTCACTCACAGTGAGTTAAGTAGAAATCGGAGGAGGGACTCAACCCAAGCGGATGACTGAAGATAGAAAGCCGGAAAAGTCTAAAGCAGATGAGGGGGTGAACAGATTTTGTCTAAAAAGATAAGGCAGCTAAATAGAGAGTGAGATGACATGAGCCAAATTTGTACACACAAATAATGGAAATAATCTCCAAGAATCCAATTTGGGAAGAAGTGAGGGAGATAAGAGTGCTCTGAGTGGCTAGTGATGAGAGAACATTGGGGTTAGCAATGCATGAGAAAGAGACCACTGTTTCCAGGGTGCCATAGAAGAGCTCACGGACTGTGGGATGGAATGTTCTTTTTTTAAGCCAGTTTACTAAGAAAGTTCAGGTTTTTGTAAAGTTCAGATATAAAAGGTTTTTGTTTGCTTTGCTTTTCAGGATATTTTAAAGTATAATCCATGGGACAAGCTGTAAAGTAACAAGAGGAAGTATTCTTCAACAAGAGGCCCTTCAGCAGGTAAGGGGGAGAAAATGCTTATCTCTAATGGCAGGTGACTCTTTCCTGAATGTTTGACATTAAGTGGAACCTAAATAATTTTAAGGAGATTGTTAACATTTTTATATTGTTTTAACCAAAATCTTCAAAATAACAACTTAATAACAAGGTAAAAAAAAACAGTCAAATATCTACCTTATTTTTTCCAAATCCAAATTATAATTGTTTCCTGATTATATGGCATGTCTTAGTATAAGTAATGAAATATCTATAACATTTCCATGGTTTCATATTTTATTCTTATACATTGATTAATTGTAAATTGATGCTATAATCTTAATTAAAATCTAAATACTTATTGAATTTCACATGAAAATTCAAAATCTTATGGTAGAGAATCGCTTTTTAAAAAACAATCCAAGTATTCTGCATCAAGGTGAAAGCTAAAGACAATGATCAATTCTGGATATTAATAAAATATACCCTGATATTTTGTTAAAAATATCACATCTTTGTCCCATTAATATATACAATTAGTACATTTTAATTAAAAGTAAAATAAAATTTAAAAACTTTAAGAATAACATTTCAAATTCTATTTGCCTTAAATATTTCATCTGTCCTCCATATTCCATGGCATGGACAAAATTCTCTGGAACATGTTATACATTGCCCAACAATAGCATTAACATGCTGGCATGGATAGCATATATGATTCTGTAACAAGTTTCTGAATGGATAAGATGAAAAGGGAAGAAAATAATAGCGGAAAGAGGTGATACCAAGTACTATATCTGAGACCTGATACATAATTGCTCTGTAAAAATATCAAAGTTGGAAAACCTACGTAGATAGATATTTGTATGTGATCCTATATGTATATGTGTACGTGTGTGATATAGGATATATATGTATGTGAAATATTAACTTGTACTTATGTACATCTGTCTCTCTCTCTATGTGTATATATATATGTACATATATATATACACACACATATGTGTATATATATACACACATATATATTTCTACCTATCATTTGTCTCTAACTATCCATCCATCTCTCAGTCAACCTACTTACCTATCTACCATCTCTATTTACCTTTCATCAGTCTAGTAGTAAGTGGTACAGTTCATAGCTGTTGTTACTATGGAGAAACTTGGGAAAACTGGAAGCTATACTTCCACCTGGGAGCATGGTACATTAGCTTGTAGTTTATGAAATCTTTGTGTGTCTCATCTTTTATCAACTAAAGAAACTTCATGTCCTACAAGTTCATATCTATGAATCCTTTTCTATCCTACAAATGAGGAAGTATATATATATATATATGTATGTACATATATATATATATGAACTAGTGTGTTATTTAATATCTTGAAATGGAAAATATCTATGGTGGAATAGGAGAATTGAGAGAATAAGGCAAACTAGGATTGACACCTAGATAAAAAATTCAACAGCACAACAAAATTTCCTTTTTGAAATAATATTAAATTATATTTAAGACCTATATTCTCTATCTTACACTAAAATTTATAGTTTCTTTATGGTTTCCATCAATATTTCATATTTTATTTAGGAGGTCTCTTAAAACATGCAAATCTGGTTGAAATTTACTCATTGGAATATAAAGTATTGGTCTGTTGTATACATGTTCTGAGGTTTTGGAGTTATGAAACATGTACACTCCTATGTGGAGACAAATTTTGTGAAATGTAGTTCACATATATTATTCATTTAATCCTCACACATTCCTAAACACACTTCTCATCTAGTCATGTTTAAACCCTAAATTGGCAATGTCTTCCTTTGCCTAAAAATAAGTTACTACTTCCTTAGCTTGCCATTCCAGGTTTTCAAAACTCAGACTACAAACTTCTTGTCTAAGATTATCTTCTACTTAAGCCCCAAAGATTCTATGCTTTAATCAGACTAGTCTATTTATGACACCCACACTTCCATGGGCAGTCTGCATCCTCACCCGTGTTCTTACAGTTACCTTTCCCACCTGGGATGACTTAACCAAACTTAACCAAAGTTTTAGAATCCTTTAACTATCAGGTCTAGCCTTAACCTAGCAGTATTTCCAAATCAACTCAGTGTGATAATATTATCATCATCTGAAGAAGTAATACTGTATGTTATGGTTTGGATGAGAAGTGTCTCCCAAGAGTTCCTGCATTAATGCAGGAATGTTAAGAGGTAATGTGGTTGGACTATGTGTAGATTCCTAGTTTGAATGGACTGACTATGTGATAACTGTAGGAAGGTGGGACATGGATAGAGGAGGTGAGTCACTGGGGGCATCTTCCCTTGGACCCTTCTCCTCTTTCTCTATGCTTCCTGAACCTATCATGAGATGAGTAGCTTTTCTCCACTATACCCTTCCCTTACAATATGCTGCCTCACCTTGGGCCTAGAGCAATAGGGGCCATCTACAGAGTTAAGACCTCTGAAACTGTGAACTGCAAATAAATTTTTCTTCCTCTAAGTTGTTCTTATCAGGTATTCTGGTCACAGTGATAGAAAACTCACTAAAATACTATATTACCAATTTACTTATTATAAATTACCAACTTACTTAGCAGTGCTAGAACTTGTTATTTTCTGTTAGTGAGGACAGAGCTGATGAACTAAAATAATGAGATAAAAGGGGCTAAGTTTGAAAATTACAAATTTCTGTAAGGTGTTCTTTCTACAAGGTATATTATTTTTCCACACATATTCCCCAATTGTGAATAATAAACACTGTCATGACTAGTAAAATAAATACTATCTCTCTATTTGAGGGAATGAAATATAATTTCTTATATCCCTAAGTGTTATAGTCTCTGAATTGTAAGAACTCAAGAAAAAAATTTATTGTGAAATACTGAATGTTGAGATTAATATGTAACTGTAGAGCTTTTCTACATGTTTTTAAAGCCTCATTTCTTGATATTGCCACATCTCATTCTTCATCAAGTAGCCATCATCTCTTACCTACACTGGACTCTGCTTTCTTTTTGTTTCTACATTTAGTCCACCCATAGCAGCCAGAGGTTGATTTTATCATTTTAATGTGACAGTTTAATTCCCTTGTCTAAATACTCTGATGGTCAAGTTTTATAGTATAAAATAAAATCTAAACAATTCCTTTTTGTAACCCCTGTGCTTTGACCCAGACTGCCACTGACCACTGTTCTTGCTGCCTCTTTGTTGCTCCTTGAACATGACAGGAAATATTCTGCCACATGTCAGCTTTGCTCATGTCTCACTTTCCATCACACCTCACCATGTCCTTAGAGAAGTCTTCCCTGACCAGTCTACAGGAAATATATCCCCACCATCCAGCCCACTCACTCTACATTGTCATCACAATGCCAATTGCTACTTACATTATATTTGAAAGTTCTTTGGTCATTTGTTTAGTATCAGTCATCACTTACAAAGAATGACAAATCTGTGAACGAAATGTCTTTTCTGTTGTTGTTGCTCACCATTTTATCTACAGCAATTAGATTACTACCTGGCATATACTAGATGCTCAATTCATACGTTTTGAATGAATGAGTTGATATTTTCGCATACTTGGTTAGAAACAAGGTCATGTTGTCCTTTTTAGTCTGCATAATTAAGGTGTTACATAGGATATTTCTTCAAAGACTGCCTAATCTAAGCATCGAAAGACAAGGCTCTTCTTTCCCAGCTCTGCAGCTGCTTAGCATTTCAGTTTCTTTTCATGAAATAATGATAAGCATTATTGTCTTTGTTCTTGTCACATGGGGTCATGAAGCTAATGAACAAAGTACACTAAACACCAAAAGTCACTTTCAACAGCACATTATTCACTTCTGGAGTGAATAAAAATAATTTTTCTACTTTGTTTCAAAGAAAGATAATAATGCACATTTGGTAAAAAAAAAAAACCCTTTTAAAAAGTCTATATAATAAATAAAAAAAAAGAATACAGGATATTAAAATACATTTTTTCTAAAAAATGTCTCTAGCATACTAATCTAGTAAAATGTTTGGCTTTGAGTTGGTTTATGTTTTTGCCTGGACTCCAAATACAGGTTTGTGTATTTTATGTGTCCATCTCTGTATTATTGATTTCTATTGGAATTCAATTATGACAAAGTGGGATTACTGTTTTCAGTAAAAACAATAATAATATTCTCAATGTGATAAATTAACTTTGCATTTCTAGTTATACCTGCAGTTTTAGGGCTGGTTTAATATTTGAAAGACACATATTAACTTTAAAAAAATAAAAGCTATTTTAAAAACCTGTAAATAAAAAAATTTGAAAGAAAATCTATACTAAAGAGACATACATTAGAAATGTAAAATCCAGTCACATATGTGATACAGGAATGCACATGTTAGATATATGCAAAGATATATACATATGTGTTTATAGAGCAAAAAATCTACGTATGTACACTTTTAAAAGAATATTTGTGTCAGAATTGTTTAAATTGATCTCAATTTAGTCATTATATAGTTAGCATTATATAGGGTAGACATAGTATGTGTATACTGGATATATCCACATGTGTATGTAATGGATATATTTGTGCATGTATGCTTATATACAATGGTTATATAAGAACTAAGGTAGGATAAATGTATATATGTTATTCATATATAATTCTATATAACTATTTCATATAATTAATGTAAATATGTATTAATAATAATATTTGTATAAACTTTATTATTTAGGTAAGTTGTTTTCATTGTTCCCATCCTAGTTTGATTTTTATTTATCTTACCTTGATTATATATGACCAGTATTTATGTATGTATTCTATATATACTCTCCATATACAACATATAGTACATAAAATCAAAAAATAAAACTAATTAACCCAAACAATAGTTCTGACCTACTATTTTTAAGAGATGAATAAAATAGCTGCCTTGATTTTAAAGTGAATTTTATCCTTGTAACTCTCATTACAAAGATAAATTACATGCTTTTAATTGAAACTCACCTACAGATGATAATGATTTATATCCATAAGTGATTTTGACATGCAGGTCACTTTCTGTTGGGTTGACACAGAAAAGGGATTGTATATCATGAAAAATTACTAGGTCCTGGTTATAAGGTCACTGTTCTGGTGAGTAAAATCCACATATACAGTGAATTAATTTGTACACTATTCTTACAGTTGTGAAGAAAAATAGATATTTTGACTTTATATACTACTTTTAAGTGTATTATGGGTTATAATATATAAAGGAAGCATAGATATTTTATGTTCTGAGTTTAATTTTTCATAGCTCTTATAATATTACATTATACTTCCTATGTATCCAAACCACAGCTTCCTTGGGAACTTTAACTTTACCTTAGTTATGGTTTTCTTTTGGTGCTTAGAGTAGGGTATGTGTAAAATTACTACGTATTTAATGAATATATTGCATAGAAAGCCCAACATTTTATAAGTCTAAGATTTTCTTTGTGATCCTTTTAAGAAATAAAATTGTAGATTTGGCTAAGAAACTTTGGCTATGACTCCTAAAGAATTAAGTACAATTTCTTTAGCTTACTCTTTAAGATTTTTCAGTTTGATTTCAGCCCTCATTTCCAACCTGATTGCTCTACCTGCGTATGCATAGTCCACTCATTAATCCAAATGTGCCTTTTCCTGTCTCACTTACATACCTTTCTTCATTGCACTTTTCCTATCCAGAATATTTCCTTTCCACAGGTCCTATGTATGTCATAGATTCTTAATAAGCCTTCAACTCATGTCCAATATTCTTCTCTGAAATAAATAGAAGAACTAAATGTAACTAGACTAGATCACACTATGTCATCTTAGCATCTGTAACAAATCTACCCTTCAAATATCCAGAGTTTTAGACAGTTATTATTATGCTATTATTTGACAGTTATTTTTAAACATTTGTTTTAATTATTCACATACTTTAGCTCTTTAAATACCTTTCAGGATTCTTAAAACCTTAGACACAAGTTATATAGAATATTTTAGAAGGTTCATAGGTATAATGTAAGAGTATTTCCTTTAAAGGCAATTTTATTAACCTGAAATGAACCAAGTAGCATTAATTGGCCTGCTTCTTTAAGATGGAAAATTAAAGAGAGAGACTATATTATAGAAACATATCCATAATTGATAGTTACATATAAAACATAGATTCATTTTTTATTAGAAAATCTCTCTCTTAATTCTACTTCACCCCAAGTTTCTAGAGGGATATCGTTTATTACTTCATATATCCTGTGAACCCATGGTCAAACGGGAGAAATAGAAAAGATCAGTATTAGAAGATCATAGACATATTTCACAGAGGCATCATCAACACCCTGGACAATTTGAAAAAATTCCCAGAACCTCAACTTGTTCAAAAACTAAATTTGAATTCTTAAGATTAAATGAGTTATATGTAAATTATTAGAACTTTTAACTGTTGAGAACAAGTTCTCAAGATTTTTGCCTACAAAATCAAGTGAGAGTACAATGAAAAATTGTGCATAACTAAGTACCTATATTTGAATTATCCTTTTCTTATGGTTAGTTTGAAAATAGTAATTTACTTACTAGTATGACTATTACTTTAAAATGCCTCAGAAAATGACAAGTGGATTTCTATTGCAGAGTCAGGCCTTTTCTCAGTTGTTGTTCATGGATGAATTGAATGAATCTCTTGGGGGAGCCTCGAGTCATGTTGCCTTAGAAAGCTCACCTATTGAGGCAGAAAGAGTATGTATGTGGTCCATGTTTTTGTTTATTCGGTGTGAACCATGGTCACAAGCTACAGAGTCATACAGAGTAAGTGAGAACTGGACAGCAAGGATCCATTTTCCCCTGTGGCAGTTTGTTCAAAAACATAATTGACTGTAACAGATTACAGAAAGGGGGGAATTTACTGTATTCTGTAAAAGAATATTGATCGTGCCATTATTACTCACTATTTTAGATTGTACTCTTAAACTATTTATTACCCATAAAATTATTTTTTAGTGCTTTTAAGTTTCTCCACTGGATTGTCAGTTTTATAATGAGATGATATATTTCTGTATTAGTTGAAAGTATATTCGATGGCCTACTTCACATCTCAGGGAGGTTACTAGGGTCACAGTAGATTTTTATATTTAAAGCAGTACAGTGTAATTCTTTGGCTCACTCATAAAATTAGATCACAGTGTACACTGAATTAAAAAATTATAGGAGAACAATCTCCCTTATAAAATATAAGGGAAAGAATATCTGAGGTTTTACTCTTTTTTAAAAAAATTATCTGCCTATGATACTTCAAGCAAGCAATTCCAAGGCCATGGGCAAGCCATTTTTTTTTTTTTTTCTGGTTGCAAAGTATAATATTCAAATCATTTACTTGAGCAGTGTTGTGTCTAATTCTTTTAGTTCAAATTTTCATTACCATTTTAATTACTCAAATGTAAATAAGAATTTTAATGTTATAATTTTATCCAACATAAAATATTTCAAATATGAAGTAAATTAATGTTACTGATTACAGATGTGTTATCTATTCAATCTCTTAAGTTATGAAACTCTTGGGGAAATATTTTAAGATGTCTGCATAGTTTTCAATGTTAGAATAGTGTTTGGATTTGGTTGTAATCAAAATATGCTAAATATATAAATTTACTTAAGAATAAGGTCAAAGTGCTTCCAAAGTTGTTGCAGAAAAATAAGGTGAGCCTATTTTAAAAAGTAATAAGATGAATTATGTATTACTCAGTTTTGTATTACTATGACAAAATATCTGAGAAAGACTAACTTTCTAAAGAAAAGAAGTTAGGTTAAGTAGCCCATGTTTTGGAGGTTCAAGGGCAAGGTGTTAGCATTTGCTCAGTTCTAGTGGGGTCCTATAGACTGAATCACATAATGGCAGATGGTGATTGGGGGCAGAAACTGGGGGAAGAAGTAATCATATCCCAGGGATAAGAAGTAATCTTATCCCTGACAAGAAACAGAAAAAACTCAAGGGTCAGGTTCAGAGTTTTATAATAAATTGCTCTCATGAAAATTCACTATGGGAGACCACTATACCCTTCCAAGGGCAGCACCCCCGATGACACAAGGCCCACCCACTGGGCCCTATACTTGAAGGTTCTTACCTTTTCAATACCACCAGACTGAGCACCACGCCTCCACACATGGACATTGGGGGAAAAAAAACACATCAAAGTCAGAGAAGGTAATAAGGGATGATTAGAAGTCACCATATAAAAGTGTGATTGTTAAAATAATAAACATGTCAATGGAATGAATAAAAGTAATAGAATATGAGGTATAGTAAAATTCAGTTTGGAAAAGAAAAATTTTTACAAATGTGAAGAACTGACTTAGGGAATAACTTTTGGAGGCCAAAACAGGTTTGAATCATGGATTTAAGCTCTGCAACATTGAGAAAATTACTGAAATTCATTCAGTATCTATTTCAAGTATAAAATGGAGCATGATGATAATAAATGCAGACAGCACAAACCAAATAGTGTCATACCTAGACTATTCTGAACTGGAAGAAAAGAAAAGAGCATCTTTTCTGATTCCAAACTCTTGATATATGTGGGGTTTCCTTTCTAACATGAGTGCTTGAGTAAATATAGGCTTTCTTATGTATTTGTACTTGGCATGAGGTCATTTGTTTTCCTGTGGAGCAAACTCCACCCAAACACCTCTCAGTTCTCCATGCAGAGTTGAATTGACTCTTTCACTTTTGTTGCTACTTCTAATTATTATGATTTGTCACGTGCTTTGTATTCCCTTTATAGTGCTGTAGCTGCAAGTTAATTCTAGGACAGGGTTCACTTTGCTCGGCTGCTGGTCAAGAGCTTTGATCAAGAGTTGTTCCTCTATTTGGTCAAATGAATTCTGTGTTTTTCTTTCGCTACCCTCATTCTTGTGCTTAAAAGAATGCAAACAACTCTACAGTTCCACTTTCCCCCATTATCCCTTCTTATCTTTTACTCCTCAGTCTCTCTGTGTCCTCAGGGCTTGCCTGACCTGTAGAGTTTAGTCTGAATTTACTAACTTCTTTTGGTTCCAGAAGTCACTCTTGATTCTTTTTTTCTCTTTTCTTTCTTTTTTTTTTCCATTTTCTGTTTTCATTTTCTTTTCTTCTTCGTTTTCTTTTTTCTTTTTTTTTTTTTTTTGTACTGGGAATTGAACCCAGGAGCTTTGCACCACTGAGCTATCTTCCCAGTCCTTTAAATTCTTTTTTAATATGAGATAGCTCTTGCAAAGTTAACCTAGTTTGGCCTCACACTTGCAATCCTCCTGCCTCAGCCTCCCCTGAGTCAATGGGGCCACAGGCATGTGGCCATCCCTTTTTTATATAGTTAATTTTGCCTCTGATCCATAATTATTACTCAAAAATAGTAATAATAGCAGCACAGTAATACAAATAGAATTTTTTTCGTTGTTATTTGGAAAAACTATAAATTCTTTGATTTTTTTATGTCAAGAAAATACATTTTGGGTAATAAAGTACTTATTTTGTTATACCATACAATAATATTTGTGCTTGAAATAATTAAATATAAAAATTGAAATGATTAAAACATTAGAAAAATAAATAAAGCTCTAATCCAAAAGGGTGATGGATTTCAAAGTTTGAACGACAAGTTATTGTGAAGAAAAATGTATCAGATAACACAAAATTTTAAGTTTTAATTTGAAACAGATATTTATATGTGTATGTCTCTATACTTTTAAACCAATGTCTTACTACAAAGTAAGAGAAAGTATTTTCAGGGAATATGATAAATTATTATATTAACATATAAGACCTTTCTTTTAGGATGTCTTTTAATTCTTAATTCTTGAGATTCCTAAAAGTTTTCATATGTGTCTATCATCAGTTTTGCTCTAATAGAAATTAAACCAAGTATATTAAAATATTTGTTATTCCATTTAAAACCTATAACAAATCAATCACATACTAACATTAATGCATATTAAAATGGAAATATTCTTTCAAGGAAGGTATGGTGGCTCATGCCTATAATTCCAGCAAAATGGGAGGCTGAGGCAGAAGAATCACAGTTCAAGGCCAGCCTTAGCAACTTAGCAAGATCCGCTCAATTCACAATAGCTAGATTATGGAATCAACCTAGATGCCCTTCAGTAGATGAATGGATAAAGAAACTGTGGTATATATACACAATGGAATATTACTCAGCCATAAAGAAGAATAAAATTATGGTATTTGTAGGTAAATGGATGATGTTGGAAACTCTTATGCTAAGTGAGATCAGCCAATCCCAAAAATCCAAAAGCCGAATGGTCTCTCTGATTTATGAATGATGATGCATAATGTGGGGGGGAAAGATGGCAAGAATGGAGGAAAGATAGCTAGCATAGAGGGAAGGGAGGGGTGGGGGTGGGGGGGGTAAAATTAATAACAATGTGTGACAGATACCATTGCCCTGTGTACATGCATGAATGCACAGATGGTGTGACTCTACTTTGTGTACAACCAGTGAAACAATAGCTGTACTCCATTTGTGTTCAATGATTCAATAATAAAAAAAAAAATAAAATAAAAAAATAAAATTAAAAAGGACTAGGATTGTAAGTCAGTGGGGAAGTGCTGGTTCATTCTCCAGTATTGGAAAAAAGAAAAGAAAACAAAAATATAAGAAAGAAGAAAATTCATTTTGAAAAGAAAGCAAGTAAGTGAGGAAATAGCATTATTCCATATTTTGAAGCATGTCCTTAACATCTGGCTTAGTGGATGCATTCTCAGTCCTGGCCCTGCATTCAAGGTGTGGTGACACCACCCATCTGTGGCCTCTGGAGAGCTGCTCTGCACACTTACCAGAGAATGAGCGTGAAAGAGGCAGACTGTTTCCTCATATTATTTTGAAGTAGTTTTGACCTTGTGCAGCCTAGAAAATTTTCTTAGGAAGCTTAGGCCTCCCTAGATCACATTTTGAGAAACATTATCCTAAACCACTCAGGGCCATACCAGTAGCTGGGATTGATACCAATGTCACAAGAACAGCCCTGCTGTAGTGTGTGTAAGAAGGAAAGGAATAGGGTGTGGAGTGACAGTCACAATTTTCTCTAAATCATAAAGCTGAATGGCTGAATGTTATGCATCCATTCATTTTAGGTTAATCATATATATTTAAATGGAAACATATTTATGGTGTAAATTTGAATATAAAAAAATACAAAATTAGATGGCTCATGTAGTCAAAATTAATTTATAGATACATTTTTAAATGACTGGGAATTTTCTCTAAATAAAGCTGTTAAGGTTTTTGTTTGATTATTTGCTTTTTAAGGACTGGAAGAAAATGTACCAAAAATTTATCAGTGACTGCCTTAGGATGTGAATGTGTAGTTGCAAATGTATAGTAATGAAAACCGTGATTATCCAGTCTCTTGGCCTATTATGGAATTTTTGGCCACTAAACTATTTTCTTCCAGGATTCCTATTTCTCTCACTTAATGAATCAATTCTTTGTTGGTTAGAATTAGGTCCAGAAAAGCTATTTCCCAAATAATTCATTTCCTTTATCTTTGATGAATGGAATTTTCAATAACACGCGTCAGAAATTTGTCAGATGATGTGACTTTGCCGAAAGAGATTTTCAGCAGATGTCTGTAGACTCACTCTCCCATTGCTACTTTGTTTGGCTTCTGAGGCAGCTTGGTGATCTGTGTCAGAACACATCATCTATTTCCTTCCTCCAGCTGCTTGGTCGGTGGTTTACCTTGTAACAGTCCCATGTTCTCCCCATCCATTAGAGCAGTAACCTGTTTCCATAGCAGGATTAATGAATGAGCACCACTCCATCAGGCACAGTGCAAGGCTCTGGACAGAGCCTACTGAGTCTTGCCCTGGAGTAGCCCTGAGTCCAGTTCACATACTGCAGCTTCTGTGTGACGGTTGTTTGAATTACAGTCTTTAATGTGTCATACTGTTAGGCATTCCTAACATCAAAAAATAAACAAGTCAAAGCTACTTGGTGGCAACATAAAATTACCAGTGAAAATACACAGCCTCATATAATTATAAAACACCAAGAGTTAAAAATCCTATTGTAAATATAAAATAGGATTCCATGTTCAGGGCCAGGTGAAACTGGAAGGGTATAAAGTTTTACAAGAAGCCATAACTGAAAGGTAAGATTAGAAAATATGATAAGGATCATCTTGTAGGATCATGTTTACCTTCAGTGGCCATCAGTCATTGTTATGTGTCATCCTCATATAACGTGTTGGATCTCACTGATAATATTAGAACAAGTCTTCAAAAATATCTAATAATTTTGTTATTATCAAAGCCTGAAATAATGATATTGAATTAACATTGGTTAAATGTTTATTATGTGTTTGGAATTGAGAATTTTTCTTTCAATTCTTTCAGCACCACTGTGAGGAAGGTACTATTTTTATTGTCACTATGTGACATCCGAGTTTTAGAGAGATGAAATGACTTAATCAAGATTATTCCATTATATAATCATGATACGAATTTTACCTCAAGGGATTGTTTTTAGGAATTTCATTCTTCTTCACTGAATATACCATACAAAATTGTATGAACAACATTAAAAGCTGTACAAAGGATAATTAAAAAACAAACAAGGTTGTAGCTTAGTGGAAAAGCAGTTGTCTAGCATGCACAAGGCCCTGGGTTCAATGTCAACACTGAATGAAAAAAAAAAAAAAAAAAAAGCCAGCAAAAACAAGTAAAAGTTGAGCTATTTTCAATACATCATAAAACTATCATAGAATTGGGAGAAAACAGAACCTAGTGCCAAAATCCTCTGCAAAAGAAGCAATGATGATGAAGAACAGAACCTCCTCTTATAAGTTAACTTCCCAGGCCTACCTGTGGATACTTTGACTCTTTTTTTTTTTTTTCTTTTTTAAAAAATTAATTAATTTTTTTATTTTTACAGACAGCATTTTGATTCATTGTACTTTGACTCTTAACAGTGTCATTTGTGTTCACATGAATTGCCAGTAGGAAGTTTTTTTTGGGTTTCTCCTTGCTGATCAGTGCATTTCTCCAGAAGGCTTAACTTCCTCCTCAGTGCCATGAGATTCACTACTATGGAGCATTCGTAGTAAAAGAGCTCTGCCTTGGTTCTTATTTTATATTACTCCTTCCCCTTACTGATGCCTATTTATTTATTTTCTTTTTTTTTTGATTGATTATTTTTAAAAATTTGTTCTAATTATACATGACAGCAGAATGCTTTCCAACTCATTGTACGCAAATGGAACATAACTTCTCATTTCTCTGGCTGTACGTGCAGAGTCACACCAGTCATGTAATCACACATATACATAGGATAATAATGTCCATCTCATTCCACCATTCTTCCTACCTAATACCCCCTCCCCTCCCCTTGCTCCTCTCTGCCCAATGCAAAGTTCCTCCAGTCTTCCCTACCTCTGCCCTGTTATGGATCAGCATCCACTTCTCAGAGAAAACATTCAGCCTTTGTTTTTGTGGGTTTGACTTATTTCACCTAGCATGATATTCTCCAGCTCTATCCATTTACCTGCAAATGCCATAATTTCATTGTTCTTTAAGGTTGAGTAATATTCCATGAGTATACACATTTTCTTTATCTTCATTTGTTGAAGGGCATTTAGGTTGGTTCCATAGTTTAGCTATTGTGAGTTGAGCTGCTATAAACATTGATGTGGCTGTGACACTGTAGAATAGACCGAGGAGTGGGAGAGTTGAGTCAAATGGTGTTTGCATTCCAAGTTGTCTGAGGAATCTCCATTCTGCTTTCCAGAGTGGTTGTATTTTCAGTGATTGTAATTTTCAGTGGTTGTATTTCAGTGGTTGTAATTTTCAGCATTCTCTTTGAGCATTATGTTGCTTCATATTGAAAAGACCTAACTCTAGTGTTCAGTTAAGATATTTACATTAATCTACATAAGGGCATAGCACCATAACTGTAGTAGTCGAATTTCGTTGGCTGTATCATAGTTTTCCACTTTATTTTTATATTGTTTTTATTTGTTCCTTTTTTAGGAATATTATAATCATTGTTTCTATGTTGTATCATTTCTTCCATTCAATATAATTTTTCCAATTCTTACAAGTTTCTCAAGTTTTCAGAAACACACTCTCTAAGAATTTCATAAGAATATGCTCCAGGTTTATTTATCTCTCATTTGAATCAGAGTCTCATATAGTACTCATTCATTCTGGTTCCTCTTGATGACTACTTCATAAATTGTAGAACACCTTAGTGCTTCCGAAGAGACAGTCATTCCAAGTTCACGACCCTTTCTTTCTGCTGATCCCTTTCTTTGCTCTTTTGCTAGTTCCTGATATCTTCCAGGACCCAATTAACACAAATTAATACAGCCTTTAAAAGTCAATTAATTGTCAACTACCCAAAGTCATAGTTCAAGATTCTCTAAGAATTATTCAAAATTAATTTAATTCATCTTCTAGGGAAACAATGAATTCTTGGTTCAGGCAAATCTAGTAAGTTTTCTGAAGGATATGGGGGAGTCTTAGATTTTCTTTCTCTCTGTAACTTTACAATGGGGCCAAGAAAATAAATCAGGTTGATTTTTTCTCTGTAAATATTTCTTATTCTCTGTGATAATTAGATGAATTTCTTCTGAAATTTGTTAATTTATATTAACAAATCTAAATCATATTTCTTGGATAAAAGTTTTCTGTTTATTAGTTGTGTGTCTTTTCTACCATTTTTATGTCTGGTTAAAAAGTGTAAAAAATGATATAACATTATTGCAAGTAATCTCTTTTGCCCTTCCTGACATTTGTGTATATAGTGATACCTCTTGTCATTTCTTTTCCCTTGTCAACCTCATGTCTCAAAAATTGATTGTTAGTTTCATTTGATGCAAGAAAGATTTAAGACTACCAAGTTTCAGTTTTGTTTTGAACAATTTAGTTTCATTCCTTTACTGTTGAGAGATGACAACCTGTTTAACCTCATTCCTACCTGTTTTCCTACTGACTTCAAGTAGTTTAATAGCAAATGTCAAGTATGTCTATGTGGGTTAATAAAATCAGTTAAAAACATTTTCCACAATAGAATTTTTAATAAAAACATGAAGTTTTAAATATTTTTCAATATTCAAATGAAAAGGCAAAAATATAGAAAATTAAATATTAAACTGAATTTTAATTCCCCACTTTATAAAATTACATTGTTAAAATTCACATTGTTCTAATATTTTGTAATAGAATTTTTGAACTTCTCGTTTTTAAAAAATTTATGTGGATCAATTTTCCTGATCAACATGTGTAACTCTATTTCTCTTTGAAGCTGAGCTAACTTGAGAAGCCTGTATGAATTATCAACAACCTGTACAATAAGCTACATATTCTAGACATATTCTGACATCCTGCAAGTCATCTGGGTAAAGGAGAAATATACTAATACTTCTGCAGTTATAATCTCTTTCAATGTAACACCTTCCAAATCTAGCAATATAAGGATTCTGTACTTTTTAATGTGTCTGACAATTAATTTGTCAACATGAAATAGAAGAAAGGGGCCATATAATTTTCCATGTGTGTTTTTCAAATCTGGTTACTAAAAATTGAGTCTGTAGCCACTTTATGTGATTATTAAAGTTTGTCCAGCAATGTTTTTTTTTTTATAACCCATAGAACATCATCCAAACTGAAATTTCAGAGCTTGTCATATTTATGAAGTATAAAAAGTCCTTAAACATAATTGTGCAGATTTTTCTGAACTAAAGTTTAATCCTTTAACATTATTTGCAATAAAATAGTTCTATTCTTTTCATTTTCATTTTCATTCTTTTCATTCTTTTATTTAAATTTAGGACAATTCAAAATTAAAGTAGTTAAAAATTGAATCACTCAATTGAAATCCTTTCATAATTACACTTCTCATGGGTGCAAAGCTTACTTATTATGAAAAAATCACTAACTTTTCAAACTGCACATTTTTCTCATTAAAGTATATGTTGTAAAGGTCTTGATTTCATAGTGATTTGGCCTTACTTTATGGAATTTAATTTACATTCATTTAATAGGCTTCTACTAAATCACTGGTTATAATAAAAAATGAATTTTCAGAAACATATCTAAAGTTACATTTAAGCTTAACTTTAAGATTCTGGCCATTTTTTTATAATACACTTTAGATTAAGAAGTAGAATGCTTTGTATTTTCTAGAAATTAAATAGATAAAATTTGCCTTTGGGTTTGATTTTTAGACATATTTTCAAAGATGTAAAATTAATTGGCATTTAGATACAATAAATGAATGTCAATCTTATAAATTATCTTCTAAGAAGGGAACATTAAAGTCATTTATTGCATTTATTACATCAATATGACTAAACCCCTACCCACTAAGCAAATTCTAGAAGATATTCAAAATAAATCACCTAAAATAATTTTCCAAAGAAAGTACATAATACTTTTAATATTCAAATACATACATCATTTATTCTGAACTATGAGTAAATGAGGCCTGTAGGATAAAATGTATCAATTACAAACTTAGCAAAGTTGAGTAAAACACTGTCATTTCTTATTAAAGCAATTTCTGGAGACATTTTCCACGATATTTTATTTCAGTCTAGGATATTTCCATTTATAGCAATTTACCAGCCATGAGCGCATCACATCAACCAGGTTTCTCATTCATGTTTTATTGGCCAGGGAATATGCATTAAGAAATCACATTCTCAAGCACTTACAAATTTGTCTTTTATTCTTGGTCTTTTGTTTAAACATTTTAATTTGGGCACCTGTGGGTTTCAACTTTCTTCAAATTTCTCCTTAATTTTGATTGTCTAAATTCAGCAGAAAGAATTTTCTTCCAGGTGGAAAAATGTGATATGAATCCTTAATCAGACAAAGATAGATGATATTGAGAAATTTCTGGTAAGAGTAATATAAAAGTCAATTGGTAAGTTAAGACTTTTAAAAACATATTTATGTACATTATCCAATTGGTTATGACCCTTTTTTATTTATTGACCCTTTTTTTCCTTTCAATGTGAGCTACAGGAATTAAGCACTTAAGTCATGTGCTATGCCTTCTGTGTGCAGTTGATATATTAATAAGTTAACACTTTTTTGTGCTTCTCTCCTATATGGGTGATGGATTTTCCATGTTAAAAGTGTACTGAGGACTGTGTGTGTCTGTTATGTGTTATAGATGTATTAGTGATAACTGAATACAAAATTATGGTGATAGTAAACAATCCAGTCATAGGTCAGTATTTCCTACTTAGAGTACAAGAAAAAGAAGAGAACATATGTGTTTTGGCTGGAGGAAAGGTATAACTACATTTGAATATAGGCTGCATGTCCAGGCTATAGAATGGATGCAATCATAGATCCTACAACATGGCTGAGAACTTGAGCAGAGGACAGAACTTCAAAAGCAGCTTTGTCTTTGTAATAATAATGTTGTGAAACACTGAAGGCTTGGTTTCCAGTCGAAGCAGTTCCTGCTCTCATATTATGGACATCCTGATTTAGAGAATTCCATTCTGTATACTTAATTTCCCTGAGAATCTTAACTGGAAATGATCTGTGTTGTTCTTGTCTAGCCCGAAGGTCTGGTATGCAGATGTTGTGCGGTCTTCCATTCTACAGAAGTTACAATGGGAGAAAAAAACATTTCGTGACTTGGTTGGGAGAGTAAACTTTGTTATCATGAAAAGAATAATAAGGCCATATTTTCATATCATTTTTGGAGGAATGACCTGCATTTGATGATTCTGGGGAATTTGTATCATTTCCATTTCCCTACAAAATACCAGCTATACATCTGTTTGTTCCTTGTGGGGCACACACACACACATACACACACACACACACACAGACTTGTGAAAAGGCCAAAATTAAATTCTTCTTTCCTGAACCATCATGAAAAATATGATATAAGGAACAGAATAGTTTTTTCTTCCCTCCCTAAAAGAAAAAAAAATTGCTGCAGTATTATTTTGTCTTTAACAATGCTTGTAAGGCAGGACATTCATTTACCATTGTCTAGTTATACAAATGTTTGCTTTAGCAAAGTCTTTTAAAAGAAACTATCCAAAAATGTGGTCAACTAAAGGGAAAAGAAATATAGGAAAAGAAATAGAAGTGTAACTGGAAATCAAATGGGTAGCAGAACAGTCCAGATATATACCTTTTTACAATTAAGAGTAAAATCTATTTTGTTTTTACAAAAGTACAAAAATATAGATATGGTTTATCAACAAGAATTATTTTGAAGTCATTTTACTACTTAAAGAAATAGCATTAGGTAAGCACAATTTTTTTTAAGTTTAGTTAGCGAGGATCCATTAGAGAATAGAATAAGCTTATGTCTACCTACTGAGGGAAACACATTACCAGTGTTCTTTATTTTATCCCACTATGTCTAAGGAATCTGTGGATTTGTTAGTATATCATTATAAATTTTGCTTTAATTTTTAAATGTTTACAATATGATTTTGATAACATTTTACTTTTTGCTAGAATATGGTGACATTTTTATTTCGCTATTTTTTCAGTGCATTAAATTTTTGGTATATGACTTGAGAGTGAGCATTAGTGTGGAGATAGCATATGTTCTCAATAGATAACTGACACATAAAAGAAGAAAAATGTGATTTAATGATGCAATTTCAGAATTTGTAATTTAACATATGGTTTGAGAATAAGATAAAATCAGCAATCAATGTGGACCTAAAAGCTCATGGACAGAACTACTGCTTAAGTTTAACTCCATGTTTTATGACATTTTGATGTTGTGATTATCAAGGCTTTCTTATCCTCTCCCCAAAATACATTATGGAAAAAAGCAACACTTCTGAATTTGATTTCAGACTGTGAATACCATAACATGTCAGTTTCTATTCTAATATGACAAGGAAAATGAAACACTTTTTCTCCATATACTGTATTAGTTTATTCATCTATGTTGAACTATGCTTTACCTGTATGAATCTTTATATGCACTATATAATATATGGTTTGTAGGATTAGAAAAACGCATTAGGCATCTGGAAGATATACAAAGGAATAATTTATCTCTTAGAGAAGAGTTTCTTGTCTTCAAACTTCTTGTCAGGATCACATTTCCTTTTAAAAAAAATTTCAATATATTCTGAACACTGGTGCAACTGATGAACCAAAAACACCTCTATTATATTAAAAGAGAAAGAATGTGTGTGTACATGCAAATATTTTTACACATACATAGTATACAGTTATTGTGCATTAATTTGTTATCTGTCCCTGCCAATACAAATGTTCTTATCCATTGGCTTTTCATAAATGATATACGAGTCTTCTTTTATCTGGTGTGTGTGTATATATATACACATACATGCGTATGTGTATATATGTGTGTGTGTGTGTGTATATATATATATATATATATATATATATATATATGAATGAATATAATGAAAATCAGTGAATGATATGGCAGTCTAACTCCAAACTGTTTACTTTCTGATAGTCTCAGGTGTTTTTCCGGTTACAACAGAATATTATTACATTAGTACCACCCTTTTCCTTCACACTGTAGCCATGTTCCATAACCACATCTATAAGGCATCCACATCTTATGCTCAGCCTTGGTCCTCATACTGCCTCCATGAGACAGCAGGCTCACTCTATAAACAGCTCTACTGTGAGAGTCTGGTTTAATTTAATTTAATTTTAATTTTAATTTTTTGGTTCTGAGGATTGAACCCAGGGGTGCTTGACCACTGAGCCACATCCATAGCCCTTTTTTATATTTTATTTAGAGACAGAGTCTCGCTGAGTTGCTAAGTGCCTTGCTAGTTGCTGAAACTGGCTTTGAACTTGTGAACCTTCTGCCTCAGCCTCCTGAGCCACTGGGATTACAGGCATAGACCACTATGCCTGGCATAAATCTGGTTTAATTTTTGAAGTGCTGCTTCATCATCTATAATAGGAAGTCAAAAGTTGTGTTGGGTTATGGTAAGGATCAAAAATCCCCTAATTTCTAATGAAGTACTTTTGAAAATGAATTGTTGTCCATTTGGGAAGTAACCTTTGAAAGGTCTATCCAAGATAATGAGACCCTTGAGGAGAGCAAACAAACCTCCAAGTCCAGCTGTAAATGAGCATATAGTTACTATGGTGGGAAGGATGAGGAATGTGAGGGCCTTTGCTACCATCAGACACATTGGTGTGAACTCCGTGTAGGCACCGTAAATATGTCTGTCCTCTACAAGCTTCCAATAACTGACTATCTCCCAAATATATTCTAATGCATGACTTTAGGCATGTTCATATGTGTTTCCCTGAATTCATATAACTTTGTATTTATACTATTAATATTCCCTCTTGAAAATAATCTGGTTTCCAAGAAAGATCACAAAAGAAAAAATCTTACTTTCATTTTCTTTTCAATCATTGACAACTCTTCCAGGGCAATAAGTGTCAAGGTAGATTGAATTGACCAAATTTCAAAAGTTACCCACATTTTCCCATTTTCATGAGTAATAAAGACAATTAGTAATTGCAACTTTTAAAAATAAATTAACAACCATGATGGTTAAGGATTTAGATTTTTGTTGATACAACTGTGCTCTGGTCTTTCTTTGGTTACTAAGCAGCATTAATAATAACGTTTTCTGAGAATTATAAATTTAGAGTTTTTTTTTTTATTTGCTTATTGATTCATTGAGCACAAATGGAGTACAGCTATTGTTTCTCTGGTTGTACACAAAGTAGAATCATACCATCTGTGCATTCATACATGTACACAGGGCAATGATGTCTGTCACACATTCTGCTAATATTCTTACCCCCCGACCCCCAACCCCACTCCTCCCTTCCCTCTATGCTATCTATCCTTCCTCCATTCTTGCCACCCTCCCCTCTCCCCCGCATTATACATCATCATTCGTTTACCAGAGAGACCATTTGGCCCTTGGATTTTTGGGGTTGACTGATCTCACTTAGCATAACAGTCTCCAACATCATCCATTTACCTACAAATGCCATAATTTTATTCTTCTTTATGGCTGAGTAATATTCCATTGTGTATATATACCACAGTTTCTTTAGCCATTCATCTATTGAAGGGCATCTAGGTTGGTTCCACAATCTAGCTATTGTGAATTGAGCAGCTATGAACATTGATGTGGCTGCATCACTGTAGCAATCTGATTTTAAGTCCTTTGGGTATAGGCCAAGGAGTGGGATAGCAGGGTCAAATGGTGGATCCATTCCATGTTTTCTAAGGAATCTCCACACTGCTCTCCAGAGTGGCTGCACCAACTTGCACTCCCACCAGCAATGTATGAGTGTACCCTTTTCCCCACATCCTCGCCAACATCTGTTGTTGCCTGTATTCTTAATAAAAGACATTCTTATTGGGGTAAGATGAAATCTTAAGGTGGTTTTGATTTGCATTTCTCTTATAACAAGGGATGTTGAACATTTTTTCATAAATCTGTTGATTGCTTGTAGATCTTCCTCTGTTAAGTGTCTGTTCATTTCCTTGGCCCATTTATTGATTGGGTTATTAGTGTTCTTGGTGTAAAGATTTTTGAGTACTTTGTAGATTCTGGAGATTAGTGCTCTATCTGAAGTGTGTGTGGCAAAGATTTTCTCCCACTCTGAAGGCTCTCTCTTCACATTGCTGATTGTTTCCTTTGCTGAGAAAAAGCTTTTTAATTTGACTCTATCCCAATCATTGATTCGTGCTTTTATTTCTTGCGCTTTGGGAGTCATGTTAAGGAAATGTGGTCCTAGGCCAACATGGTGAAGATTTGGACCTATTTTCTCTTCTATTAGGTACAGAGTCTCTGGTCAAATTTCTAGGTCCTTGATCCACTTTGAGTTGAGTTTTGTACAGGGTGAGAGATATGGGTTTAGTTTCATTTTGCTGCATATGGATTTCCAGTTTTCCCAGCACCATTTGTTGAAGAGGCTGTCTTTTCTCCACTGCATGTTTTTGGCTCCTTTGTCAAGTATTAGATACCTGAGAGTTTAATGTGGTATATCAGACACTGGTTTTTAAAGATTTAAATAAAATGTGAATTATATCTATTATTATTAGTAAACACATTTTCAAATATAGGGGAATACAGAATTCAGTGATTCCAGATAGTGTCTATGCAAATGTAATTTGGGCCATTGACCTATGATTTCACTGGGCACACATGTTTTGCAAAAAAAAATGTCTCCTAGTTTTAATAATGATGATGTTACTAAGCATATAAAACTTTTGTTGGATTATATATATATATATACATATATATATACACACACATATATATGTGTGTGTGTATGTGTGTGTGTATGTATATATATATGTAAATGTATTATTTTTTCAGTGAAAATTTACTACTTTATACTTGATTAAAAGGCAACATCTACCCCATTCTCTACCACCTTTACAAAACTTGGTCATCTGTTTAAGGCAGTTTAAGAAGTTATTGTGGTATATGTTTGGGCACAAAGAAGTAGGTGATATAGTATGAGTAAGGATGATAGAAATAAAAATGGGAGGTACATCTTGATATTAGGAACATTTTAGTGATCTGAACATCAGTTTGGTATAAAGTAGCAGAAAAGTCAAGGAAATATACAGATGTAGAACATAAATAAGTAAATGGAGTCAGCTAAATTCTGGCTTCTGGTTATGTGACAGATAGATGTAACACTGAATAAGGAACACTCGTAGTTCGGTCAGTTTTCAGAGATTCATGGCAGAGAAAATGTTACTCCCAATTTGTATATATTGATATACCCTGGAGATGTCAAGAAGGTGGATAGATATATAAATCTGGAGGTCAGAGGAAAAATCTGAGCCATAGATACTATCAGAAAAATATTTGACTAGTTGTTCATTGAAGTCATAGATACATATGGAAATGTCTAGAATATATGATGGAAAAGAAAGCCTGGAACTCATTCTAAGAAAAAAATATATCAATAAGTTCTAATGCTGTTAAGATACAGTTAAGAACAGGTTTGAAATATATACCGTTGACGGAATATTATTCCTCGTATTGGCATTTTCCCTCTGGTCACAGAGTCGCCCACATGTTCATGCAGTCCACGTCTTCCTCCTCGATTCTTCCACCTATGTTTGCTTACTCAGGAAACCATTTCTGTCTGAGCTTACTGCCTGTTCACATCTGGTACTTCAGGCTATTACAGGGGGAATTTTCATTCCTCCATTTGAGGTTTTTTTCTTCTTCTTTATTTCTTCTTTCTTCTCCTCCTTCTTTATTAATATTATTATCTTTTCCTAGGATTTACTTTCTGTAAAAGTAAGACAATCTACTTCTACAATCCATTTTTATCCCCAGTACCTAGCCTAGTTTGAGACAATGTAAGGGTTCAAATGATAACTTGTTTAGGAAAACAGTGAGAAAGGAAAGAAAGTTTAAAGGGATGGAGGGAGATAAAACAGACCGCAGAGTTGAACCTATAAAATGAATGGAAATCACTACGGAAATAAAGGAAGAACAAGAAGCCAAAGCAAATCAATAGATTTTCAGAAAAAAATATGAAAAAGATCATGTACTCCAAACAGGAAAAAAAAATGCTTCAAGAATTAAGTACAAACATAAAGGGACTGATTGAAGAACTCTTATTTATAAAATCTGATGAATTATACAACTTGATCTCATATAGTCAATACACACGACATACAACACGCACGCGCGCGCGCGCACACACACCCACACACTCCAGTCCAATCACCAAGCTTAAAATATAGAAATTTACAGAAATCTCAAATATTCCTTCGTGCCAGTCTCTAAACAATAGCTTAGCCCCCAATAAATCCCACCTTCTGATTTTTATCACTGCAGATTAGTTTTTCCTATTCTTGAAATTCATAAATGAAAACATACATATGCAGTTCTGGGGTTTGGCTTTTCCTTAAAATTAAAACTATGAGATTCCTTCTGATGTTTTGATAACTACTTTTGTTCTAAAGAAAGTAACCAAATGTAAATTTCAAAACATATCTTCAGAAATTTTAAATGATCATTTTTCTAGGAATATTTCCTTAGCCAAAAACAAAAACAGAATGCCTAGCTAATGTTAATTGTAATCTATGGTGAGAAAACTAATCTTTTTTTTTTTTTTTTTGCAGTGCTGAGGATTGAACTCAGGGCCTTATGCTTGCAAGGCAGGCACTCTACCAACTGAGCTATATCCCCAGCCCAAGAAAGCTAATCTTAACTCTGGATATATATTAACAATTTTCAGTATTATATTTTTTACTGAAATAAATTCTAATTAAGACTCCTATTAATATTATTTTCTACTTTATAGTATTAAGTTATAAAACTTTAGCAAAGCCACATTAGCTTTTATTTGATGGTGTAATTTATCTTTCAACACTATTTTTATTTTTTAATAGACGATTTTTTAAGAGCACTTTTAGGTTCACAGTAAAATTGGGCACAAAAGTGCAGTGTTCCCATGGATGTTTTGATCCACCTACCCAAGTTCCCTATGATCCACCTTCTCATTAAATTTTTAAGCAACCTTATTAGGTATATTATACATTTGATAAAATTTACCAATTGTGAGTGTGCAATTTGATGGGTTTGGACAGGTTTGTATATCATCTAGCCACCAGCACAGTCACAATTGGGGATACTTTTGTCACCCTTGAAGTTTCTTTATGCCCTTTGCAGTCACTTCCCTAACTTCCCCTTTGCCTGCTGACAACCACATATCTGTTTTATCAGAAACTGCAAATTGTTTTCCAAAGTTTTTATCTAATTTTTTGTTTTTACACGTAAGATACATGAATTCTACATCCTTATTGACACTTGGGATTATCAGTATTTGTAGTGTTAGCCATAAAGTAAAGTGTGTTTTGGTAGCTTCTTGTGAGGATAGTTTGCATTTCCCTAATATCTACTCATGTTGAGCCTCTTTTATGTGTTTATTTGACACCTGTGCTCCTTGGTAAAATGTCTATGTAGATATTTTTCACAATGTTTGTCTTATTGTTGAGTTGTACAAGTCATTTATATATTCTGAATGCAAGTTCTTCAGACATGTTTTGAAAGTACTTTCTCCCAGTGTGTGCCTTGCCTTTTTGTTTTCTTAAGACTGTATTTCAAAGAGCAGACATTTTAATTTGAGTTTTGAGTGAATCTGAAATTCTGTGTCATGCCTCATATTCTAGGAGGACTTTGCATTCCTATTGATGGAAACATCAACTGATCCTTGAGTTACAGAAGTTTTCTGCCTACTCCTTTTTAAAGTGATTGTTTCCCCTCCCTAGTGTAGTCTACATTCACATGAGAAGATAAGTAGTCAGCCAAAGACTTGCAGAGAACCTTCTGCAGATATCCAGAGGTCTGTCTGTTTCTTTGTGCATCTCCATTTTCCCAAGGCCTCCAAACAGTGAAGTCTAGAGTTGCTTTGGGATTTCATAATGTGGTCCTCTGAATTCTTACCTCAGTTAAAAATATTTTTTTCTTGTGCTTGGGCCTTCTCTTCCTATCTTCCCTGGTCCTTAAGCAATAAGATGCTGTCATTGCAAGACTCATTTGTTAATTTCCTTTCTCTAAGGGATCATAGTTCTGTATCACCTATTGTCCAATGTCTTCAAACCATTTTTTAATGTGTTTTTTTTTTTCTTTTTAGAGTTGTTTAAGGTAGAATGATCAATCTGGTTCTTTATACCGCATTAGCCAGAAGTATTAGTCTTTATCATCCACACTATAAGAAGTATTATTAAAAGTCCATATTGAGTGTATTTATAACCATTTTTATTTGAGCAAATTATAATGCTAGGAATATTCATATTCTGATGTGCCTGATAAATTTCCTAATGGGGAGACTAGTGTGGGAGTTATTGGCCTGTTGGTTTTTAGTGGTATTCCTTTGAGCACCAGGACCTTGCTCCAGAGAGGGAACCTGTTAACATTCTGGAAGTCCCAATTTAACATTTATCTCCTAGTTTCAGAAGGTTCAGCTGGGTCTCCTCTTTACCTAAGGATTACTACATTGTCATAAAGCCATATTACTTCCTCCATTTAAAAAAATTCTTTGTCTCTATGGACTCCTCTTCCTTGATTTACCTTGTGAACTTTTATTGGCCTCTCCATTTGGCTGTCCCAAAGGCCTGTCAGCTACCACTCAATGCCAAATATCCTTACCAGGCCCATTTTTCCCTTGTGGAATCACAATTTAGTAAAGGATGAATATTTGATTTGAGTGACTGTATTACATTACCTTTAGTTTCCTAGCTGCCTACTGCAGTTATAGGCATTTAAATGAAGTCATTGCCTTCCTTAATTTCTCATATGGTTCACTATAGAAATCTTTCTAGGAATTACATTGCATTAGAATCACTCTGATCACAGAACTTTTAATGTTTTCAATCATGTTGAGCACAAAGTCGAAACATCTAAACATGGTATTTAATACCCTTCACAATTTGACTATAATTTACAGTCCCAGTTTCTCTTTGTAATTTTACTTTGTAAAAATAGTGTGATCTTGTTGTTAAGTTTGTGGACTCTCAAATTAGATGTTTTTATTTCTTAGTGATAGGTTAATGCAAAATTTACCAAAATACTGTAACCTTGAGATTGGAGCACTTAGCTAAATAAATTTAGGCGATAATGCAGTGACTACACTATGTGTTTTTGAGAATTAAATAACAGTGTACATTTAAAAGGATATAACACCAAGTCTGCCCCTTGAAAATGCTCACTAAGGATTTGTTATTTGTATTTTATTCATAATTGATTAGTGTTTTAAAAACATGCTAAGCATAATCAGGAAGCCATAAATTTCGCATACAATTCCCATTGCCTATAAAGTTTTCTGTCATTCTTACGCCTGCTAGAATTCTGATACTCATTCAAAGCCTGTTTCAAAAACCACCATCCCTGTAAATCCTTACTCACTGTCTACAGGTAGAATTATTCCCCACCTTTGTGTCCTAATAATTTAATGTTTACTCCTCAATTATACAAATATTAGTAACTATTTACACACATAATTGCAAACTTCACTACAAAATGTGTTCATTCAAGAGAGTGGAAAACTTAGAATTGAAATGAGTCTATTGACAAATATATGTACACACACATATATCTTCCTATATTTGAAGGGTTTTTTCCCCTGAAAGTTTAATTTAGCTGAAAATAGCATTTGAAGGAGTACTTCTCCCAAATTATTTTTAATACATTTAATTTCCATTTAATTTAAAGAGGCAAGGTTCTTGTGCTGTGGCATTCTCAATGTAGAAGTTAACTAAGAAATTACAAAAATATAATCACAAATGCTCAGATTAAAGTTAAAATTTTTTATGGTGGAAAGGAACAAATCAATCTGAGAATTTAGGAAAGGCTTCCTTGATATGGTGACTCATAAGACCACCTGTGAAGAATGAGTAGAAAGTACTATGATTGGGGGTGAGAAGACAGGAAATGCAGTGTGGACAAAGATTCTAAGGTGTAACCAGCATAAACTCTTAAAAGCTTCAGAGAAGCTTTTACTGAAAGGGTAGTGTCTAGAGTTATACTGCCCATTTTAAATTCTTAAACAGGGGATAGATCAAGGTGTGTAGCTAACATGACCAAATTTGCAATTCAAAGTCATTTAGCAGGAAACGGTGTCAATTTTTAAGGATAACATTTAAGGACAGATTGAATGTGACAATGAACAAGCTTTCAGTCATCCAGATTGAGATGAGGAAGCCTTGGGCTAAATTGTCACTGCAGGTGGAGAGAACCAATAACTTCTCAGAAGGTTCTCTGTAAACCTGCTGAAGGATGACTGTGTGGTGGGGAAGACCGCAAAGGAAAAAATGACTTCTTAGTTTCAGTAGCTAGATTCATGACCTGGTATAAGAAGTATCAGGGTGTTGGCAACTTTCTCATGATTTACATGCTTGAATTTAGAAGAAATGATCTCTAGACTTTGAGTTTAAAGGTGTTTCCTAAAAAATAGAAAGTCTAATCTTGCCCTGAAATATTCTTTGAAGACTGATAAAACAAACATACATACCACTCTTTGAAAAAAATGTTTAAACCTTAATATTTCTTCCTTGATAAGTGGGTGCTGGGTCACTTTATTAAACTCAGACGCTTGATCAAAGCCTTAAAGTGGCAATTCATGGTGCAGCACCTTTAAGAACACATTTATGGTAGTCTTCCTTGATCATGTTAAGTGCCTGATAAGCAGAAGCATGGAGAGTATGTGCTTTCCATATGGATGATCTTGGGGTAATTTATGTCCATATGAAATAAAAGGGAAATTTTTCTTAACAAATGATTCCAGTAGTACACTACAAAGGATTATTTTTTCAAGTGATTCTTTTGTTCTTTTCTATTATACTTTATACACAAATGTTATGGTTTGGATGTGAAGTACCCCCAAAAGTGCATTAACTGAGTGGTAAGTAACTGAAGGCAGGTAGAGTATGGCTGGAGGAGGTGGGTCATTGGGGGGGGGTGTGAGTGGGGTATATATCTGGCAAATGGAGTCTCTCTGCTTCTCCATCATCATGTGAGCTGCCATGATGTTCTGCCTCACCAGCTGGCCATCTATGGACTAAGACCTCTGAAACTGTTAGCCCTCAAATAAACTTTTCCTCCTTTACAATTGTTCTGGTTGGGTCTTTTAGTTGCAGCAGCAAAAAAGCTGACTAAAACAATGAATATATAACATCATTAAAAATTACTCTAAGAAACCTTGACTATCAGAATAATTCTGATTTCTCATTTATACTCCAAATGTTTACAGAAGATTTTTAAGTTACTATTTTGTTTTTGTACACCATTCAATTATCAGAAAGAAACTGATATTTTCTTCAAAAATATATCTATGGGTCTGATGCAATTTTATTCGAAATGCAAAAGCAATTATAAATTTTTTAATATTACAGTTAACTTTCCCCAAATATTCCTAGTATGTTTGTATCTTTCTAAATCTTTCTAGATTAAATCCATCATGAATTTAGTATAATTCTTTCAGTTGCAGACTAATGACATAGAGAGAACATCAAATTGCTAAAGCTCAAAAATATTCTTCAATCACAAATGTTATTCCTGGTCAAGGAATAAAAATCTCTTTAAATTATTAAATCAATATGTTGTTTAAAAAACTGCTTAGGAAACTACCACTTTCTAAAATTTCCTCTTAGGATCTTTGAGAATTCATGGCTTATGATTCTTATAAGATTATAAGAATTCATGGCTTAAGATTATATTCAGTCAAATAGCCATTTAAATGATTCACTTTAATATTCTTTTAATGTTCAGGTATCATAAAATATATTGACTAAATATTTACTATTCTTTATAAGATTTAAATGACCTGATAATAATTGTTATAACACATCATGGTAGTTTTTGAAAATGTGCTTTCTGGGCAGTTAAATTTCTTGAAATTTTTCCTGAAATTAGTTCTTTAATCCTCCATGATTCATTCCTCTCTAAAATGTCTTCAAATATCCTATATAAGTGCTGATTTAAGGTTCAGAATGTTTTCCCAAAATTAATAGTGATATGGTTCTATGAATTTGAAACTCTTCAGTCATACTCCCAATACTATGTTCTTTAAAGGTGCTGTAAGTATAAATGGTCATATTAAGTTTTCAAAAATTGCTGTTGAAATTGAGAAAACAGAACCCTTTTAATAAAGCTACTTCACAAAATTCTTCTCTCTGCTGTACTTATCAAAGACAAAACCAAAGTTTAAAAAGAGTCTTGGAATATTTTGCCCTCATGATAATTGTATGAATGTGGTCCAAATACCTCAAATCAAAATAACCACCCTTGTATTCTTCAACTCCATACTTCATGTGCTCAGAACCACAACTATGGAGAAAAGTTTTACAAGCATTATTTAAGTCACCATACCCTTTCCACAGTTCTTGCCAAACTTCTACACAGTAGGAACTATGAAAACCAGTGCCAAACCCTCACGTTCCTGATATAGCTTCCAACAGCTGCAAGCCCTTAAGCTTCAAGTGCAGCTGCCTTGAGTAGTACTATTGAAAGGACCCACAAAGACAGATACACAGATTACATATGTTCAATAACTTTAGAGCAATAATAAGAATATGTGGTTATATTAAGGCCATTAGACAGGAGGGAAATTGCACAAGCAGTCTCTAATTGACCTTGCAGGGGGAGTCTGATCTCTTTTATTGTGCTTCCATTAGTCTCCAAATCATGTACTTTTGTTAGGATTACATATTCTTTTAACACACAAACCCACACCAAATAGAGGGCAATTACATTAGTTCAGTTAGTGCCTACTTTCTGATTTGTAATTTTCCAAAAGAACACCATTTGAACAGTTAATTCCTGAAAAGTCTGAAGCAATTCCTGGCACCAAATTATTACTAGGAATCCAATATCTGTGATATATATATATATATATATATATATATATATTTATATACGTACACCAAATTGGAGAATGGAACCTACCACAGATATCTGAGCTATACCATATGAAAACAAAGAACAAATTCAAGTAAAACCCCACATCTGATGAAAATAAGTGAAAACATGTTTTTCTTCCAATTTTTAAAAACTAGATTTGGCCATGCAGTTCTTGTTCCCATCAAAGATCAAAACAATTTCAGTTAATACTTTGAAACTTCTTTTTTCCCCTTTCCCTTTAAAAATGTTAAAAAACTGGACTTCTCCAAATTGCCTTTCATTTCTTTTAGCTTTTAACTTTTTACAGTTGAATGACATTATTGGGCAGCATTGGCATTTAAAGATTTTTGTTGTTGTTGTCATGGATGTGGGCCTTCTTGAATCCCTATCTCTACCATTTTTCCATTATTACTCTTTATTTGTGCTCAGTCTCTGTGCCTAAATTCCCAATTTTATAAATCTTCATCCTTAGATGCAAAAGAATAATCCTGTTGTTAGAAATAATTAAAGTCTAGAGTAACTGAAATGCGAGGCAATAATAAAATGTTTAAGCTCTCGGGCATCATGTTTCAATTTATAAAATATAAAGAATATTAATATTTTAATAATCAATGTTGATTGCTTATTATCATGAAAGAGAGTTATGGTGTAAAAATTGGGGGGATATGTAATCTCAAGTAATTATTTTACTTTTGGTTTAAGTTCCTCCAGTACCTAAATTTCATGTTTCAAATGAATTTGTGTTACTGTAGCTATACTCATGAATGTCTTTTTTGCTATTATATTATTCTAACACATGATTCTTATTGAGATCATATTTACTTGTTTACTTGCCAGCCATTTGGATATATATAACATTTTCCACTATTTTGAAATTATACATACATATACCCCTATACTTCATTATATACCACATGTGTACGTGTTTACATAGGCATGTGTGTGTATGTGTGTGTGTGTGTGTGTGTGTGTGTGTGTGTATGTGTAACACTGTAAGGAACACCTGTGTGAAGAATGTTTTGGTTAAACTTTGGTGAACATAAAGATTTTGTTCCATCTTTAATAAGATTCACTCTTCATAAGTACTGGCCTTCACCATTCAATTTCTTCTTGATATGCTCTCCTCCCAGAGATGTCCCTGCTTCCTGAAACTTGTAGATGGTAAATATTACCTGTTAGGCAATTCTGTACACTTTTGTACTTTGCAAAAGAATGCCTGGAGCTAAATGTAGGTCAAGAACATGTGCCAACCCTCTTTCCCACACCAAACAGTGAGAAGTGTGACCTCAGACCCCAGCTGCATAAGGCATTTAAGGATCTAGGGAGATTCTTTATCAAGGAGTTTCCGATCATCAAGAATGCAAGCTTGTTTCTTTGAGATCTCAACACGATGATCCCTCCCTTTAAAACCTTTTTATGTTAAATTGAATTTGAAGCCATTCCTTGGTGAACTTTAATCTTGAGCTAATAATGACGCAATGCTTCCTGAGCTTCATAGTCTTCTAGGACTTGGGATGTGTTTTGAAATACTGCCAGCTGTATTCAACACACAATGGATGAGTGGCCAAGTAGCTTTTCAGAAGACAAGATGAGAGCTACCTGCCTTCTTTGAGTACAGCATCTTTTTTTTTTTTTTTCTCTTAAGATTCTTGTCTTAAGAGGGATGGAAAATACAGATATATGTGGATGTGTGTCTGTGCTTTTTTGTGTTTTTGTATACATTACACATATATCAACAAAAATATGCTAGGCACAATAAGACATAGTTCTAGTATTTTTTCTTGTCTGATATTTTGGAACTTATTGGCATATGGTATAAAACTAATTTATTGAATCGGATAATGGATAACAATAAAATAGCTAAAATGTATTATTGCTAATTATACACCAGGCAATTCCAATTTCTTTATGTTCATCAATATCCAATGCTATGATGTTGCATGGTCAAATCCCATTTTCCAGATTTGTTAACTGGAGGTCTTAAGAAATTAAAATTCTTGTCCAAAGTCACCTGATGAGCCAGGATTCAAACTCAGTCCGTGTGTATAACACTACTTATTCCTAAACACAGCTCTGATCCACTACTGAAGCAGAGATAATTTGAAGTCTGGGGAAGGTGTTGGCATTATATAGATAACAACTGTACTATTCTTAGAAAAAATTATATTTAGGCTAGGTTTTCCAAAGGCAATTAAGGCAGTATATATTATTTCATGCTTTAACCTGGATACTATTTTACAAAAGTACAAGACACACTTTTTGCTGAGGAAAGTATGTATATTCATACACAATGGAAATGTCTATCATTCTTTCATTAACCTCCTTCGGGACATTCCTCTCTAATGGAACCCCGATTTGTGTGCCTGTGCAGATAACAAGGCATCTCTGGCATCCTGGTTCCTCCTTCTCAGGCACATTTCTCCCACAGGCTCACAGAACACTGTCCCACTGTATGTAGAGAAAACGAAGGTTGTGAATTGTAGTTCATGTTTTCATTCTTGCTTTGACTGAACATCTGCTCACCCAAGACCAGCTTTTTTAGTTCCATCTACTCATTACTATGGTTACCATGGTATATGCTCTATTTTAGGCCTGTATCTATTGGCGTGTGGCCATTCTCTCTTGGGGGAAAAAGAAGAAGTTTTCCAGAGCCAAACTGGCCTTCTATTCAGTAAATATGGTAATTTTTGCCTGTGCTGAGTTTCCACCCGTCCCCTTTCCTTTTATGTTTGGTGTTCTTCTGTTTGGAAAAGGGTCTTTCCATCCAACATTTTTTTGTGTGGATTTAACCACACATTTTCTACTTAATTACCCTCTCTGTTTTGAAAAGTTTCCCCTTAATTGCACTCATATAGGATTTGTTTCTATAGTCATTGTGATATTTAAATGTGACAGTTGCTTGCTTATATTCCTCTAAATATGGTATCTAGGAAGAAGGTGGTTGATATTTCAAGATGAAGATCATACTGTTGCTAGATTTTAGCTACCTATAGACCTATGTTGTCTAATGTGAGCAATCACCAATCAGCCACATGTGGCAATTGAGTTCTTGAATTGTGCTAGGCTGTGTTGCGATCTGTAGATTTTAAGGACTTAATTAAAGAAATAATGTAAAATATCACAATCATTCTTCCATTAGTACACGTTGAAATTAAAATATTTTGTTATATTAGGATAATAACATTACTAAAATTAATTTCATTTTTTAAATTTTTAATTTTTCTAAAGTGACTACTGGGAAACTTAAAATATATGTGGCCCATTTATATATCAATTAGTGTTTCCTTAGACCATTTCTGAAATTTGAGATGATACCTAATGAAAACAAAATAAATAAATAAAAAACGCTAATTAAAATATTTATTAATTGGACTAATGTGTGCATTCTTATTTTCAGCCATAATTTCCTAGCTTAAATGTGTGTCTCCGTAGCTCACATATGTGTCATTTAAAGGTGTCATGGCTTAAGTCCCAAGAAGAATGTGAATTGCTTTATCTTGACTTTGTAAGAAGGACTAAATGTGAGGTACATATGTGATTGGATAGATAGACGGAAGATGGATCTCTCTTTTTCTTTCACACACACACATATATATCAAGCAACAGTTTCTTATAATTATAAAAATTATTACATTCTGTAACTATGATCTGTATTTCCCAATGTAAAAATATATTTTAGCAGGAAATACATTTCAGACTCAAAATACACATGCAAAAGATCTGAGGAATAAAGTCATGAAACAAAACCTTTATGTTATGAAAATGGGGTGGCCTGTTTTATTATAATTAATTTGTTATGTACAAATGTAAGTATATCTCTTTTCTAAAGTCAGGAAATCCTGGTAATTTAGACAATTTCTCCTCCTCATCTAAACTATCTATAGAATAGATCCAAATTATTTAAAATATTGAAATTTTAAACAGTTTGCTTCTATCATATAGATAGTTTAGATGAGGAGGGTATCAAATATTTGAAATTGATAATTCTTTTCAAAAAGTTTTTAGGAATGATGATGCATAATGCGGGGGGGGGGGAAGGGTGGCAAGGATGGAGGAAGGATAGGTAGCATAGAGGGAAGGGAGGGGTGGGGACAAGGTGGGGGGTAAAAATAATAACAGAATGTGTGACAGATATCATTGCCCTGTGTACATGCATGAACGCACAGATGGTGTGACTCTACTTTGTGTACAACCAGTGAAACAATAGCTGTACTCCATTTGTGTTCAATGAATCAATAAGTAAATAAAAAAAAGTTTTTAGCAAAAACTAAATATAAAATAGTCATTTATTATGATTTACTTCTCTATCTTATTAACTTTTTTTGTTTCATTTTTATTATAAATTCTAAAAAGATAACTTTTCTGGAAAATGTTCATACCCATAAAACTTCAACTTAGGTGAAAAGTAGATTAAGTTTATCTAGAATTAATTATGAAATACTTCCAATATCACACTGAAAACTTTATCCACTAAAATATATAAATAAATTTCTTAAGATTAAATGAAAAGTGTGGCAAATATATAAATGGAAATAAACTTTCATTTCAAAATATTTACTCTTAAGATCAATCTAGAGTATGGAATTATGTAGATATAACTTAAAATAGCAGGAATTTAGGTTTAGTCTTTGAAACTCTTGCTTTTGGCACTTAGACGATTGGAAGAAAACAAATTCTTGAATATTTATTATTTTTCAGTGTAATTGATAGATTGTTCGTATGTACCAATATCTATTAAATACAGGGGAGAGCACAATCCAGAATCTAAAAATTGCATATCTTCTTTTCAGTGTATTCAAATTTGGGGCCATGGAACACAATGCACTATTTGAAGTTTGAAAACCATTTTCCTTTAAATTTTCAAAATAACCAATTTTCAACTCCACCAACAATGTAAAAGTGTGCCTCTTTCCCCACAGCCACACCAACATCTATTATTGTGTGTGTTCTTGATAAAAGCCATGCTAATCAGAGTAAGATGAAATCTTAGAGTTGTTTTAATTTGCATTTTTCTAATTATTAGAGATTTTGAACACATTTTCATATATTTATTGATCGCCTGCTCATCCTCTTCCTAAGTGAAATAAGCCAATCCCAAAAAATGAAGGCTGATTGTTTTCCCTGATGAGCGGATGATGATATAGAATCTGGTTGTGGGGGAGTGGGAGGTGAGAGAGGAATGGAGGATCTTTAGATTATGTAGAGGGAAATGAGAGGGGAAGGGAGTGGGGGTATAAAAAATGGTGGAATGAGACATACATCATTACCCTATGCACATGTGCGATTAACAAGAATATGAATGTACATCATGCACAAACATAGAAATGAAAATTTGTACCCCATATGTGTACAATGAATCAAAATGAAGTCTGTAAAAAAAAATAATAAAAAAATAAATAAGAATAACTTTCTGGATGTCCCATTGCTTAGAATTCATTTAAATGATAACAGATAGTTAGCTACTCTGTAAGTATAGCATATGTTTTGGATAAAAGTCACAAACTTGAAAGCAACCAAAAGAAAATGTCTCTGTTCATAGGCATTATGCCTTTGAAAATTCCCATTCTTCAAAATAATTCAAAATTAGCAAACTTAATGGATGATCTTCTCTGATTTATGGCTATTTTTTATTCATTAAAGCTTTTTTTTGGAGGTTGGGTATATCATGGTAAGCAACAAAAGTCTGAAATTTTGGAAAATTAGTACTTTTATAAATTAATGCTAATTAGAGGCAATTCCTGTTACCTCATAGTGCTGTCAGTTTTAATTCCTTCTTTGAATGCTGAGAATTATGAGAAAGAGGAAAATGAAGAGCTTAAAGAATACAGTCAGGTTGTACCAAACTTCAAGCATTGTCATTGTAAAGTTAGGATGTTATTGAATTGAATATTAACTACTTAAGCATTCTTACAATCAGGTGGAAGTGCAAAAATGCCATATTATGGTGTTTAGATTAGGAAGATCTTTCATGTTTTTGTGATGAGGATCTTGATTGAAGATTCAAATAAGAATTTGTGGAGATTATGCTTTTACAAACTATTTCTAAATTTCTAAATGAAATATAAAGTTACTATTATTGAGTTTCCAATGTTTCATAAGAAATACTCCACTAAGGCCAGCTTTTTATAGAGAAAGTACTTAATGATAGTTAATTGAGATAACCAAAGGATGGATTAACCGATTTCCAAATTGAAGGCCTGAAATGTCATCAAAGATACCAATCTTAGATTGAATCATGACTTTTTAAAAATGGAATTGTATCATTTCTCTCATCCTAAATAATATAATGATTTATAACCCTAAACTATTGAGTCATTACATTGATAACATACCCATAGTGGGTAGAGATACTAAAAAATAACCTAAGTACAGCAGACTTAATAGTAAAGTTACTCAATGTTCAAATATCTTTGAGAACCAAAAATATTTAATCAGTGCTAAAATCTAATAAATAGTCATTAAGTATTTTTTCTTCTTTCTATGAAGGACAACTTCATATATATATTTATGTGTGTGAATATACATACAGATGCATACTTAATTTATTTGTGCCTCGGTTTGATTATATCAGGGCCACATGTTAAGGCAATGTTCTTTTAAAGAACAACACTGAATTGCCACTGAAAGACAAAACCAGAATGATTGGATTCTTCACATTAAGTCAGTTTTAATTTCTCTCTTCTTAATTTTAACTTTGACTTTGAATGAAGACTTACAATTTGGCCTGACATCTAATCCCTATGTTCCTGTTAGGAATTAATAGACTAACTTGTCTAGACATTTAGATTTCTACAGACCACTGTCCAGACCATCCCAAAATTAAGAACATTTCTTTTCATTGACAGTGTATTTAATGATGGTAGCTATAAAAATAGGAGATAGATTATATTACCATGAGTAACAATTGAGAAGTATTTATACTCACATTGTTCTTATTCTAATGCACAGCAGATATGATGTCATTCTTTTTCTGGAAGTGTTTTTGGGACTTAGATTTTGAGGTTTATTTCTAATATCATGATATGGACATCTGTTATCGGCCACTGGATATAAACATACTGCATGTTTCAATGACCTCTGTACAAAAATACAATACAAATTGTATTTTTCCCGTTGTACCAGAATGTTTCATAAACATTGGAGGAATACCTCATTTCCAGTGGGGTTGAACATGTACTCATCCACATTCCTGTTTTATTTAACAGGTTGGACTTTCCTTCCTTCCATTTCTCCTTTTCCTACACTGAAGGAGCACACACACACGCACACAGATTTCATTCGCTTATTACTTGCCAGCTGTATTGCTGTAATGCCAAGCTCCAGCATCAGCAGCAACATCTGGATCTCTGAAACTTTACTCTTGACTGATTTTCTTTTTTTCTTCATGGCCTTTCAGGCACCTGTGGATGTCCTGTACGTACACAATGACATCAAACCACAGTTGGAAATCAAACCACAACCAATTCTGTTGTTATAATGAGCAAAGATTATTTAGAAGTAAATAAAACAAAAACTGCTAGTAATAAAGATCAAGTTCAATGCACTGTGGATGTGAGCCCATGAAAACTTGACTTAAAATGTAAGTGAATATAAAACAGTAGTGTAACTAGAGTCACTCGAATCTTTCATTTTCAAACTTTATTATAAAATTGTGGGATGGGACTAGAAGCTGAAACTCAACAGAATTTATTTAAGGTAAAAGGCTCCTGTCATAAAACATTAAGCCTTGATTTCAAACTAAAAGCACTTTGAAGAAAAACCAAAAAAATCCAAAAAATTCTTCCAAATTCCCCTGGTAAGTTTTTTAATCATCTTGGGTACTTCCATTGTTTTTCATATCCTAAAGTTCCTGATGTCTTTCTGAGTTCCAAACAGAATGACTGCAAAGTGGAATTTGAAGATTACTCAGAAAAGCAATCTATCACAAAACAAAACAAAACCAACCAAACAACAACAACAAAACCCATATCTGTCACAGATATTAGCTAGTTGAAATTCTGTTCTATAAATTTTTATAGAATTCATGGGATTCAAATACAAAATCTGCAATATCAACTTTAATCTATAACACCTAAATGTGTATGATTCTGCCCTTTCTCTCTGCAGCCTGGGTGGGGGTGTGGGGAAGCCATCTCTTCTCTTGGAGGCCTTGACCTCCTGACACTCTCATAAATGAATACCAAACAGAGAAGCAGGGCATAATCCATTGCTGTATTTTTCATCCTCATTGATTTGATAAAATTGAAACTATTCTTATATTATAAAAGGAATGAAGTAATCATTAACATAAGCTTTATGGAAGAGCTAGATACATACATAAAATGGAAAAATACCTAGTCATTTAACATGCAAAAAATAAGTCAGATTGCTGTACCACCCTCACTATACCATGGGATGGGGGGACGTGATGGAAAATAAATAGGGTAATCAATGGCAGATGATTGTTTTAGGTGGCAGAGGAAAAATACCCTTTTCTATATTCATCTAAACAGATGAACTTCGTTGAAAACATTTGAAAATTGGTAGATCTTATTATTTAAATGTATATTATACTAAGTTAAACATTGCTTTTATTATTTTTTAAAAATAATTTCAAAGTTTTAGTATTAGACTCTCTACTTGTTCAGTATGTACTTTAAAAAAGTTATTTTAATTATCCATACTCTATCTTTGAAATAAGTATGAGATTGTTGGCCTTATTTTTGAACTGACATAAAAATATTTATGAATGTAACCTAAATCATATTACTACTATACAAGATTCTTTTCAATTCATTTTGAATTCCCAGTTAAGCATATTTTTAATATAACAACCACAATAATGAACAATGATACATAAATCCAGGGCATAAAGTATTTATTCCATTTATTAATTTCACAAGGACCAGTGATGCTTTGGAATAAATTCAATATTATTGTCCTTGCTTCTCTTTTGCTTGAGTTACTTCTGAAGAAATTCTTGTTATATATATATATATATATATATATGTCTTTATCTTTGACCATTAAGTAAGAATGTGAGGCATATAATATTGTCCATTATGAATTAATCATATGATAGGTCTCATTTATTAAATCAGCAGAAACAAGCCCTAAATTTGCCAGAAAAATAATCATAAAACCATTACAGTGTCATACAGTATTTATTTCAAGGCCATGAAACACCATGTGAGGGCACAAAGGGTAATATAAAGCAAGTAACATAAAATAACATAACTTTGAAATTATATACTATATTCGCAACTATTTTTCACTGAGACATGTTATCTACTCTTGATTTTAATGATTGTTGATTAAATAATACAGAATAATAATATATTTTTAAAGTTTGGGATGCAAGCCATGGCCTCCATCTTATTTGGATTCCCATGTTGTTCACTTGGACTATTGTAATCTTCCCATCATGTGTTCTCAGTCTCCATCTGGGTTCCTGAGAGTGTTCTTCCAAAAAATTCTGTTATGTTCATATTTCTCCTCTCATTAGAATCTTCTTTGAATCTTCTTTAAATCTTTGCCATAACAACCCTTTTGAAAAACCCATATTTTACCTACTCATTTTATTAAAATATACATTTTGAAACATAAAGCCACATGCAATTCAATGTTTTATTGCCTCCATTCCTTTATATATAATGTTACCTTTACCTGGAATGTTCTGTTTGTTTTCTCTAAGATCGCTTTACTACATGCCTATTTACCTAACACAACCAAATTTTTTCTTAAGATTCCATGTTGACGATTACCTCCAGGAAATCTCGGGTGAAACTACAATGGAATTATTCATTCCACACTTCATACTACCTCTGTATCTTTGATTCAGATACATTCTTTCCCCTGTATAAAGCTTCTTGTCCTGAAAATTATCTTCTATGTCTTCTCTCTTTTCCTTTTTCCCCTACCATTTCTCTTTCTGTTTCTTTCTTTTTCCCCCCCAAAAGAGATAAGCATTTATTTTATGCCAGAAAGTTCTCTAAGAACTTGGTGTTAAAGAGGCCATTAATGTTTATTCATGGTTGCCAAACTCTCATGTGAGGATACAAATGAGATTTTTGAACTATAAAGATGAGAACACTAAATTTCTACATATGCTGCCATAAAAAATAACTTATCTCTATATTTTCAGTCCTTATTCCCTTGATTCATCTCTGGTTTGAGTAAGATTTCTAAAGATTATACCTGCTCTTTTATTTCTTTATAATTTATAAATACATTTATGTACAAAGGGGATTTTTATGCATTCCAGTAAAAGTAAACTATCTAAAGATAAATGGAGCTGCCTCTAAAATAAATATTTAATTCATAAACTCAAAACTGTAATCTATCAACTATCATCACAATAAATTAGAAAATGTTATAAATAACCTTTGTGCTTCATTTATTTTGTGATCAATGTATGCAAATATTACATTGTTACCATTAATCCTAGTTTGAATTTATCTCAAGCTAAAAGTCCTAGCAAAAAGGCGACTAGCCTGGAGAGTTGTCCATTCATCAAAACAAAACAAAACAGAACAAAAATGTTCCATAGCTGTTTTCTATAATAAAGTTTGTTCCATTTGCATGCTTTTAGGCTTGAAATTTGTGATTAAATGCCACATTCTTTGCATGAGCTGGTGGTGTTGAAAGTTATAAACCTGGAACTAGTTCAAAATAAAGACAATTTGAAAAATTAAACTCATATCTATAAAATAAGGTAATTATAATATGTAAACAGTAATTTCATAGTTTTTAAGTAGGATTCCATAAAGAATTATTCAACTAGATCTTATAAAAATCGAGAATATTTTATATGCCCTTATACTTTCTGTTAGGAATTATGTATGTTCTTTGCTACTACCTTTATTTCTGTGTGAAGATTCTAGTACAATTCTGAACATACATCAAAGGTTCAGCATTTTTCTACTTTCTTTGCCAGTCTGCTTTACTTTCTCCATTTCTCTCTCTTCTCTGTATATCCTTTTTAGTGTCTTTTCTTCTTCTCATCACTTTTTATGAAGTGTTTCCTGATGATGACAATATAATTGATTGTTTCCTTTTATTGATTATACAAACTGGCAGAAAATTTAGTTATATTTTAGTTAATTTATTTTAAAAGATCTATTCACATTCTCTAATATGTAAATATTTTCCTCTCTGGAAATAGTGCAGAACTTGTTAAGGTGTAGAACTTGATCAACTCATTACTAGAGTTTGCACATTTCATTTTTACCCTTGTATCAAAAATAGTTTCAGAGACTGTTACTGGTACAATACTGTAGACCTATTTTTAAATGATAGGTAGCTTGAAATGTGCAAAATCTAGTAATGGGTATTATTCATATGTCCCTAAAACTAAAATAAGTCAAAGGAAAATAATTTTAAGAAAATATTTATTGCTTGTAATCCATAAAACACTTAGCTTTGGTTTGTAACATTTTTATCCTTTAATTATAGAAATTGCTGCATTAGAATTTGGCCAGAAACCTTTAGTTAACCAATACTTCCATGAATATTCTTACATAGGCAATCAACTTTTCTCTGAACTACTCTAAAACTGGATAATTTATCTCCTGGCTTGCACAAACAGCTCCAAGAGTCCATACTTCATCAAGTTCCAGATGATCCTTTTAAAATAGGTCAAATCATAATGCAACATTATTCAGTCATAAAACAGAAGGGCATTCTGCCATTTGTGACACCATGGATGAATCTGGAGGACATTATGCTAAATGATATATGCCAGATAGAGAAAGACAAATACCACATGATCTCACTAGCACATGGAGTCTAACAAAAAGTCAAATTCATAGAAGCAGAGAGCAGAATGGTTTCTAGGGATTGGTGTGTAGAGGAAATGGGGAGATTGGTGAAAGGGTACAAATGTTCAGTTATAAGATGAACAAGCTAGCAATGTAACTCTGTGGAACAGCACCTGCCTGGAATGCATGAGGCCATGGATTCTATTGCCAACACCATAAAAAAACTAGAAACAAAACAAACCCTTGTTGATAAGTCAAACAAACTCTGAGAGCTAAATCACAGTGTGAATGGGGATGAAAGTGTTAATTTGATAATGGTAACACCATATATATATAAATATATATGCACACACATATAACTGTATCATTACACTTTAATTTATGTAATTTTATGGTCAAATAATTAAATATTTTAAAACTAAAATAGTTAAATAAAATGGTAGATGATATCACTATTCTGTTCAAAGCCTTCCAATTATAATTCTCCACAAGACTTTCAGTTGTTAGCCTCCCTCATACCTCTGTGATGTCATCTATAAATATGCCCCTAACTTAGGCTCTGCAGTCACAAGGCCTCCTTGCTATTTCTGCAATACTTCCACCTAAACACATTGAGTCTCTTCTTCCTCGGTCTCAGTTATCCTGTGGTGAGCTTTTTCTCTTCATTCAGGTCTTTTAGCAATAGTGACCTTATTAGAGAAGTCCTCCCTGTGCTTCCAATCCAAAATAATAACTCCCCTCACTCTCACTCTTTTTTCTCTCCCACTTTGGTACTTGCTTTATAAAATAATTTTCATCATTGTTTAGATCAATGCCTGCTCTGTAGTTGGCACAAATTACTTATTTAAAATAGACAGATAGATGATAGATTGGTAGATGATAAAGGATAGAGACAGAAAATCAGACCGGCGAATGTGTACATGCATACATATATAGACATTGTCCTTTGTTATAGATATGTAGGACTATTACAAAAACAAAGGCAAGTATAAACTACTGCATTTATACCATATATCATGTTAATTATCACACTTTTCATTCCATTTATTATTTATTATGTGTCTTCTTTTTTTCTTTCTCCTCAAATAAAAATTCTTTAAGAGAAGAGCTTGTTGTTGTCTACTGAATTGTGGTGTTCTCTACCACATCTCACATGCCTTAGATATTTTATCAATCAATAAATATCTGCTGATTGTTGAAAGAATGGAATTAGTTTTTGACAATTATAAAATCAGGTCAATTGTGAATTTTCCTCATCATTTTCACCTATATTGTGTAGTCTATTTAGCTAAAAATATTTTGATATATATATTATTTTTCATAAAAATAGTGATTTTAAGATCACACTTCATAAGTTTCAATCTATGAAAAAATAATTTGGAAATTATTTTGATTTTTCTTGTTAAAGATAAAAAAATTATATTTTGCAATCTAGAATTCTAATTTGATAAAGTGATTTCCAAAGTATACATAATCATCAGTTTGCCATTTTTTAGCCAAAAACAGCATTTGCTTTGTTTCAACCATATGTTCTTTTCTTTTTCCTCTGTAACAATCTTGTTTTTGTTCCTTCATTGGAACTGGCAGATAACTATAAGGGTTTGAATTCCAAAGCCAATTCAGCATTAACTTTATATCCATGACCAATGTCAAATCTGAACTCTATCTAATAGAAATATTGAGTAATCTCATGTTAATCTCTCTATACCAGGTCTGACTTGAACTAATGAATGAGGTTTGATTGGAAACCCCATTAGATTACTGTCAGTCATTCTATAGAGTTTGCTTTTGTAAGAAACTACCCTATGGATTCATCCCACCCACCAAAGCCAGGCTGCTGCAGTGCAACAATATTTGAAAGTTCCTCACACACCCTGTAATTTGAAAACTCCTCGACCCACAGTGCCAAGAATGTAAGCTGGTTCAGCCTTCAGAGTGGTAAACAGAAGTTCTCCAGATAATTTCATTTATTTACACATTTTGACATTGTAGTGACTTACCATTCATTAAAATAGCTTGGGAAGGTAATACATAGTTAAAAACTGTAAAATATTTGATTTTAAACCACATTATAGCAAAAATATGCTACTTTATGGAAGTTAATAAACAAACATACATGATTTTAAAGTCAAATAAAAATATTTGACATAAATATTTTTATTGTGCAGATGGGCTATAACCAAGAAAAATTCATGGGATATTACTTTTTGTCTACTATAATACCAAAGAAATTAAATGTTAAATTAAAAAATAAAATCCTTGGCCTGTGTTGTATAAACCTTGAATGATGGTAATCAACCATGATGCGTGACTAAGGCGCACATCTGTCCATATGATTTATGACAGAATATAATCAGAGAATAAGCTCTCCATTTTTGAAAGAACTATAGTTCATTGTAAGAAGGGGTCATGTTTAACCTGGAAGCATGGGCATATTTTTTATTTATATGATTTCTGCAAGATTCTTCAACTTTATTTCCCCAAATTTATTCTTTTTTACTTATTGCATGCTGCAAGTACCCCCTTGTGAACTCCCACTCAGGAAATGACATAATATCTCCTCATCAGACAAATGTTTTCTTTTTCAGAAGAGAATGGTTCTTATGTTCTGCTTTAACTGAAGGTGGTCTGTCTGTCATACATGGCATGTTTGATTATATAGTGATTAGTGCCAAGAGAACATGAAGATTAAAAGCTTTGCTAAAACGAATATTAGCAAACTTTAGCAACCAGACTGTAGTGAATTGCATCTTTTGAAGAAGTAATCAAGTACTTTTGAGTATTGATGGCTTTGATTGACATTAATATTATAGCACACAGCAAAATGCACCATTAGATATTGTCAATCTATTGGTAGCTCTCTTCAGAGATAGAGTCTCCCAGTTGTCAATGCCTGTTGAACATTTATTGTACATTTAATCATATTCATTATTTGATGATGGCCATTTATGACTACTTTAATCTTTATTACAAATTGACAAGTGGTATACTGTCTCTCAGTTTGCGGATTAGGATATAGAGGTCAGAGTTATAATCATTTGCCAAACATTCTCCAATGCATTTGGAATGATGGAGTCATTTCCACTAGGCAGTATGACCCTGTTGGACATGCTCATACCTACTGTAATTCTGCCCTAATGTTAAGTATGAGAACTCCTCATCTAAAATGCAAGCTCCTTCAAAAAGTTTGTAGTTTAAATGTGATTTCCCATTTTATTAAATCCTCAATTTTTTATCTTTCTTAAAAATATGTATTTTCCTTGAATATAATTAAAACATAAGTGAAGGTGATTGGTGGTCATGATGATAATAAGAGCAAGATAATCATAGTCTTTCATTGAGAGCTCCTTTACCTGGCATTTGTTCTACACATATTAAATCATCAGTCTAACAAGACTATCAGGTAGATTGTGCTACTATTCTCATTTTCCATAGGATTAAACTAAGGTGATACAATTAGTCACAAAGCATGTTTTTAGAGGTGAAATGAATTTCTTGCACACAGCATATAGTTGGGTCTTGTTATTTATCCATTTATTTATTCTTTGTCTTTTAATAGTAGAATTTAAACTACTAATATTTAAGAGAATTATTAACAGATAAGGTCTTATTGCAGTCATTCTGTAACTTATTTTCTAGTTTTATTGTAGGTCCTTTCTTTTTTCTCACTCATAGTTTTTCTTTGTGGTTAAGCAATTTAATCTAGTAGTATGTTTTGATTCCTTACTTATTTTGGGTGTTCTATTATAAATTTTTCCTTTGAGGTTAACTACGTGACTTGCAAAACTTTTTTTTATTATAATGAGCTACTTTGAAATTATAACAATTTAAGATGATCGTAAAGATAATAAAAAAAGTATTAATAAAAAATCTATACTTGCACTCCAGCCATATCCACATTATTAATTTTATTATTTTTTTTTGTACTGAGGATTGAACTCTGGGGCACTTAACCACTGAGTCACATCCCCAGCCCTATTTTGTATTTTATTTAGAAACAGGGTCTCACTGAATTGCTTAGCACCTTGTTTTTGCTGAGGCTGGCTTTGAACTCAAAATCCTACCACCTCAGCCTCCCAAGCTGCTGGGATTACAGGCATGAGCTACCACTCCTGGAGCATCATGAATTTATGTTGCTCTCTCTTAACATATTAATGCAGTTATTGTTATTATTTTTAAAATTGTTTTGGATTTTAGTCTTCATACTAAAGATATAAATGCTTTACACACCATGTTTATAGTAGTAGAGCATTTTGAGTTTGTCTACATATACAGGCCAGTGACTATGATGAGGCCTCAGGGCCTACCCCAGCCCAAGGGAAAGGCTTATGGAGATAAACTTCCCTTTTTTGGGTTCTTACTTATTCATGCTGAACAACACACCATCTGTGGATTTGGGAGAAGCTTGAGCTTGGATTACCCTCTTGTGCTGAACCAAGGACAACACACCAAAACTAGACTTGTGAACCTCAAGTTAACAGTATCATCTTGTGCTGAAATAGCAGAAGTGACTATATTCAAAGCTTGTTTGAAATTTCTGATTCTGTAGATTGGAATAAATACCAAATCCTTCAAAGCCCAGTCAACATCATGTACCAAGCAAAAATAATTTCAGGAAACCATGGAGCTGAGGACGTGACTCAGTGGTACAGCAGTTGACTGGAATGTGTGAGGTCCTGGGTGTGATCCCCAGCACTGTAAACAAGCAAACAAACAAAAAAATAAAATCCTTACTGTTCTGAATTTTCAGGAATCCCTCACCTTATGTACAGTCAAGAAAAGGTGCTAAAGTTAACCAGAAAATAATCAGTATCAGTAACTGGGTAACTTTTCAGATAGAAAATTAAAAGAACTATTTTAAGGAAATTTAATATGCTTCAAGAAAACACAGAAAAGATTCAATACTCCTAGAGAAAAATTTAACACAGGCATGGAAGCAATTAAAAAGTCAAATGGAAATCCTTGAGGAGAGCAATATACTAAGCGAAGTTAAAAATGCAATAGAGGATGTAGATAACAGAATAGGTCAAACAGAAAAGTAAATCGGTGAACTTACAATAGGCTACTTGAAAATACATAGTTGATAGAGAAGAAAGAAAAAAGAAGAAAAGAAAAATAAGGAATGAAAAAAGTCTGGGGAAAGTTTGGAATAGTAAGAGAAAATATCCAGGTTATTGGGGTTCAAGGGGATTTGAGAATGCCAAAGGGCTAGGAAGCTTATTCAAAGAGGTCATAACAAAGATATCCCAAACCTAGAGAAGAATACAAATATCCAGGTGTAAGAAGTCTGAAGGTTGCCAACCAAGTCTACCCCAAGACACATTGTAATCAAGCTGTCAAAAGTGAAAGATGAAGAGAAGATCTCAAAAGAGCAAGAGAAAAATGAATAAACAAATACACATAGGAGTATCCCAATTGGCTTCACAGCAGACTTCTCAGAAGGAAACTACAGGACCAAGAGAGGAATTTTCGCAGTACTTATGCAAACACCCTTCCAGTCAAAAATACTGTACCCTTCAGAGCTATTCTTTAGAAACGAAGTAATAAAGACATCTCAGATAAGCAAAAGCAGAGAGAATGTTTCTCTACCAGACTGGTTCTCAAAGAAGTTCTAAAGGGAATTCTTCAAACTGAAAAAAGGAGATATTAATGAGCAAGAAGAAAATATCAGAAGGTATAAAACTTACTGGTAAAAGTAACCATGCTGATGAACTCAGAATGTTCTAGCATTGTAAACCTGGTGTGAAAAGTATTTATACCTTTAGTTTGAAGGTTAAAACCCAAACCAACTAAAATAATAGCTACATTAATAAGTTAAGAGGCAACATAGAAAGGTGGAAAATGGGACAACAAAATTTATAATATGTGAAGGAATGGTGAACGAATGTAGTTTTATGAACATATTTTCGGGTTTTCCTATTTTGTTTTCTTATATTCACAATCCTGTTAAAGTGTTATCATTCCAAAATAGCTTGCTATGATCAAAATATGTTTTTTTGGTAAATGTCATGGTGACCACAAAACAAAAAGTCTAAAGAGTTAGTAAAATTTAGACAGTAAGTTATAAATATATACACAGCTTGTAATGGTTTCCTATTTTTCTTTCAAAATTATAATTAACAACTAGTTGGTGATGATCAATTTGATATTAACATTTAGAAGCTAAAGAACCCAAAGAGCTAAATAAGAAATATACATATTTTTATTTTAAAATACATATTTTATTATAAATGTTTTAAAACTGCAAATATTATACTAAAGGCTGAAGAATTGGTTATTGTTTATTCATTTTAATGGATGAGGAAAGGGAGGCTTAGATATGACCTAAAAAAGTACTTTGATGGACAATTCCTGTTGTTTTTTTTTTTCTTTTTAAGTTTATCTGTTTCATCATTCATAGTGTATTTCTTTGATGGTATAAAAATGTAGCAAGTATCTCTGGATCCATGGACTTTTAAGCAACAAACATAGCTTCTTAAATCTCATTTATTTCAAAGTTTATTTAGAAACCTGACATTTTGAACACATTTTTGCAGTTTCAGACTTCCCTGCAGTAGTTGCATTTTCATGGAGTTTGTCCTAAGAAATGCTGTCCACCAGAGAACAGTTATTTCAGTTAAATAATTTATTGGCAACTCAGCAACCATAATAACTGATGAAATATGTTGAGACAAGGAGTAGTCAAGTATAGTGAATGTGAAATGTACTGTGAATTTCAGAATAGGAAGAGCAGGTGCCAGGAAAAAAAAAAGAATACAAAACAATAAGATTATATTTGTTTTTAATATTTTTAAGCTGAAAATAGTGGTATTTAGAAAAATTAAAATATAACTTAAAATTAAAAAAATAAAACTATCCTATGCTAAACATCTACTCTGGATAAAGAAAAAAAAATAAAGAGAGAAGGAAACAGTAGCTGGTTACCTTCAACACTGAAATAAGGAAAGAGGCAAAAATGAATGAATTGTGAGAGAGGATGCTGTCACCAATCAGAACTTCATGGGAAGTTATGATATAGTTCATATTTAATTTTCTAGACAGAACACTCCTACCTCTAGATCAGAAGGTGAAACTGAGGAAGTGAATGAGGAGGGAGAAGCAAAAAGGCATTCACAGATTTATTGTATTAGCAGTCACCATCCCTGACCCAGTTTTGTTTTGTCTTTTTCTCTTCCAAGGAAAGAATCTATATATTACTCCCACAAGTTTTGTATAAAGTCCCTTAAGGCTACATGTGACTAATGCTTCTTTGGGACAAATGTAGCCTGAGGGTTGGAAAGAGTTTTAGGGTCCGCAAGCTGAGTCTCACATTAATATGGGAGAAGTGTCCTATTAGGGTGATGGGTACCAGCTAATGGTAGCATTTCTTAATGTGTGAAAAAAATGTTTTTGCAGGTATCACGAGCTTTGTGCTGGGCGTACTGGTTTATTTGGAGCCCGCTACTTGTGAAAGCTTCACCTTTTCCATTTTTAGAAAATGTGAGGCAGCAAAAAGGTTTTTGACAAACTGCAGATCCTGCAGAGTTTAATCAGCTTAATTGTGGGCACACTACCACTACTCCTTGTCCTTTGTTTTGTGACCACTAGCAGTTCGGGAATTTTTTTCTGCTTCTAGAATATAGTTTTTAAATAAAGTAAAAGAATGTGATTCTGGAAGATTAAAAATCTGCCTTATATAAAATCATCAGCAAGTAAGAGGAAAGAAGACTCACAGGAGCTCCTAAATGGTAACTCACTCTCTCTGTCTCTCTGTCTCTGTCTCTGTCTCTGTCTCTGTCTCTGTCTCTCTCTCTCTCTCAATGTTTCCAAGCTTATTTTTAATGCATATACTTAGAACACTTATTTTAATATTGCTAATGACTTGATTGGTAGTAATGAACTTTATGTGATTCAAAATCTAAAGGAGTGTTTTGTGTGTTGGTAAGTTAATGGAATTTTACTTTTGTACCTTTATTCTGTTTGCAGCAAAATTAGTGCTTTCCTAGTTTAAAGATTTTAAATTATTATTATTTAAAAGTTTCAACTGATGCATCTCCAGATAGTTCCTTATATAAGTGCTTAATTTGATTTTAATTTGATTACAATGATGCAGAAAGTTAACATGAATTAAGGCAGTGATCTTTAATTTGAACAATTTTATCTCAGTTAACTTTCCTCAAACTGAACTAAAATAATTAAAATATGATTAAAAGTTTAATTTGAAAATGAAGAGCACTTCACTTTATAAATTAAAGAAGTAAGAAAAAGAAGTTAGAAGAAGAGAAGCAAATTACAAAGTAAAAAAATACATATTAGTAATGCAAACATACCCAAAATAAATTGTGAAAAGAAATCATCTCCATGGCTTTATTCAATATAGATAATTTAATTAAATAGTCAGACAGGTGAATTTGTAATTAAAAATTACATGGCATAAAAAATGTCTTAATGTAAGATATAGGTATCACAGTAAGGTATTTGAATGTAATTCATATAAGTTCTTGTACAAAATTTGTGAAAATTCTTAACCATAAAGTTCTAAAACATTTGCTAAATTAAGTTATTAAGAACAAGAATGTATAGTTGTATTTATCAGTTTCATCTACAATTATTATTATTGTTGTTGTTATTAGGAAGGGATAAAATATGAGAAAGATTTAAGTCACCAGATACCTTACACAATTTTTTAAGCAGGACACCAACAATTAAAAGGTTGGTTTTAAAAAAGATTATTTAGATGATTTTTTGTTATTTGTTTCTATCCTATGTTTTTATTTCTTAATAATCATACCTGCCATTTAAAAAATATAACTCAAAATCCTACCTATTGTTATCATGTCACTCATCTAATGAGACATAGACAGTGTAAACACTTTCATATTTTGTGGCCTTTCATCCATGGGGTTTGTGTCTATAGTGATGGTGTTATTTATAAAATCAAGGTTTTCAAATGTTAAAAATATTGGAGGAGAATATTTCATGTCTTCGCCAACTTCATCATTTACATTTGCATGTTATACCTATTCAATGAGCTGGCAAATTCACTATTTACATCTATAGATCTTTAAATTTCAACTTGATATGACATTTTAGAGTCTTTGGAATTTAATTTTAGTCAGGTAAACTTACCTATTTGGAAATGATTGACCTGCTAATCCAGTCCCACCAGATAGGATAGATAGTAGAAAATTATTCATACCAACAATAAACTGCAGATAATATTCTCTTCAGTTAATTTGTTATTTATCGGTCTTCATAATTCTGTAGTCCTCTGTTGGATTCATTCTGAGATTAAACCAAACAAAAATGCTTTCTGCATTAGTTTTGCATATCTGCTTCTCTTTTATATTCAGAGAAAACCAGCTTTCACTTAGAGAAATGATTGAGTCTTAGCTGCCAATTCCATGGAATTCCTATTGTACTAAGGCAGGCGGCACAAAGCAAGTCCTGTCTCCTGCAGGCATTGCTTGGCTGAGCAAAGGCAACTATCATCTCTGACGGACTGTTTTCTCTACATCTTTTGCTTCTGTGCACTTTCTATTATATTGTTCCATCAGTGAGGCTAGACTGGGTTGCACTATGGTAACAAACGACCTCAACATCTGTGTGGCTTATAATAGCGAAGTTTACACACTGCACTGTTCTATATCCATCACAAGACCACATGAGCTCTGTGCCACCATCATGAATTAGTATGTAATTCATACTAATATGCATATTAGTACGTGTGAAGCATGCATTAGTATGCCTCTTTTTGAGACATACTAATCTCATGACAGAGGATAAAGAGCAAGGGCAGAACCACGAGCTGGTTCTTAAAGTTTCTGTTCGGTGCAGGTTTTTTTCAGTCATGAGTTACTCATTGTCTAATGCAAGTCAAATGCATGAGTTTGAAGTTGATAGTGTGGGAAGTCTAATTCTGCATGATTGTCTGTCTGTAAACTGTAGATCCAAGGAATTAAATCATAGATTACTATATTCTCCATCTTAATTTAAACTTCATTTCTTCATCTAATTTCAAAACTCTATAAAGTCACTGAGTGAAATTTGAGGATTTTTTTGTAGAGATGAAACTATCAAAGTGTTTACTTTTAGGTAGCAACATTAGTTTAAATTAAATTTATTTTTAACTGACATAAAAGTTGTTCATATTAATTGTTTTAATACATGCATATAAATGTATATGTTGAAATCAGGTTAAACATATCTATCTCCATTAACATTTGTTATGGTTTGGATGTGGTGTCCCCCAAAAGCTCACATGTGAGACAATGCAAGAAGGTTTGGAGGAGAAATGATTGGGTCATAACCTTAACCTAAACAGAGAATTAATCCATGATGGGATTAACTGAGTGGTAACTGGAGGCAGGCGGGGTGTGGCTGGAGGAAGTGGTTCATTGGGAGCATGGCTATGGGGTATATATTTTGGATCTAGAGAGTGGAGTCTCTTCTGCTTCCTGATCACCATGTGAGCTGGTTCCCTCTGCCACACTCTTCTACCATGATGTCCTGCCTCACTTTGAGTCCTGAGGAATGGAGCCTGCTGTCAATGGACTAAGACCCCTGAAACTGGGAGCCCCTGAATAAATCTTTCCTCCTTTACAGTTGTTCTGGTCAGGTCTTTAATAACAATAGCGAAAAAACTGACTAAAATAGCATTCATCATTTCTTAATTGTGAAAACTTTGAAAATCCTTTCTTCTGGCTTTTTGAAAGGTACAGTAACTTATCATTATCCTTAGTCACACTACTATGCAATAATAATCCTGAAATTCTTGCTCCTAACTGTAAATTAGTATCCATTGATCAACATTTCCTCAACCCCTTTGCCCCTCTCCCTGGCCTCTGGTAACCACCATCCTACAATCAACTTCTGTGAGATCAACATTTTTATATTCCACCCATGAATGAGATCTCATGGTATTCTTAAGGGGCAGGTCCAGAGTGAGCTTGGAAAGCTATGGGTCACACACTTGAAGAGTAGAAAACTTGAGTGCCATATTTGTAAAAACACTTACCTTTCTTCACTCATCATAAGCACACATTAAAAACAGCGTATGCACTTCTAGATCTGTCACAGATTGTACGCAATTTTATTTATTACTTTAAGTGTAAAACTATATATGTTGTCATCCAATTTAAAAGGAAATAAAATACTAGTTTCTTAACTCACAGGTTAAAGATTGAAATACTTTTGATGAAATGTGTAAGACCACAGAAGAAAACAATAAGTAATTAATTTAATATATTCCCAAGGAACTATGAATTGATATCTTTGCTTTTGGAAAATTCCAAAGAAATTGCCTAACTATATGAATTTATAGACTCAAAGTTTCATTCTTTCTATGATTTTTACTGTTTTGTTTTCAAAACTGAATTCTTTGAATTCTTATATTTAAATAGCAATAAACTTCAGAGAAAATAAGTCTTTAAATATCCATCACAGCTCATATTCTCAAAATAATAATAAATAATAATGCTTGATGTAATAGAATCGAATGACTAGTTGAAGAGAACTGACATTTTATACATAAAGTTTCCAAAAAAAATTTATCTGTATTGTAAGTAACTGCAGAATAGGAGGTATTGCAAATACCAGGAAGTGTTAAAAATGTTCCTACCAATAATATTTCTAAGTACAACTAAGAATTAATAGAAAAATTTATAATCTTTTGAAAGGTCATATATATTCAAAATGAAGGAATTATGTACATTTGGAATAGATGATCACAGGTATTCAGAAGGAAATAGGAATTCCAGAAATGGTTGCACTGTACACTTGAGCTATTTAGTTGAATGTTTATCTAATTTAAATCATAACAAACTTGTACAACTCAGCTAATTCTCCAGTGTGTGTATTTGTATATAGGTGTGTGCATATGCATGTGTGTTGTGTATTTGTTATATATATGTATATATATGGTGGTGTGTAAAGTGTTCATTTGTATATATTGTAAGTTACAAACAAATGAAAGTGTATAAGATAGTTTTAGCATATGAGTAAACTTAAGGACTTAAGCTGTAGATGATTAGTTCTTTAAGAGTTTATACAATGTGTGTTTATTTTCAAAGGGGAAAATTGTTTCAGTGCAATTTTTTTTAAAACCTTTAGAAATTATGTGTTATCATTGGGGCTTCCTTCATGACCTTTTAATGACCCAAAAGTGACCCAAGAAATTTGTCCAGGCTGATTTAAAATCTGCAGGAAAAAACACTAGGAAGTTTATTTAAAATAGGCAACAATTAAAGGGTCTTAAACTAAGGAGAATATATTAATTTTCTGCTTGTATAGTCTTTGTAATCTCACTGAAAAATAAAAATGATGAAACTTTTTGCTTCAGGGCTCTAATCTTAACTATGAACAGTCAAATAAATTGGGGTTTTAAAGTTGCTTTGAGGATATATTCCATAGAAATATTTTAATTAAATTTTACTTATTTTCAGCCTCTCCTAAAAGACTTCTAAGACTTGCTGATATAGGCCTCTTATAGATCTTCTGAAGCCCTAGGTGTGATTTCTTTGTTTTGGTGGCCTCATGTCATGCCATTTAAGATATGTTAAAATCTATCTTTGTTCCATAGCAAGCATAATTTTAAAAGTTGGAAGAGGATTTATAAATTTGCCCTTTTATTTCATTACATTTTCTGTGATTTTTTTCAACAATCATCAAACATACTTGAGGATTCTTACAAAGGAAGAAATTCTTGACTATAAAAATTTTTGATTTAGCAATTTAATACGGTTGAAAGGTTAAATGTAATACACCTTTAGCTAGATACTTACTAATTTCTATTTAAATATCTTTTTAATCATATTGTAGAAACCACTAAAATTTCATGACTTATTTTTCCAGTTCCGGAAAAGTGTATTTGCATTTTCTGAGCAATGTAGTATGGTGCCTGAGGGCTACGTCAGCCCCTGATGTGTGTAGTCTAAATCTTTACCAAGCATCTTTAATCTTCAGTTCATAAACTTGGAACCAAGAACTTGGAACCTCTCTGTTTCCTAAGCATTCAGTACATATGACTATTGTTATACTCATCAAGTTGTTCTATAATCATTAATTACTTATCTGACTTCCTCAGTAGAACAAAAGGGATAGAGGCACATTTGTTTACTGAAACACATTTATTTCAACGTAGACATTCACTTGAAATATATTCATTATATATTTTTGTATTCTAATCCCTGCCAGGCACTGTTTTACCCTTTGGGGATAGAGTAGCAAAAAATGAACAAGTTCCAGCACCCCAGAAAATTATATTTTAGTTGCATATCTAATTTAATTTTTCACTTAAATCATTTCCTGTTACCTTTGACATGTTTAGCAAGTATTATAAGCATAAATAAATAAATATGTAAATTGTTTATGTTTAAAATAAAAATGCTTGAAATAATTTAAATTCACACATTTTAATACACTTTTAATATTCAGAACAATACATATTTTCAAGTTATTATGACCATAATACATTTATTTCTAATAAAAGTCATTTGGAATTCTTCATGATAAATGAAATTGAACCTCAATTGATTAGTTTTTAATTTATTCATATCCATTGCCCAGATTATCTCATCTTCCCATCCTCCCATGAGAGAAAGACAGAATAGGGAGGGAGGAAGGTAGGGAAAAGAGAAAGGATGACGCTTGAAAATTAAAACAAAATTTTCTAGCAATATTAATGACTGTTTTAAGCCTTTCCAATAAATTCAGTGTTAGTTTTAAAGAGAATGGCCAGTGTAAGTTTCTATTCTGCTAACTGCTAGTAAATCATTGCTTAATGAAAACAGGTACAGCAGAAAGCACAATGTTTTATTTGTTCTTAGTACATTTCTGTAGGAGCTAGCAGACATCATATTTGTCAAAGTCACTATTCATTTAGAGTTTCCAGGAGAACACCAGGATCAAAGAAGAGAAATAGATAAGATAAAGAATTATAATCTATTTGCAATAGGAGTTTCCCATTTAAGTATCACTTGTTACTATCATTTTAGAACAAGTTGAAAGTATGCTTGTTAGGCATCCTTACCTGACACTAATGGAACCTCTTTAGACAGAATTTTTTGTAGAAAAATTATATGGTGTGAATTAGAAAAAAAAAAAAAAGAACTGTCAGATTAGATAGGTTATTTTGTAACTGTAGGTGCCTGCTTGGCTCATATAATCTTCCCAAAGATAGGAAGAAGACCTCATCTATGTCAGCACATTCTTGATAGTATCAGAGAAGATGCATTTTTTTATTCTGTCATACAAATATATTTAACATAGATTTAACTATTGAAAAATACTGTGCATATTATAGTAATTTTTTTGGCCTATGTGAGGGTTGTATTGCAGTCAATTTTATATAGAAATATCTGAAATAGCAAAGCCTCCATGGTGTGAATAAGCTTTGTAATTTACATTATCCATCTTAGAAAAAAAGATATATTTTCTAAAATGATTCAGTGTAACCAATTCACTGTTGTAAACTAGGAAATGTTTATAACATAGATCTTGCCAATGTTTATTTTCTTATTTGCTGAAATTTTGTTTATAGTTGCAACCATTTTATTTTTGCATTTCCACCTTCTTATCATTGTTCTCATTCATTACTTGTTGACTTTATTGCTGTGTCGAGAATTTTTTGTTCATGATCTTGCCTCAGAGCCTTTGTATTTATTGCCCCTTTGATTTAGAATATTCTTTTTCAAGACATCCATGTGGTTTCTTCCTTCAGATCTCTGACAAAATGCCACCAACTCAAAGAGGACTTCCCTGACCATCCCAAGCATGAATTCCCAGTCATCTTTTATCCTCTTACGTGTAGCACTATGTAAAGCAGCAGCAATCCCTATGTGGCATAGGTCCCAATGGCCTGTAAAGTCATTGTGAGAAAGACTGCCCTTCTGCTAACCTAGGACACATTTTAGAAGTCAAGAGGAATTCTTAATCCTTTGCTGGGTCAGAGAGCACCACCCTCAGTCAAGTGGATAGCCTAAATTTCTGATCTCTACTGATAAGTCTCACAACTATCCTTCTGCCCCCACTGACTCTTAGAGCCTCCTTTATTATTATTTTCACCAAAGCATCTTACAACTACCAAGTCATCCCTGATCCCCTAGACTCTAATTCTAATCTTCCATTTCTCTGAAGCTTCCAAATGCAGCATGGCCATTAATTCTAAAACCAGAGGGGCAATGAAAGGATGAAGAAAAGACAAACAGGTGCACATAGAGGAAAAGCTGGGAAAGCCATGCCCTGATGAGGCGTAACTGATACAAGAGCTAGCTCAGTACGTTTATTATAAAGGTTTTGTCATCAGAAGGTTATTTGTAAGTTTTAGCAAAGCAGGCAGTCTGAAGCACCCAGTGAAACTTGCAAGACATCAGGATCATCTTGTCATGCCCAGAATTCTCTATCCTAGGGAGTTGGTGTCTGAGCTCAGCTGGGAACCTTCTCAGTAGCCTCTTCTGGCCAGCCATTACCATAGCAACTGGGCCATCTTGACATGCACTTTCCTGCAGGCAGTTCCCAGGCAAATGCAACTATGAAGGAATCAGAAACCATGGCTTGTTACTGCTCTTCACACCCCAACAGATCCCCTTTATCTTCAACTTCTTTTGTGTATTTCTCCTTATCTTCTCTCCAATGAAGCTCAGTGACTGCTGCTTCTCACACAACCTTTCAAGAAGGGGCAATTACCCTCCTACACCATTTAAGTCACTGAGAATGGAGTGGAAGCAATGTTCTCTTAGCTCCTCAGTGTCACACTTCCTGAGCACTCTCCTTCTTCCTGTCTAAAATCCCATAGTTAAGTTCTCGTGACATTCGTAGATACCCCCTGATACTAGTACTCTTCAAAAAACGTTTTTCTGGTGTTGGGAATTGAACTCAGTGTCTAAAACATGCTAGGCAAGCATTCTATGAACTACATATTTACCCCAGGTCTGCCACCAACCTTTGGCCACTTTCCCTCGTCTGTTGAGATTTTGTTTTCTACTGACTTTCTCAAACTCTGCTCTCACTATGTATTAGAATAATTTCAATATTCAGAAATGAGTCTCCAAAAGCACTAGTCCCTCCATAAATTGATTCTTCTTCCCAGGGTCTTGATTTCTAACTTGAAACAATTTTATCATCTCATGATGCATATATCTAAGAAATATTTGATATGATATTGACATTTGAATTATCAATATTCATGTACATGTTTGGAATAACAGATTATCTGTTTGCTCGAATCAATTCTTTTCTCTGAAATCCTATCACATAGGAGGAAGTCCAATGAATAGCTGTTGAATCAATGGATGTAGAATAATATATTCTATATTTCTCAACAATATAACAACATAGAAATATTTATTTCTCAAATAAATATTGTAAAATAAAAAATAATTCAGAATTAGAAATAATTGAGAAATACTACTTCAGAACTTGTTTCACTCTATTGATTTTTTAACTTTGATGAGATTAATAATGTTTGATATTCTTCTTCTTAACTACTGAATCTCAACTGCATACTTTATTTTGAAACAAAATACGTATCTTCCCAAGTGCAAAAACTTTACATCTTTACCCCAGATTTGTATTATTTTTATTTTCTAAATTGTTTTCAATATTTATTCAATTATAATAAGTGTATAATCAATGTTATAAAGAATGTATTTTAGTAAAATAAAATTGTTCAGAGCATGTTTTGAATGTCATATTTGAAAAATTCTATTATTTTAAACTTTTTATTTTACCTTTATAGTTTATTATCTTTATTCAGGAAAACCTTTGTAAAATGAATTCAGTTACTTGCTAACAATGCTATGAAACCACTGCTTAGTGAGGGTTAGCCTTTCATCCTCAGTAGTGAAAAATGTTAATGACATTATAGCATCACAGACATCCCTCTGCCCCCACTGACAGTCGCAGGATCTTCAATAGAACATGTCAGTGTTTCAACTAATTCTCAATAAGTCAGTTAATGTTTTACCAGTCAGAGCCTAAACGATTAATTATTTCATATACCTCAATTAGTGAATACAAATGTAATTTTGGAGGGAGCTAGAGTGAAAAATTTGATAGATTAGTGCCTGCCTCCCATAATATTTTTTCCCTTTCCACATTTTATCTTCCTGTTCAAAATATTGAGGTGGTTTAAAGAATTTTACATTGACTTTTAATTTTTAATATAGAATGCTAAATGTGTGATGTATACTGAATTCTGAGAATGAACTTGTTTATTTTTGTAAGGTGCCTGAAGTGTCCAAGTCCTTAAACTAAGCAGAAGACTGAACAAATGTGCCTCAGGAAGTAATTTTTACTAGAGGGAGGTAAGACATTTAAAAAATGTGTACCTTTGCATGTTAATAAGTTTTGAAGGAAATTTAAATATACTCATGTATTTATTTAATAAATAATTTAGAAGATATTTTAATTTTAAAAAATAAGAGTACCTTCTGATTTCACTCAGTCTTCTGTAGAATGATTTACATATATAAGAGGTTTCTAACTCTTTAAGAAAATACTTTGTAGGGAGGCCACATTGCCACTTCAAAATATAAAGAGGTTGATTTCTGCTATTTTGCTTTTTTAAAAAATCTTCATACTTAGGAATTTATTTGGTTTGGCTATGTTTCCCAGACCACAGAGTTAAGGTAGCTGGTATGCTTGCAGATTCTTACCTAGAAAGATCCTTTGACTAACCTGCCCCTTCTATATTACCTTGACCACAGTTTGTTGATCAGCCAAAATCCATGCAATGGTTCCAGTGCCAAACCAAGGGAAGGAGTCAGTTTTTAAAATGTTATTCTGTGTTTGTTGCTTCAACAAAATACCTGAGAAAATCAACTTCAGGAAGGAAAGGTTTATTTTGGCTCATAGTTTCAGAGATTTCAGTTCATAGCTATAAGCCTGAGATGAGGCAGAACATCATGACTGGGAGCACGTAGTGGAGCACAGCTGTTCACCCATGGTGTCTGGATAACAGAGAGAGAAAAGAGTCAAGGGACAAAACTTGTCATTCAAAGGCAAGGCTCCAGTGACCCACCTCTTCCAAGTAGGCCCCAAATTCTAAAGTTTCCACCACTTTCCAACTAGATCCCAAATCCTAGTTTCCACCACTTTAGTAGTCCCACCAACTGGTAACCAACTCTTGAATACATGAGCCTTTGGGGATCCAAATTACAACATACAGTCTCTTAATTTTGACTGAAAATCTGAGACCCTTAAATTGAAATGTAGTTAGAAAATCTGAATGTATCCATATTATTTATTTTTATCCTTTTTAACTTGTTTCTCAACATTAATTTCATTACATTAAATAGAAAAAAGTAGCAAATTAGACTTAAAATTCTACTGGTTATATACGATGCTACTAGAAGGAATGGATAACTTGAATATTTATGACTAGTGTATGGAGTTGGTAAGAAAAATACCCTGGCAAATATATTTTTCCCCATGTGGATCATTAAGTAGAATAAAATTCATTTGTCAATTTTATTTTTTATTTTTATTTTAACTAATTCATTCCCAATTGTATTAGATTCCTCTGGATTTAATTGGCAGCCAGATTTTTCCTATTCAATGTGAAAATAAATGCTTTTTCCACTTGATTTCTTTATATTAGTGTCAAGAAAAATAATATTTTCAATGAAATTTATATTAAAATCACTATGTGGGAGTCTCATTTAAATATGCAAAAAAATTATCACATCAGGTGAAAATACCCTGATTTAAGATGTGTGTTGAAATTTTAAAGTTGATACCAAATCAATATGGAGGAGTAATTCTTTTACTTATGATATATCTCCTATTTTTAGTATTAATAGGACAGTGAAGTCTTCAAAAAACATGGTACCAGTTTTCTAATATATACATATACAATCCGTGTATGCATTAATGCATATTTATGCATTTTTGTGTGTGAATAGGTGTGTATGATATATTCATTATTTGGCTGGACTAATTTTCAGACTTCCACAGTACTAATTTCCTGGATGCTATTTTTCATTAGCACATCATGCACACAAAGACTAAACATTTTCAGCAAATTATAACCTTCTGATTTTCCAGTTACAATTGCTTCCAAGGGTACAAATAAAGGAGGCAAAATTCACAAGGTGAATTTCCTGGACACTAATTAAAATCTGTTCCCCATTTATGAAGGACAAGTTGTATTTAGATGTGGTTTCAATGTCATTGCCACTATGGTCTTTTAATATTTATTCGAATATTAAGCTAGTTTTCAAAAATTAATTTATAATAACATCAGTAGTTCATGTTGATGAATCTTAAACCATGAATATAACTAGTAATTTACATTATTGGATGGAAATGTGACAGTGACTAGATATCAACTAATGAATATTTATAAAAGTTGGAATATCAAGATTTGAGTAAAAAGTGATAAAATTTGCTATTAGATATTACAGCTAATAGAAATACTTGCATAATTGAATTTGTGATTCTGGACTTTGGAAAATACAAAGACAAACTGGGATATATAACTGTTGATCAGAAAATGTGATCTAGTCATCTCAAATTGGGACCATTGAGGCGCCTATTTTATCTAGTCCTCTCCACCTTCTTAGTTGATAGATAAAATTGTTGTATATTTATCATGGACAGCACAATGTTTTCAACTATTCACAAGCGCACATTATAGAATGGTTAAAAATATGCATTACTTCACAGAGTTATCATTTTTGTGATGAGAACACTTAAAGTTATTGTCCTAATGTTTCTGAAGAATAAATTATAATGCTATTAGCTATAGTCACCATGCATGCTCATAATAGATTTCTTGAACTTATCCTACGCACAACAGAATAGTATTCATCCATGAAAAAAGAATAATCCTGTCATTTGCAGCAACATGCATAAACCTGGTAGACATGATGTTAAACCAAGTAAGATTGACACAGAAAGATAAATACTGAATGGCCTCACTCATATGTGGAATCTAAAAATATTGATCTCATTGATGTTGAGAGTAGAATAATGGTTATCAGAAGCTGGGGAAGGGAATGCAGGGTAGGTGTGAGGAGTTGTTGGTCTCAATTTGTTTAACAGAAGTAACTTGGAGAATTGTCATGGTAAATGAATTATGAGGTGTTTATATAAATAATTATTTAAGATTTTACAATATATTTTGCTCATCCTAGTAATATATTATCAATTGCTTGTTTGTTTAAAGAATGCCAACAATTGTGGAAGATCCATAACATTGTTTTCCTCTATGTGTTTGATTCTAAGCAAATTCCAGATTAAATACTTGCAAATGCCTTAATTGTAAACCTTGACAAAGACTTTAAGCATTTGTTTAAAAGAATAGAAGGTAATCAAAGGAGCCCATAGTTAAGAAAAGGATGTACTGAATTAGAAAGAGAGGAAATAAAAGTCCACATTAACTAAAAAGGAAAATTAAAAAATGTGTGGATGAGAAGGAAGAACATAAAAAGAATATAAAAATTAAAATGTTAAGAAGATCAACAGTAATATATAATTTGCTGTTCCATTCAAGGTTAAATGCCTTCATTTTTATGTGACTGTTAAATAACTTCTTTCTGGTTTTGAGGGAGGTAGTCTCATATGGTATCTTGAAATTATACTCTAGACTCAATCAGTTCAGGATTCACAAGCTGAATTATTATGTGCCTTGAGAAAATTGCTATGCCTTCTCATTTATATGCTGGGACTGACAATACAACATTTTTATTTGCTTATACTTAAATAACATATTTTTAAATATTTTATGAATTTTTTTTTGCAAAATCGAACTTTAAAATGTCCCTTTCTATGGTTACTTTCTTTTTTTTTGATAACATCTACTTTATATTTACCTTACTTTTCAAGAACATTCTACTTTTTTTTTCATGGTTAAGTCTTATTTTTTGAATTAAAGATTGCACGTGTTTTGAAGGGAAAAATACTTTTTATTCTTCATGCCTGCTCCTACCTACCAGTTGAAAGGGACATATGACATTAATTCAGAGAGTGAAGGAAAGAACAATTATTATGTAGAAATGTTGTGATAAATTGAGTTAAAAAATCATATAAAACTTTTCAATTTTCTGAAGGATGTTATATTTAAGAGTCTAAACACTTTTTTAGTGAAGAAGCCTTTGACTCAACATTAATTCAGCTATTTCTTCATTTTGATATTTAAAAAATGTTCTTTTGACTTATACGATACTTAACATTTTGATCTATAGTGTAAGCACTTCTAAACATTGTTAAGGAACTAAAATACCTTTTCTTTATTAGAGATTTCCTAGAAATTTCTTAAGAGAAAAAAGAAGGATATGTTGTCCAGGTGAGCTAAGAGCAGACACTCAGCTTTAGCAACAAGGAACCTTGACAACAGGTTTAACTAGCAGGCTCTTAACTTCACAGCCTGACTTAGATCTTAGTATCCACAGGTTCAAAAGAGGGCTTAGAGGTATGGCCTTGCTCCCGAGAAAATCTAACCAACATGGAGATCCTTCTGTGTACTCAGTGGGGTGGGATTGGAAACGCCTTGAGCAGACATTAAAAGTAACCTATGTCTTTGAAAATTTCACCCTCTGCGTGTTTGCACAAGTCCAACCTCAGCTTCAGCTGAATCGTCTATTTTGCTGAATGATAACATCTTTCCTCAAATCATTCTTTTATTTTTCTCCGTCCTTGAGACCTGGGCTAAATGTTTCTAGGTCCATAGAATTCCTAAACCAGAAGAGCCTTGGGAGATCATCTCATTGTTTACATAAGAAAATTGAGGCCAAGAGGAATTTAAAACAAGTTATTCTAATTTGAGAGATGTGTCCCTTACATCATAAAATCTTGCTGCCAAGATATTCCTTTTACAGAACTTTCTTCCTCGTTTAATTTACTTCCATTATTTCTGTTATTTATCAGCATTGTCACCAATAGAAATTTGTATTTGTGAAGACAAAGTAAATGTGTAACTCTCCTTTTTTACAAAGAAAAGTCTGGCAAGAATAAAAATAATGGAGCAAGAAAGTTTGAGTAATAAGAGAAACATATATAGTATACTACAGAAAGAACTAACTTGTTTAGGGAGTGGGATTTTATGGTCGGCTAAATATTTGCTGATATCAGTATGAAAGGCAAGACACTGTGTGGAGTTTCTTGAAGTGTTAAAAGTTTTTTTTGTTGTTGTTGTTTGTTTTTTTTTCTCTTTCTTTCTTTCTTTCTTTCTTTCTTTCTTTCTTTCTTTCTTTCTTCTTTCTTTCTTCCTTTGGATGAAGTTTCTATATGTATTTATGTCTTGTTAACTTTATTGAGGAAAAATTCAGATAAAATAAAGTACATGTGTTTCTATGAGTTTTGATAGAGGTATATATCCATGAAACCACTGCTACAACCAAGATATAGAATATATTCATCCCCAAGACAAGATTTCTTATATCTCTTTCTTGTTTTGATACATTAGTTTGAATTTTATATAAATGTAAATGTGTATTTTTTTCAGTTAGTCTAATGCTGTATAGAGTTACCTATAGGTTATGTGTATGAGAATTTCATTTTTTTATTGATATATGGTATTCCATTGAAAGGATGTAATTCAATATTTTTATTCATCCACTCGTCAGTGGATATTTGGTTGGTTTCATCTTTTGACATTTGTAAATTACTTTTTACGTTTGCATACAACTCCTTGTGTGGACATGTGTTTTCATTTCTCTTGGAGAAATAGAATTAAAACATCAGGATCATTTATTAGATGTGTATTTTACCTTTTAAGAAATGAAAGTTTTCCAAAGGAATGGTATCAGTTGTTATTCGTCTGAGCTGTGTGGAAGAGTTACTGTTGCATTGTATCAGGGGTCTGCAAACTATCATGCTTGAGCCAAATTCAGCTTTTTTATTTGGAAATAAAATTATATTGGAATGCAGCCATACTCAGTTGTTTAGGAACAGGCTGCTTTCATGCTACAAAGACTGAATTGAGTAATTAGCCAGTCTCAGCAACTTAGTGAGACCCTGTCTCAAAATAAAAATAAAAAAGGACTGGGGTGTAGCTCAGTGATAGAGTTCCCCTGGGTTCAATCCCCAGTACCACACACATTAAACAAAATTGCATTAGATAGCCAACTGCTCTTTTTAAAAAATCACTTTGATTTCTCTAGTTTGCTTGTTTTTCCATAAAATTCTCCTCCCCTGCCAGAAAAGTCTACTTAAAATTTGCTTCAGATTTTGTTGAATGTATAGATCAATTTATATTTTTCTATATGTTGCATTATTATCAATTTCTAATTTAATTCCATTTGTGATGGTTAGAGAGCATACTCTGACTACTCTGACCACAATATTTAAAATTTGCTTGTATTTGTTTTAGTGCCCAGAATATTTCAATCTATAAACACATGGTCCATGTGTATATTTGGAAATAGTGTGTATTTTTCAGTTAACAGATGATGCTCTAATAACATCAATTAGGTAAAGGTGCATCACAGTATTCTTTACTTCTACTATTTACTGACTTTTTAAAATCTACTTGTTCTAATAAAATCTCATACTATGATTATATAATTTTTATTTTATTCCTTTACTTCCACTAGTTATTGCTTCCTGGATTTCGTGGTTCTTTTATAGACTTATGCATCTGTGTTTTGTATATCTTTCTGCTGAAATGATCTTTTTATCATTATGCAATGTTTCATTTTATTTAGTAATGCTTTTGCTTTGGTATTAATATGTGGTCACTATTGCATACTTATGATTATTATTTGCATCTATTCATTTTCAAACCATTTAAAGCTGGAGTTGAACATTTAAGACATTCTGATATCTGTACCTTTGTAACATATACCCTCTACCAAAAACAGAAATGCCTTTAGAATCATATTTTTATTGTTGATATTCTTAAATGTTTATTATGATATTTTCCTCTTTCTTTTGCATTGAACTAAGCATTAAACAGACCCTTTCTATCTAAAGACTCATGCATTTAATGGCAAATTACATGCTTGCATTCATGCATATGTGTGTACCTTCCCTGATGTTTCTATCTTTTCATTCCGTTAGTCTGAAAAATATCATATTCGATTTCTTTAATTTACTCATTAATTTTCTTTACTTCTATTTTTCTATTTCATGTTCTTGCTGTTTTATTTTATGGAAATTTTCTTGACTTTATTTTCTAATCATTCTGTTTCTGTTATTTCATTTTTCCATAGATTTAATCACTAGGAACTCCTTTTCTGTTTCTTTTTCTATATAATCTTACAAAATAAGTAAGCTTTTTCTATTTTTAATATTCTATTTTTTGTTTCTAAAGAACATCCGTTAAAGTTTTGATATATCTTCTTTTTTCTTATTGGCTTTGTTTCCTTCAAATTCTTTCTGTTGGTTTGGGTTTTGTTTTGTTTTATGTTTTGATACTGGGGATTGAACCCAAGGGTGCTTTACCATTAAGCTACATCCCTAGTCCTTTTCATTTTGAGACAGGATCTTGCTAACTTGCTGAAGTTCTTGCCAAGTTGCTTAGACTGGTCTCAAATTTAGGATCCTCCTGCCTCAGGCTCCTGTGTCACTGGGATTGCAGGTGTGTGTCACCTTGCCTGAATGGGTTTTGCTCTTTTTGTTGTTTTTTATTCTTGTTGTGAGCTTTCCTATGAATCTGATGATTCTAGGCTGTCCACTCATATTTCAAACCATTTTGAAGTACTATATGAGGTGGTGATGGGAGTGAGAGCAGAAAGGGTCAGAGGGTATTTTGTAGATTAGTTCACTGAACTAAATTATATTGACCAATGAGTAAACTATTCTTCTCACTGTGAACCACCAACAATATATATGAAGTTCTTTCTCTAGTGCCTTTCAGTTTTTCCAGTAGTTAGTAGATGGGACATATCTGCTGGTTGATAATATTGTCTAAGCAGGGTGGGGAAAATGTTGGCCTCTTCATCTCTTCTGGTGTGGTATGCCTCCTGGTGCTATCTCTTTGTTTCCCTAGAGCAAATGGGCTTGCTTATTCTATAAGGTCTTTAACTCCCTTATGCTGTCAGTGAATTTTATGTGAATTCTTTATCCACCAAATTCCATGAAATCTTATATTGCTATGGTTACTTTTATCATTCTCTTGATCTTTATGGATTTTTTTTTTTGGCTTGTTGGTTTTAATTCCCTGTTATACATTTTTTGAGGGTTAAGGGAAAGGGAAGAACATTTGCCTTGACTAATTGGAATTTACATGACATTCCTAACAAATAATCAGAGACATTTTATGTAGGTTTATTTAACTCAAATTTTATTATGGGTGATGATGATGTGTTTCATAGATTTGATGGAGAACAAAAAGAATTTCCTGGGTTTCTCAGAAACATCTATAGTACCAATGCATAATCAGTCTTCCATCCTTTGTAACTACATTTTGAAACTTATTAGCACCTATACCACAGGAAGAAAAGGAAACTCACATATGTCCATTTTAATATATGCTAAGAAGTTTTAGTAAGTAGTTTGATGGAGGAGGGATTGGAAATTATTGGCTCAAATGATGCTTTGGGATTATCTGCAGATTTCATTACTCTTGTTATTTCTGTTCTCTTACTGTAGGTGATTGACTCTATTTTAAGTGGGAGTATAGACTGAAATGCAGTTGCAGATCATCTGGGTTTCATCAAAACTATATCCCTGTTGGGCCACAACTGGCCTTTGAAACAATTTATGTCTAAAAGAACTACCCAGAGTCATTGGGGATTTGCCTGAGGTCTGAGACGGTTGCTATAGAAATGGTCCCACTCCTTTCTTCTTTAGTGAAAACTCAACAAAAAACATTTAGCCAGAACTGAAAATAACAGTGAAGAAATAATTATAAAGAAGGATGTTGAAAATACTTGGATCTGTTAGAACCTGGTTCATAGATAAATATATATTATTTATTTTGAATGGAATTTCTGTGACAATTTATTTTAATCTACACTACAAAACTTGAGAATTGGGCTGGGCATATATCTCAATTGGTAGAGTGTCTGCCCCAAAAGCACAAGGCCCTGGGTTCAATCCCCAGCACCGCAAAAACAAAACAAACAAACACAAAAAAGAATTGAGAATCAAACCCTCAAGCTTTTAAGAACTTTTATTTTACTTTATTCTAAATATGTAATCACTAGTTCCCTTGAGCTTTCTTTGTTAAGGTCAATTTTGTTTAGTTTCTAAAATTTTAAAGTTAAAAAAATGAGACCAAACCTTAAAATCATTTTCAGTCAGAAGAGCACAGGGGCTCAGATGAAATTTTCTAAAATTTTACATTTATGTGGCACTTTTCCAGATGTGATTAAAAATTCCAGAAAAAAGAATATGAAATTATATTTAGAAAACCATTTTATTGGATAAGATGATAAAACTGACACAATTTGAAATAACTTCCAAGTTATAATTGTCATGTTGCCAAGCTTCAATTATTTCATTAGAAATTTTTTAGTATAAATATGTAAAATAATAATAGTGATATCTGAATGATTGTTCTTTTAATATCTTCCAAAGTTTGCTTTTCACAATATTAAATTTTCCTTGGATATTGATTAAAAAGCTGTCATAAGAAAGTATGAAAATACAAAGATGAATAAAATAAAAGCATGTATAATGTTAAGACTCACAGGACATCTAGAGTTCAGTTGCTCATACTAATAAAGAAATCAGTTGCAGCTCTATAATTATTCAACTAACACTCAGTTTTCCCTGTTAAGCAGTCAAGAAGCCCCCATGCAGCAACACCTACAGGAAAACTTCCACTCTGCCATAGATTTTTCTGGAAAAGAAACAAAGATACTTAAATGATTGACAAATTTATACTTTTATTATAATATAATTTGTAAAACAAACATCTCTCTATGCCTTACACAAATCTCATCTAATTTCTAAACTAATAGATGACTATGTTGCTTGAATTTATAATTAAAAGGAGGGTACATATGTTGAAGTGTCCATTTTGATGAAACTACATTATATAGTCTGCCCAAAAGCCTTTCATCTCTATCCCTGATTTGACTCTGTTTAAACTTTCTTGCCTCAGCTAAACATTACTTCCACAAAAAACCCTTCATATTTTACAGTACTCATCACACTTAATATATTGTTTTTTCATGCCTGACTTTTGTAAATTATATTCTCTATTAAGTTGAAAATTGAGATTCTCTTTCTACTTACAGTTTTATTCACTGGTAGTTGCTCAGCTAGCATGCTTATTATTTGATTAATTATGCTTCCATCTATATATGACATTTTTGCTTAATTATTTTCATAATTTCTTGCTGCTTCCAGTAAAATATGAGATTAGTATGCTACAAAGTGGCTTTTTTGTCTTCTTCACATAGACTTTGAGTTGTCAATCCCAAGTATGATAGTATCTGTGATATCAAAATCTTATGCAATTATTGCTGTCAATATGGTGGTTGATTTGTTTATAAAATCATAACGAAAACTCTTAACTATAACTGAGAGTAAAGTACAACCAAAAAGTAGTGCACTGGAAAAAAAAAAGGGGGGGTGCTGAAGCATTGGTGTATCAGAGGGCATAATTACAACCTTATTTACACACTAGTTGGTTTGTTTCACCAAAGCAAACAAAAGAAAACAAAATTAGAGCTAGAAGAGGTTTTAGAGATCATTCTACACAATTCAATTAGGCATAAGGATTAAAAAAGTGTGGGGAGGACAGCAAAATGATTTGTCCCAAGTCACATAGCTAATAGAAAACCTAGGTGAAGAAATTTTTGAATTCTATTAAGACAGTTTTTCTACTGCAAGCATGTGGTATTCATTTCAGATATTTTCCAAATTCAAAAATGTGTTCTTTTGAAAAATTTAGCCCTAAGCAAAAAATAAATTATGGCATTTACATCTATGAATGAAGTAAATCTTTACCTCTACATCCTGGTTAGCAAAGATATCCAACAAAAATATGAGCCTAATGTCACTCATTTAACAACAAAATGATACTGTCAGCATTTTGATTAATGTCTATTTTGAATCAAGAGACCATTGTGTTATAGAAATATTCTAGACCAATTGCTAGTCTAGACTCTGATTGTTAGACAGAGGTGCCTTCTAAATTAAGTCCTTTCATATCCCACAGACTGAGATCATGCACATCTGAGATGTGTTAGTTGAAATTCCACACAATCCTCAATTGCCAAGTTTGGATGGAATGATCATAGTTACTAAAAGCAAGAAAATATAAGGAAAATTAACATTAAAAACTTCATACTACAGAAAGGTCCTTCAGAGAGCCGGTGGGGAGGCCCCTAGCATTCCCTACCCACAGGTTTAAACTTGAAGCTGATCCATTATTAACTCCAGGGAGGAACTGAGAAGTTGGAGGAAAGAGTTTCAAAATGGAGCAACTGATTACAATTAATTCAGAAATATTTTTTGAACAGCTTTCTGTGGGGGATACATAAGCTTGAGAGGTGATTCATTCCCTAGCAGTTTGAAATATCTGGCAGCTTAACTGAAGATGTATTCTTCTTACCATTTTACCAGTTCACCTATGATTTCCTAAATATTCAGAATATTCCATGTATTATGATAAATTATTGGAGTAAAAGAGGAATAAAAATAATTGCCCTACAATCAAAAGAATGCCATCTTGGGAGCAATATAGTAAAAGTTTCAATAAAATATGGTAAGTGCTAAGATGGCGGAGAGCCCACTTCTCAGTTCTTACTTAACCTTGCTAGAACTCCCAGGAGAAGGATATAGGGATTTAATTTATTTAATTGTGATGATAAATATAGGCAAATAACCTAATATAAAACTGGCCAAAATATATAAATAGGGAGTTACTGCAGACCAAGCTAAAATATGCAACAAAAATATGGAAGGATGCTAAAGCTTACAAGTAGGAAAATTCCATCTACAGAAGGAATGAGACATCTTTCTTTCATCAGGTTGGTAAAAATTAAAGAGAGGGAACTTAGTATTTCTTGGGTGCCAGGAAGCAGGCACACTCACAGATTGAGAGAATCCAAATGGCTATTAATTCACAAAAAGTAATCAAGCAATATCTACTAAAAATGCACATATTTTAATGAAATGACAAGTAACTAACAAAACAAACAGGGACAAAAGTAAAATCTCTTGGATTCCAAATTGTTCACCATTGGGGAAGAAATAAGTAATGTGATTTTAATCCATATTATTGAATATTAGTATTGTTTAAAAATACCAGTCAGATCTGTGCAATGGACTAGAGGTTTATTCATGGTATGTTTTGTGAAATATTAATTTTTCCTAAACAATATTCATATTGCTATTCTGTATGTCACTGTTCTTTTTTTAAATCAGTGACATAAAACTCACTCTGTTTGATATAATATTGTATATGTTTTCATCAATAGGATATGGAAAAGGTTGTTGTTGACTTTGAAAAGCTGGGGCAGGAGAAATGGAGTTAATATAGAGATGGTCACTAAATTTTCCCAGTGCATTGTTCTTATATACCAAATAAAGGTGAATACATGTTGTTTTCCTTTGAAAATATTAAGCATAAAAAAATGAAGAAATACTATAAAATACTGAGATAAATGCAATTGTTTTATTGATTATTAACTGTTTATAGACGTGGATTTCTCCCATCCACTTGCAGAGATTTTGAAAAAGTTGATATCATTACTATTAAGATTTTTAACAAAAAATAATATTATTAATTTTCTATTGCATCTGCTTATTAAGTTGATGTCTTTCATCCTGCCTACCAACAGGTAGGTGGAGTAAGTAGCATTTTATCAATTTACAAATGGAAAATGACTTACCCTAATTTATACACCAAATGTAAGAACTATCATTGATTAATGTTCAGAAGGAACTCCTGAGATATCTGCATCATTCAAAGGGCAACTGTGAGAAAGCTATCCCAGCTTCTTTGAGAAGATATGTTTTTCAACACCTGGAGTGCTGCTAACCAGCTCTGAATATGTAATTATGTCAGTCCATTGCACAGGGCACTATGGATAAGACAGCTAGGATGATGCTTTGCAGCAAGGATTGGCCCAGATGTTTGAATTTTGATTATGCTTGAGTTAGAGACATAAAAATATGTACTTTAATTATAGACATGGAAATAATTATTTCTTTGCCTCATCCATCACCCTGCCAAGCCTAAGATTTTTGTAACTAGTGCCTTGTCCAATGCAGTTGTAAACAGACATTCTATAATTTTGCTAGAACAAAATTACTACTTGTATGTAATTTGCCCAAGAAATGTATAAATGAATATTATCATATATATTAAAACTAGGCCTTATCCCATTAGTCAACCCGCAAAACTTTCATTGAGCTTGGCAAGATGTTTTTCACAATATGACTAACCTAGAAAATATTTGCCAAACGGTTGACTTTTAAAAAATGACCAAAGGCCTTGGATAATTACAACAAATTACTGTATTTTGATAGAAAGAAATCAAGTCAGCATCACCTTTGAACAATCTTTGTGCATTCTTACAACTACAGAATTTTGGGGATCATAAAGACACGTATCAACATCTGTGAGAAATTTGGCTGAGGAGAAATTGGTAATGGATTTTGATTAATTAGAATTTTTCTGCCTTCCACCAAAGGAAATAAACAACTGGGAAATGCCTCCATTTTCAGAACAAATGTTCTTCCCTTAACTTTTATTTTTTTTATTTTTATCTACTCAGGTTATTAAGTTGGACCCAGGGTTTTTACAGAGAAATAACTGTACAATGTGGTGATGGATTCCCTTCTTTTTCTCTTTACTCTTAAAAAATGTCAGGCATTCAATATAAACCAATTCTGAATACATTAGTTTTTAAAATGCATGAAATTAGCCATAATGTATAGCAGGCCTAGTTTGAATCAAAAGTATGCCAATTATATATTCTACTTTCCCATTTTACCTTACAAATAAACACTGACAATTAGACAGCATTTAACATTTATCATGCTTATCTTCACAGCTGCAGTAGCACTGAAGGTGACTAAGAATGGCAGGAAGAGTTTTGTGGGTTTTTTTTTTTTATTTAAAAATTGAAAATAAAAGGAAGTAGCAATTGATTCTCCCTTGCTTGTTGAGTGGGTGAGGTAGATAAGCGGATTTGTAGTGAGGTCATCAGTCACAATTGGATGGTAATTTGAAAATGGATTAGCTTAGAAGTAGCAATTTCTGCTCCATGGGTTTCAGTGAAAAAGTCTGCCTAATTCTGTAAGAGACCTCATAAACTGGCAGAGATCAATGCCTACCTAATGTGCCATTATGCCCTGGGCACACTTCAGTGATTACAGCACAGCTGTGGCTGGGTTTTGCTTGATATTTCTTTAGCACTTGCACCACAGGTGCTCCACATGATTATTTGGCCCAAAGGAGTAAACTCCTTAGAGAATTAAATGGACAAGGGGCTTTTCTTCCTAAGCTTTTCACTTCTGAATTGTGGAATGGCCAGTGTCAGATGTCAGTAGTGAGTTCAGTAACAAATAAAGACCAAGCAACTTAGGCAAAGGAAATCAACTTTTCTTATATGCCTGGGTGGTACTTTCTTATTTTTAAAGTTTTATGGCATAAGACTATTTGCTTTTGTAGCTTGAAACAGTGTGATGGCACAAATTTCTAATTGGAAATGAGCAATATTTCAAAGATTAGGGTTTTGTCTTAAAATTTAAGAGAAGCCATTACTGGCATGTTTAGTTATCTCTTGAAAGCCATGGAATTAGACAGCAATGGATAATAAAAAGGAATTTAGTCAAATGAATATAGAATAAAATTTGAATGAGACACACTATTAATAATCCTTATGTTCTTTAGCACTTGAGACACCTTATATCCTAGATTTCTGTACTTGTTTCTTGCAGAAACGTTAAGTAAAATATTAACGTGGAAAGAATGGAAAGAACTGGAAATGCTAGCAAATATGGTGTAAATAAATAATAATTTCTACTTTAGACAAAATCATACTTTCATATATTATTTATCTGAAAATTTCTTATAGCTCACTAAATATGACATATAATGGGATACTATAAGCAACAATCTGAGGTAATGCAATACACAGAAAGAAATTTGTTGAGAATAATTTATCATTGATTCCTTGGCACTAACCTGAATAATATCTAATTTATGACCTTAGCTATCTGAAGCCCTTTTTTTTCTTTTTGTAAAATAAATGCCATGTTTATAATTAATAACCAAACTTACAAGCCACATCAGATGTCATTGAGATATGTGACTTATTACAGGTGAAATAAATTACAATAACTAGACATAATACTAATGACACTTGGAGGCTGTGTTAGTAAGCTTTTGTCACCATGACCAAAATACCAAGAAAACTTTAAAAAGTTTGATTTGGGGCTCACAGTTTCAGAGGTTTAATTTGGGGCTTACAATTTCAGAGGTTTGGTTCATCGTCTGCTGACTCCATTCCTCTGGGCCTAAGTGAGACAGAACATCATGGTAGAGGGTGTGGTAGAGGAGCTGCTCACGTCATGGCAGCCAGGAAGAAGCAAAAGAGAATGAAGAACTGTGGACAAGATTTAATTCCCAGGGGCATGTCCCCAGTGACCTACTTCCTCCAGTCATGTCCCACCTGCCTGTAGTTAGTGTCTAGTAGTGTATCAAATTATTAATCCATCTCATGGATTAATCTGATGAGATTCTATTTCTCATTGTCCCACCTCTGAACCTTTCTGCATTCACCATCATGCCTCAAAACATGAGCTTTTCAGGGAACATTTCTAGATCTAGATTAGCAATGGATATAGACCTGCTCTTTGACCTCCTATGACTTCATTGTATTAATTCATTCTCTTCTGGACTATTTTTAAAAGATAGATATTACTTCATAGCTGCCTTTTACTCTGATATATTGTATGATATAATTTTTATTCTTTAAAAATTCAATATTCTTACATTGACTTTACCTGACTTTTACCTTACATTTACTTAAATAGTGTATATATATATATGTTTTATATATATATATTATATATATATACTATCCTAAACTTAATCAAATTAGCTAATCAACTTACATATTCACTCTCACTGTCCTATAGGAATTTTATATCCAAGGCAAACCACAAAGGTACAAGCTGATTGCAGATATTAAGGAAAATCTTGAGTGAATGAACAGCATTTGAAGTGCTTAGTGTAGTTGGTTTACACAATGGCATGTTGGACAGAACAATGGAAGTACTAGTTTTCCAAATTTGCTTCCACATAACCATAAATCTGGAAATAAAATTTGATTCGGACTCAGTTTTTAAGGTAAAGAAATAAATAGGGGTAAAAATTTTGAAATTGTCAAAATTTAGTAAATAAGATAAAATTTAGCTCTGAGGATGAAGAGCTTCTGCCAGAATGCTAGCACTAATCTACTATGACACTTGTTATCAGTAACTGAAAATCCTTTCCAATTCTAGATGGTTTGAATATTACAAGATGGTTACATGTCCAAAATGTCACTGCTTCCCCAAATATATGTTCAATTTATATGTATCAGTTAAAACATAAAAAAATGGTAAGTGGAGATGGCAATTTCTTTCCAAACATTCTTCCAGTTAGAAAGGTTTCTAAAATGCGTCTTCTTTTGGAATGATTGCAAAAGGAAAGCAAGTACTTCACATTCAAAGAAAATGAAATTTACTAAAAAGGAACCTTAAATACAACAAAAATTTTATAGATATAATAAGTTATGGATTTGCAGAATCAAGTGGGCTGCCAATATGCAGGAAGCAAAGGCAAGTAAGGTAAGCCCTGGAGGAAGAGAAAGTTCGGAGATAATATATTTAGTAGAATGGATTTCAGAACACATCCTGTGATTGGAACTGTGATTAAGAGAATATGAAAAGAAAGGAAGGAAGGAAGGAAAGGAGAAAGGAAAGGAGGAAAGCAGGAAAGGTGGTATATTGAGAAACCAAAATAAATGGCAGTTTTCCTCTCAAAAATGCTGTTTTCTGGACATGGTGTTGCACACCTGTAATCATAGCGCTGGGAGGTTAACACAGGAAAATTGCAAGATTAAGGTGAGCCTGGGCAACTTAGTGTTTACCCTGTCTCAAAAAAAAAAAATGTGACAATTAGCTTGATTGTAGAAATCATTTCATAATGTATATCAACTTATTAGGGTGTGTATCTTAAATGTATTTATATATGTTATTCATCAATAAAACTGGAAAAAATTCACATTAAAACAAGAACACAAATACTATGATTCTGTTTTTAGATAATTTGGAATGAAAAATCAAGAGAACATACAAGTTCAGTTATTCACAATAAAGTAAGGGAATGTAAATGTTGTTTTTACTTTCATTGAGAGATAAAAATAACCTGACTATGGTAACAAATGAGATGGAGCAGAACCTACAACAAAACTTGGCATATGGTTAGCAACAGTCATTTTTGTAAGTGAAATTATTCTGCTAATTCTCTAGGTATTGACTTAAACACTTATGAACATCCATACTCTGTGTATGCATGTTATAAAAAGTAAACATATTTTCTAAACATTATATATGCATTGGATGTAATACTTATAACTGTTTCTTTCAAATATAATATAGATTATTGGTGGCATGAAAGCATCTAGTATTAATATCTTTGAGTATACATTATTATTGCATTTTCAAATGGTGCAAATACAGTTCCTTGAAATGAAAAAAAGTTGAAATATGTAAAACATAGCCAGGACATAAAACAGTGGAACACTGTAATAAAGAATTGGAGCTCTGGATGAGGAAGAGTGTTGTGGGAAGTTTGGAGTAGAGTTTCCTACCTTCAAATTCTAGCCACTTTCTCTATTTCTATAAACTTTTACTTAAATTCTCTAAGCCTTGAATAAAATGGGAAGAAATAGTAGTTCCTGTATCACAGAGCTATTCTGAGAATAATTCAGATAAAGTATTAACATAGTTTTTTTCTAGAAACATTAGCTTTCATTATCTACTAAGAATTCTACCAAAGTAAAGGTAGTGATTTGGACTGCTATGAACACTGCTTTCTTTTTTCCTTCCTAGACACTCATATTTGCTATTTATTGTTTATCAGAGTCTGTTGTTTTAGATAAAACTCTTTTGGCCATTCTTGAAATCACTTTTTTAAATAAAAGGTATTACATGTCAAAATGAAATTCTAAGCCCTGCCTTTCTTTATCTGCGTTACTCTTTGTCTGTCCTACATTCCTTCACTGTCTGGCACTGAATTCAATGAGAACTCAAGATGTGAATGGAAGAGTTTGATTTGGATGAATGTCAAACCCAAGTCACTACTGTTATATCAAGCTGCCTCCTATTTATTTCCTTTTTCTTATAGTAAGAAATTCTTTGGTCTACACTTTTTTAGCTGAGGTGGGGAGAGGGAAAGAAATTAAATTTTTTAAACAAAATTTATAGAATTTGAGGCCTTATGTTTTTGCTAATGTAAAGAGTCATTTTTACTTCTTTCCCAACAAATAATTTGCTATAAAAAAAATCCCATTTTATGAAAAAAAAAAACACAATCTTGTTAAAGGGAATAAGTAAATCATTCAATGAAACTCTCAGAAAATTAAAAAATAATGCATTTACGTTAGTTCCTTAAAATTGTTGTCATCAGTTAAATACATTGGAAATTATTAATTTCTATTTCCATTATTATGGGTTTTAGGAACCCAATTGTGGGTATGAATATTTGTGTGCATGTATATATGCACACACATATTTTTTCTTAGATACTTTGGTACACCTGTATTGCTTTCATTTCCTGGAAAAGCCTTTGGAGGAGCATAAAATCAGAATTCCTTACTTTTGCCTTTTGTTTAATGTCTTCCCACAGGTTTTCAGGCACCTGCTATATTGTCTTCAATACTTAAACAGTAAAGAAAGTAGACTCATTCCAGAGGGAAGTTTGATTTTCTTCTCTGAAACCATCTGGGAATTGTAGATAAACAGTATAAGTAAAGTGGGGGGAAATTTTTTCAGACCACCACCGTAACAACACAAATAATAAAATAAGCTTTTGTTACATTGTCAAAAAAGAAAAAAAAAATAGAAGAGTACAAGAGAATAACAGAATGTGCCCTGCCAAGCACACATTGAGACCTGCTGTTTTCCCTGTTGGTGTCCACATGGCTTTGATTTCCATCTAATTGCAAGAAAACACAAACATTGGCAAAGGCTTTACTGGATGTTTGGTGACCCCACTGTGTTCAACAGGACTTGAATTTGTGTGCCTAAAGAAAACCTCTGTATGATGTGTTTGTTTGGTTTTTATTTCCAGAGACTTAATAGGCCTGTCAAAAAAGAAACAGCACCTAGAAAATTAGAGAAGAGTTTTGATAGTGGGATTAAAAAAAAAAAAAAAAAAAAGCACATTCTCCTCCTTCATGACTCTTTTATCAATAACTTTGAAAACCAGTAATTTAGTTCATACAACACAGTGTCTAACTGGGTTCCAGTGTTTTATTTAAATTGCTAAATATTCTTTATGGACAGGGACACTTAAGTTAAAAGGCAAACTTCCTTTTAGTTTTTGATAAATGGAAGAAAATGAAGCATTTTATACCCCTGTTTGTGCACCTACCTAATTTCATCTGCTCTTACTAAAAAAAATTGTAAAGAGAGTGTGTTCATCTTAGTTGCTGTGATCAAAATACCTGACAAGAACAATTTAGAGAAGAAAGTTTATTTTGGGTTCACAGTTTCAGAGGTTCAGTCCATGGTTGGCCAACTCCACAGCTCTGGGCCTGAGGTGAGACAGAACATCATGGTGGAAAGTTGTGACAAGGGAAAGTAACTCAGATCATGGCAGCTGGGAAGTTGAGAGAGAAAGAGAGGAAGGGGCCATGGACCGAAATAGGCTAGGTATACCCCCAGTGACTTACTTCCTCCAACAACACCCCACCTTCCTACAGTTACCACCCACTAGTCCATTAAGATTATTAATTCATATGGATTAATCTACTGATGAGGTTATAGTGTTCATAATCTAATCATTTCATCTCTGAACAATCCTACATTGTCTAACTCATGAACTTTGGGGGGATACCTCATATTGAAATCATAATAGGGCTATCCTTTCTGTTTTCTTTATGTTTTAGTATCTTAGAGCCTACTTTTAATATCAGTCTTGGATCACAAAAGTTAAAATTGAAGGAGAATGTGATTCTTAGAAAATGATAAGAGAAACTCGATTTTTTCTGAGTAGATGGTTCTTTTGCTGTTCCTACTAACCAGTATCATCCAGAATGTTAAAGCAGATGCCTGCTCTGAGACAGACACACACAGAGTTTACTTTAGAAGAGAATGTAGATCCTCAAATTTCACTTAAATTTATATTTAGCTATAAATGACTCATCTGATTTCCTTGTATCATGTAACTATCTGATTTAGAAAGGAAAAATTGAGGCCCATTTTCAGAGCTGATATTGATCTTAATATTCTCATTTGTATGAATTTTTGCATTCATTGCCTCCCCAATCTATTATAGTTTGTGATGTTAGAGCCAAAACATTTAAAAACAATGTATATCTTAATTGTGCACTATCAAGGGGAACAAAAAGTAGGAAATGAACTTAATGTTTATCATTAAAGAATTTCGTGGTGTATTTGCACAATTAAAGTGACATTTTAAAAAGTTCTCACATTGACTTTTATGGGAACTTGAGGTTGTGTTGCCATTTGTAAAACTAAACCTTCACTAACACCAGAGCACCAATGGCATGCACAGTACCTCCTTTTAGAAGACTAAATCCCAAGCCTTTCATTTTTGTATTATCTATAAATTTAGGAATACTGTTACTATGTGAAATATATGAAAAATTTTTCATACATATTCATCAAACAACTAGTTTGGTACTTTGTTTTTGTCATGACATTTTGACTGATATCTTTTAATGTTTTTTAATCTGCTGTATTCAATCAGTTGCCACATTTTGTGTATTCTGTTGTAAAATATATCTTTTCCTGTAATTCCATTTCTATTGATATCACCTTTCTTTAGGCTCTCTTTCCCTTTCCCTTAGTAAATTAAAGCATGAAGAAGGACTATTTTGAGCAATTTGGGGGGATTTTAAGACAGAAGATTGTGAATGACATAAATAGTAATAGTTAAACAGAAAACAATAAAGATAACCTTAGTTTTTATCAGATCTGATTTGATAATATTCATTTAGAAGTACCAATGCATACTTTAATACATGCATGTATCTAATGTATCTGAATTTACATAGATCACTGAAATGGTCAGCATTTTTCATTGGTTTGGTGATTCTACAATCTTTGTTGTTCTGAGAACAAAGACTGAAGTGTCCAAGTAGGTTTGAAGGCCAAAGAAATTTTTTACCATTCATAACCCTCAACCCCCAAAGCATGCACACATGCTAGTGCACACACATACACACACATATACATTTTGAAGATTAACAAATTAACACTCTATATTAACCAACTGAAACTCTGAGATATTTAGCTGTTAAAAAAACTGTTTACATAATTTTATGTACTATTTCCAATTTTTATTTTATCATGAAATTTTTGTTTTGTTTATGAGAGACAGTGAGGTGTAGTGCAACTGTTTCTATGGATAAATACAAACAATTTTCCCTTAAGAAACACTGGTTTATGATCAATGAGTTAGAGAAGGCTGTAAAATAGAGTGAGACAAGTTTACAAACTTTAAGGATGGGAAAATGACAGAAGATATTTTAGGACAGGAAAGACAATTTTGTTTGTTAATAAAGAGGAAAGTCAATAATAGCATGAAAATTCAATAAATTAAGAGTTTGACAACAGTTCTTATAGCAGATTTAGTTTAAACACTAACATAGAAATGAATTTATTGGAAAAACTTTCAAGGTTATCTGTTCTGGAGGTTGGTGAAATAATGTAGTTAATTCAAGAATAGAATTATTGTTTATTATTTAGTCTATTAAAATATTTATTGTTTAAGTCATGCTTTAATTTACATAAGCTCTTATTTTTTATTTGCTATTTTTAGTTATATATGACAGTAGAATATATTTTGACATATCATACAAACATGGAGTATAACTTCCCATTCTTGTGGTTGTACATGATGTAGTCATACTGGTCATGTATGAACATAGGAAAGTTATGTCTGATTCATTCTGTTTCCCATTCCCAGTCCCTTTCCCTTTCCCCCATTCCCCCTGCTGTCCAATCTGGTGAATCTTCACTACCTCCCACCCCCACGTCCCTACCTATTTTGAGTCAGCATCTGCATATCAGAGAGAACATTTGGCCTTTAGTTTGGGGGACTGGCTTATTTCACTTAGCATGATTGTCTTCAGTTCCATCCATTTACAGACAAATGCCATCATTTCATTCTTCTTTATGCCTGGGTAATATTCCATTATATATATGTACCACATTTTCTTTATCCATTCATCTGTTGAAAGGCTAGCAATTAGAGAAATACAAATGCAAACTATACTGAGATTTCATCTCACTCCAGTCAGAATGTCAATCATCAAAAATATAAGTAACAATAAATGTTGGTGAGGATGTGGGGGAGAAGGTATATTCATACATTGCTGATGGGACTAGAAATTGGTGCAACCATTCTGGAAAGCAGTATGGAGATTCCTCAGAAAACTTGGAATGGAACCACCATGTGACCCAGTTATCCCACTCCTTGGCCTATATCCAAAGGAATTAAAATCATCATACTACAGTGATGCAGCCACATCTAGGTTCATAGCAGCTCAATTCACAATAGTTAAGAATAGGATAATTTTATAATAGCCACAAAAGGAACTGCAACAGGAAATTAACTAAGAAAATAGTATCAAACTTAAGTATTGGAAACTAGCTTTGAAGATCCAGCAGTGGTTATAAAGACATGAATCTATTGTTTACCTTGAAAATGATAGATTTATTCCAGAAAGGGATGATGATCTGACATGGACACAGATGGCACAGATGGTGGGGTTTCTATATGTGTCACCTTTGTCACTGCAAGGTAGGTGTAGTCAAGAGCCTGGGTGATTTTGAATATTATGAGAAAGATCATTTTATAAGGAAAGTTATGGATTCTGGGTAGCAGCCAAATGCAACTCTTTTGTTCTTTCCTTCTTATAGTAGATAACAGAAGAATAAAATAGTTTCATCACTATCACAACGTATCTTAAAAATAACAATGAACATTTGTTCTTATCAGCAATGCATCACCATAAATTGACTCAGTTTGTTTTTGTAAATATTTTTTTGTCCACTATTTCCTTCATTTTACAGCTAAAAAAAATTAAGGTAGGGAAGTAAAACACTCAACACTGCTCAGCTAGTCAACCACAGAGCTGAGATTTGAACCTAGTGAATGTGGCTACAAAGTCTATTAATTGCCACACTATATTATTTAATTTCAAAACATGAGAAATTTATAATGATTTCAATTTGGTACCAACTGATGAAACCGTTTGAATAAGAAAAACACAGGTTTTCATTGATGAAATTTAACTATTTTCCCCTTTATTCTTAGAAAAATGATGAGTCATCCCTATCTGATCCCATCCAAGTATGGCTCATGAGTGATGTTCACTGGATTGTCAGCACCCTAACTTAATCATGACTAACTTCCTCTCAGCTGCCATGTGACTCCCTGGAACCACCAATGACTCATGTCAGCAGCCCCCCAAGCTGCTTCCTTTTTTGGTTCAAGTGGTCACCCTCATGCTGGCCCTTCTCTGTAGACCTCTTCTGTGGAGCACTTCTGTATCAATACCATCCCCTTCAAGTCAATGCTTCAGCTGGATAGTAATTGAGAAGGAGACAGAGAAATTAGTCCCTGTGCATTATTATTGGATAACTTGCATTATCCAAGAGATAAAACTTTATTCTGAACTCCTAGAGGAAATGCTAGGGGTTTAAGAAATGCTTCCTAAAAACTGAAGAGGAATGATTAGAAAATTTTAAATATATAACACACGTTTTCCTACATAATAGTGAATTCTCAATCAAATTGAAAATGACCTTTTTAAAAATGTCCAGGAAGCATAGAATCAAGGAAGATTACAGTGAAGAATTATATCATTTATAAGAGTAAAGCAAGAAAATTCCATATTAGAAGATACATTTCTCATTTAGGGCAAGAAAACTACATCCAATGATATATTATTTTAAAGATCAAATGCCAAAAATTTGATATTGTGACAATTTGTTAAATTCTCACAAAAAAATAAGAACCAAATAATAGGTGAAACTTTACCAGGTTACTTAAAATTCAAAGACAAATAGTTTGATATTAATACTGATATTTTAACAGACATATTGACATTTTTCAAAGAACAATTTAATGGATCAAAAAGTTACCCTTTTATTGTTAAAAGATACTTAATTCATAATACAGAATTAGTGTATCTTTAACTCAGAAATGTACTGTCACTGGTCATGGTAAAGTGGCTTCCCACCATCAAGACATCAGCAGTTATACTCAAGATCAGGATATGGTATGATTTAAGTATACACAGAAAGCTATAGAAACATAGAAAGAATGGACTGGGGAGCCAAACACTAAGATTTTAATTATAGCAAGCTACACAAATATAACATCACTTAAGAGACAAAATAGATAAATGTCACCTTAAGAGTGTGGAACTGGCCAATATTGCACATTCCTCATAATTACACTGGCTTTACTTGACCCACTGAAAAATGGGTATAGTTATCTTCTGTTATTTCACTTATTTTAAAAAAAAAACCTTTTGTTTGCTTCACTTTGCTATCATCATTTTATGAAAATTAATGCTATTTGAAAAAAATAAAAATTACAGAAACATTGCAAGAATAGGATAAAGAACCTCCACATGTCCTTTGTCCATCATTCAATTTTGCCTATTCTTTCAGGCAAGTGGTCACAAATGAATGGATGGCCATTTGCACTTAGTAGTCATGTCTCTTTCATCTCCTAAGTAAGAACAGTTCTTCAGTCTTTCCTTGACTTCCATAATTCTGATCTTTTTGAAGATTATAGGGTATTCATTTTGTAAAATGCCCATCAATGGGGATCATCCAGTTTTTCTTTAAGCTCACTGCTAGGTTATGCATTTGAGGCAGGAATACACAGGCATGAAGCTTTCTTATCACATCCTACTGGTTAGCATAGGATATTGATGAATGCCATTACTGATGGTGTTAACTTGGATAAGTGAATTAATCAAGTTAGATTTATCTACTAGAAAATGACTATTTCTTTTATAGTCAGTAAATGTTTTTGATAGGAGATATTTTGAGACTATCTAAATATCCTGGTTCTCATCCCACTTCATCCATTAGTTATGGAAACTGTTGCCATTTCTTGTCTATATTATTACTATGATTGTGAAATGATGATTTTCTAATTTCATTTGTCTGAAGGCATCTAGTTGGTACACTGCTGTAATAAAGAGATTTATTGAGTGAATTCCATGGTTATATTTAGAGCAAAATATAGATTGTTCATCTTTTAATGTTAATTTATTCTGTGTTGTTCAATTTAAAATCTACTTAATTAAACTATCCTGGATATTTTCTTGGAAAAAGAGATTTATATTCTCTGATTCGTTTATTTATCAGTGTAAACTAATGAAATCCTATTTTGCTCAGCATATTATAAACATGTTATAAATATTCCATATTTGGACAATGGGAGTCCTTCAACTCAGATCCTTTATCATTCTGACAAGTTCAAAGACATTCTTTGGAGGAACTCATTATGTGATCCCATACAATATTCCAGGCTCATTTTGAACTTTATAGTCCCAGCCCATGGATCAGCCATTTCTCCAAGAAGGTCTGCTTGTTTGTTGGGGTTTTGTACCCACAGACTGCTTCAGTGGACAGAGTAAGGAGATACATAAATAGCACCCAATATACACATAAACAACTTCACATATCTATCTGTAACTACATATGTATTATATATTAAACCATAACTTCATACTAGTAGATCCAATTTTAATCTATTATCACTCATGTCTGCCCAGTAAATCTTCAACTGGAATCGGAGAAGGAAGAAGGAAAAGACCTTGGTTTTTGCTCACATTTTAAGAGACTTCATGATCACCTACAAAGACTGATTGAATTTTAGACCTGTGAGAGATGTAATTTTGTTTAGTCTTCTCATTCTATACCTAAAGTAATTGAGAGAGAGGAAAACAAGAGTATTTGCCAAAGCATCACATTTACATAAATGTAAAACCATAAATTTTACTTGGATTTCAGAAGTTAGCTAATGCTTTACCCAGCAAACAAAATTTTACATATAGTTACTGTGAGGGAAATATACTAAGAATGAACTATTCTGATTTCATATTTATCGAGGTACTGCTATGAAATATGCACTATTTCATGAGTTGATTCTTAACAGTCTTTTCAACAAGAACATGTAGTAGTAATTTAAAATCCATTTTACTAATGAGATCAGTGTGCAAGGAGACTAAATGAATTGCTTAAAGTGTAATAAGGGCACCAGTCATGGATCAAATTTTGCTGAATTTGTTCTAAATTTGCTGAGCTTGATAGTACATTAGAACATAAAATATTTGTAATAACAGAAGGAGGGCTGGAATGAACCATGCCAAATTGTAATCAAATTAAAATAAGCACAGCTTTTAAAAATTAAATTATTCTTGGGATGTAGCTCAGTGGTAGAGTGCTTGCCTAGCGTGCATGAGGCCCTGGGTTCAATCCCAGCACCACAATAAATAAATAAATAAATTTAATGAAGTTTTGGAAGTAACTAATATTTAAAAATTTTACCATGTTATTTATGAAATAATTAATCCATTTTAAATTGATTTATTAAGTACTACTGTGTACTATGATTTTTAATCCAAGACATAATTATGATTGAAACAATTCACCAAGATTTAATTAGCACTCTATTTAAAGAAAAATATGCAATTAACACAATAACTATTAAATGCAATATAAGAAAATGTTTTTTAAAATAAGTACATATGAAACACTGTAGAAGTACAGATTGAAGAGCCAGAAAGTGAGTTCACAAAAAAAAAAAAAATATATATATGTAGGGTATAAAAGGGACTTTCTTTGTATGAAATGAGAAGAGTTAGAGATGATATATTCAGTGAAGCTAAGTGCTGTGTGTTTCTTTTTCTCTGCTATACCCTTAGTACCTGCTAGCCTTATCTAGTTCAATGTGGGCACTTATAATTATTGAATAATCAAATAAATGAAAGATAAAGGCAGGGTAAATATCAAATGGCATGATATAGCTGAGATTTAGGGCATGGGATGAGGAAAGTCAGAAGGCCAGTCTGGGTAGATTAAATGAGGCATATAGTGAATGCTTTCTCTGCCATTTTACAAAATCAGGATAGTTTTTTCTTTGGTCTCGAGCAGCCCATCCAATGAAAATGTAATGTGAACCACACAAATAATTTTAAATTTCCAGAACTTACATTAAAATTATTAACACATCCATATTCTATGCTAAATGTAATTTATGTCAGAGATTATTTCAACATGTAATATTGAATGAATAATTTCAACATAATTATGTCTTGGATTAAAAATATTAAAATTATTCATGAAATATTTTGCATTTTTTGGTAGTAAGTTTTCAAAACCTGTGCATTTAGCTTTTACAGTGATCCTTGATTTAGCATCATAATTAAATGATTTATAAAGTAAATTAAACTTATCAAATATTATGTTCACACTGGTACCTTTGTTTGCTCCTAATGTCAGATTGTTTTATTTCATTAATATTGGTAATCTGGAGTAAGAACTGAAGTTATACAAATGGGAGAAAATGTATATTTTCTATTATCTATGCCCATAGAGTGAATTTATATAATTTTACATGTTTATATTTCCTAGTACTAATTAATTCTTACAAAATGAAGTCTATTAAAATTATTGCAAATATATTTTTGCAAGTATAAGAAAACAAAAGTGACAGAAATCACCCTTTTAATCCATATAAAAAGTCTTTCTCTGTCTGAATTATAGGTAAAAATGATGATGTCAGATATGCTAGGGTGGGACTGAAACCTGTAAAATAACCAAAACATCTACTTGAATGGGAGATTAACACTCCTGTAATTAATGGGGATCTTAGCCTCAAGTGTATATTGTATTTTAAGATATTATCTAAGAATAAGAATAATATAAGATTGCTATAATTACTATGACATTTTAAATATTTTTAATTTAATCTTTTTTGCTAGGCATTTCCTATAAACAGGTTTGAAAGGGGAGTTCTGATTTACATAAGTTGTGTCTCAATATAATTGTTAATAGTGCTGACTTTTGCTCTCAAAAAGAGGCCTTGTTTGGAAGACAAATCATTTGGTCTCTATGCTTATCACTTGCCTTTAAAGCTTGTATTTCAGATGTTTTACGTATAATGTACAGATACAGAAAACACTCCATATACATACTTCTAAGTGGAGGCATCTATTCTGGTAGTTTAATCTGCCATTGTTTTGTTTGAGAGATCACACAGTGAGGACTTGACTTGCTAGAAGCTGGAATGTTTCCCAGCTTCACTCTTGGCCATGCTTAATTGTTCCCGAAACCCCTTTCAGGCTGGGAATATGTGTTCCCTCTCAGACTGATGCAAAGTGACAGTCTAGGCAGAACTGTGTACTTTTCTCTATTCTCTTTCCTCTCTCTACTCCCTTAATTGTGGGAAGAGGGGGAAGTAATTGTTAGGAATTTCAGAGGCCTTTCCTGCATAGTAGATTGTTTACTGACAGAAGGGAAAGCAGAGTCAACAGGAGGCAGTAACTTAACCAAGTCAAGAAAGAGTGGCCTACAAGACTTAAAAGGCAAGTTTGCAAACTATACAGTGGTTGCAAACTACCTGTGTTTCTCCTGGGATAAGCTAAATGTATGCTGGAAAGATATGTTTATGTTTAAGTAGACAAAGCAAAAGACAATATTTAAATGGTTAAAAATGGGCCCCACTGCAAATAGTTAGATGTTTATATTATCTCTGAAAATTTTTGGAGCTCTAAAAGTCTATATTAAAAGAACAAAACTTACGTAGATGTATTTTTCCATTCCATGTCAATATAATAAAATTTTTAATTTAAACGGAAGAGAATACTATAACAAACTTTGGAGAATTCACTATGAAATTTAAGTGACCCATAGAATGACACAGGCCAGGCATTTAGGGAGGGGGCCGCGTGAACCAGCAATTAATGACCCTGAAATGTGGTCATAACAGAAACATAAGATTATCTGTTAAACATGACTCTCACAGTGAAGAAAAAAAATGGAAGAAAACAGAAATCCTAGAAAAATTAAGCAGCCATTTGTCAGGGAATGTAAAAAACTGAAATTGCACATATATATAATCATATATATATTATATATATGTATATGGTAATATAGATAATATTGCTATTGCTCCCTCAGCATTTCCAGCAATATCTACAAATAGTTTAGTATTTCACATAATGATGGTTTAGATGGTGACAACCTTTCTCAAAATGTGTACTTTGGAAAGCTAGCTCTTCCACTATGCCTTCAGGGAAGTATTCACATTTAAGAAAATGTGGAAAAACTTATCTACTAGATTATTGTCCTAAAATTCACTTAGCACATTCAAATATTTAATGATCTTAGAGTTACTTGCAGTGACTAAAGTAGTAATTTAACTTTGATTATTCTACTATAACTTAAGCTTCTTAAATTACAGAATCTTTAGATTGAGTGAAATATATTGATATTGCAGGATATGCAGGTCCCACAGAAAACATTCTGGGAATTGCTGGGCTAAGGAATGCTGTCAATCTACTACTGTTCCTAACATGCTTTTGTACTTGGCATGAATACCTAAATTTAAAGAAAATCATAGGTAGTTTTAGACAAATATTTCAAAATATTTTAATCAACTTTAGATTTCCATTACTTGGTTTCTCAGGCTTTCATTTGTCTGAGAAGGCAGTGTTATTTTCATGTTTATATTATGTATCATCAAAAGACCTAGCTGACAAGGAACCTGACCAATAATTTTAAAATATCCTTGCATATAAAACCTATGATTCTGTAAAACTAGGATGTATAATAAGCTGTATATTTTTGAAAGAAGATAGATACACTTTGAGAAGTATAAAGGAGAAAATGATCTTTGTTGCTATTTGAATAATATGCCATTGGAAAATAATTGCATGTACCTTTTAACTCATGATTATTATTTATTTCTTATGGTGAAAAAAAAGCTGAGTTGGAAAAACAGAAAATTCCCTAAAGAATTGCTTGTTGGTGCCTAGGGATCAAATAGTATAGTTTTCCAGATGCTCAGAGATAATGGTGTAACCTGACCTGCCTGTATGAAGGCTAACTTGGTGGAAGTGTGGGAAAATATCTTTTAGTCCTGGACTTAATAATCTAGTCTCATTTACAATTATTATGAATGATGCAACTTCAAGAATAAAATAAAGCCAATAGGATGGGTGAAATGAAGTGATAATTAAAGATGTCCTAGGATGCTATTATTCATACAATGTGATCTTGTTATCTAGTTGTTCAGAACCAAGTTTTTTTGTGTAAGATCTCTTAACTATATTTGAACATAATAATAAAGATTTTTCTATTACTTTATTATTGTTATTACTCAATTGAATTATATATTACTAACAACAATGGATGTGAATGGTCCATTATATAATAATAATTGGATATATATTATTGGATTAATACAATGGCACAGGCAAGCATCTGAAAGTAGTGTCCGTAATGGTCACCAAAATAAAAAGGAGTCCCAGTTCCATCAAATCTGCAACAGGTGCATGTGAAATTTCCACAGTCACAATATGTCTTGCCTTTCATTTTAGATTCCAAATTTTATTGCTTTTCAGTCTTTTTCTGTGATTAATTGCAATGTCCCTGTTGTTATAATCTATAACATTGTTTGCACCAAATTGCTTCAGTTATTTCAACCATTCATGATATCTTTTACCCAAGATGTGCCAGAAAAAGTGCTAGATACTTTGAATATGCTATCAATAGAGTACACATGGTTTCTTCCTTGAATCTGGTAAGAAAGATGAACAATGATGAAATTATGAGACGATATAATTGCATTTACTAATTCAAAGAAGTGCTATGAAGTATAACATACTATTATCAAAAACAAAGGTTGAATTTGGAAAAACATGTTATGATAATCATTATTTTTGCATTTTTGGTAGTGTGTTTTCCTACATTTCTGAGGATGATTCTTTTATCTGGATATCAGTAGGGCACGACCTTTGAATAGTGCTGACAGATTTATGCCCACTCTGCTAATCTCTCCTGCATCTTCAATGGTTAAGGTTAAAGAGGGGAATCATGGTTGCAGAATAAAGGACCTCAGCTACTTATTTCAGTTTGTGATAATTGTTTGTTTGGATCTCCAGAGGTATCAGAATTACCTGGTCACTGAACTCAATGAGTTTGTCAGAATAGTGAGGAACCAGGTAAAATGTCTCTATGAAGCTGACACCCTACCCTGATTTTCCCTTATTTACATTTATGGTTCTATTAAAACTTCAGTGGATGTAATTGTTGAGAAATCAAAATTATGATCTGGAAGGCTGTTTTGATTGAAGTTGAAAACTGCTAAGTCCTTTTGCTTTGTAGGTCTGTTGTTTTAATAGCTTTAAGTATGTCTATGTGTGTCTTTGAAATTGGTGTACTTCAGACAAGATAGCTGAAAAATCAAGAGTGGAAAATGGAAATCAGACTAAGATTGGGAAGAAAGATGATCCTGTCCACAACATGCAGTCCCTATATATTTATTATGGAATTTGATGATTTTTAAATTTGTCCCATAAGAATAAAGTGCATCAGAAATATGAATTGACTATGAAAAAAAAAAAACTGGGTGCCATTCAATTGAAAAAATTCCCAACCTAGTCCAAAAGGTGAACCAGGTAATTTAATCAGGTAGATTAATCTACCGGAAAGTTCCAACTTGACGATTGGACCTGTTGATACAACTTGTGAAACACAGTATTTTCGTATAAATTATTTTTTATATATTTACGAACATTTTTGTTAGTATATTATTTGGAAATTTAATATTTGCAACTTTTTTTAATTCTCTTCGTAAATACCACTTAATCCTAATGGGTCTCTGAGGTTTACTAAACAAGAAAGCAAACCAAACAAATTATAGATGTATGCATAAGAATAGAGATACATGGACCACAGCCAATAAACAGCAAACCTAAAAAACATGCAGAGCTATTTAAATGTGCTGGAAATAACTGAGAAGTAGGATTTATTCTCAATTTTGTCATCTTCTCTTGATTCCACCCCTTCACTTGTATCCTCTTGCAGAGCAGGTCAAATAAAGGTCTGTGGTGTGGAATACGCTGCAGATATTCTGTAAGGCATACAGATGTTTGTGCTTGGCTTGCAGGTGTTTCAGTTTTTATTTTCCATCATGCCAAGAGCAAAGTTTTAGAGGAAAATAATTTACACAAATTCCTCTACCTGGTTCACAAAATTAAGCCCACCCAGGCTGAAAAATAAAGCAAAACTACGTGCCACTCCAGGTCTCATGTCCAACCAGACAAGCAGGTAAATCATTTGAGAAGATTTCCAACCTTAATCCTTTGAAAACTGATCTTACCTCAGGGGAATACCAAATCATATTCTCCATCTAAATATCCCTGCTTTCAACCACACTGGCTCAACAAGTTTTTTTAAGGCAAAAAATATTCTTTGTTTTGAAATAATATGATTTCATTACAAACAAAATGCTTGATTTTTATTTTCAGAAGCTAAATTATTTTTCTTTTAAAAAGTTATTTTATTATAAAATGATTGCTGTAATGTATTTATATATTCTATGAAAGGTTTTAAGGTGTATGCCAAAGACACTAAATATTGTAGCCAAGAGTAACTTATGCCACAGAGAAAAATAACAATGAAATATGAAGCAAACAATATTTTTAAAGAAAATGAAGTTCTGTGTGGAAAGTTGCTTGTACAAAAGTAAATAATAATGATGATGATGATACAGTAATGTTTATCTCCTTAACATTAGGCTAAAACAGAATATGATGCGAAAACAAGATGTTTCACTTGTGAGATAGGTGACCCCTATTTTAATCTGTGCTCTGCTATCAATTAGCTGTTTTATCTTATGCAATTCCCCTATCCTTTCTTGAGTTAAATTTAATTATCCTTAAAATTGGAGAGTTTGACTGTAATATCTCCTAGGTCCCTGTAAGCTCCAAAATCTCTGTGATGCTAAAAGACTAACCTCACACAATTCCCATCTCCATAAATTCACATGTCCCAGTTTTTATCAGAATTCATTTGGATTAATGATATCAGTATTGTGGCCAAAGATAAACTACTTCAAAACCACACATCACTTCTCAGGTTTTGTTAAAATATAATTTAAAATCTATCAAGTAAGTAGCATCTTAACTTCTACAATTAAACCAAAACAGCATACTAGGAACATAGTATTTTAGTGCTGTAGGATGATAAAGTTGCTAAATTATGCAGAATATATGTATGAGATATGAACAGAATATTTTGTCAGTTAACAGATTCAGGCCCTTTATTAATCTAAGAATGCAGAAGAAAGGATAAAGAATTCTGAGGGGAGAGAGAGAGAACCAAAGAATGAAAAAGGAGGGAGGAAGGAAGGAAGGGAGGAAGGAAGGAAGAAAGACAAGTATATTTCTAATTATACAGCAAAGTCCATTTTGCTAGCAAGAGTAGTAATGAGATTGCTCATTGATCAGCCACATGCATGGGAAGCAAATGAGAACCATTCGTTTTCTTTGCACTGTAGTTGCAATTCTCAAGAGTGGTGTGGGTACACTGGAGGGTCATGATTAGTTGGGAGGTGAGTCTAAAGAAATTTGATATTTGTTAAAAGAGCAAACTTTGCAAATGATTTTCTTTAAAGTAAATCAGAACACATTTAGGTTAAGCCTATAATAATAACCCTTTTGCTTCCATTCTGACATTCTATCTAGAGGGGGGGAAAATGGATGGAGTAATAGAGGGCTGTAAATTGTTCATAACCTTGAGAGTGAGTGCTTATTTAACTGAGGAAGTCAAGGAAACTCTTTCAGGGGAAATTAAACAAACCCAACCCAATTTATCCTAAGAAAAAATGTAAAATTTCGGAAAGGATAGGAAAAGAGTTGCCTCAGGTGCAGCTAAAGTAGATACTGAAATGTTTCATTGAGTCTTTATCTCTCATTTTTACCTGGGCCCATGTAGGCTTCACTCTTTACTGCAGACCAAGCTGGAGGTTGAAGGGAAAAGCAAGTTCTCTCTTGCTCAGCATACACAAGTGCGCTCTCTCTCTCTCTCTCTCTCTCTCTCTCTGTTTCTCTCTCTCTCCAAGGAAGGACCTACTTCACAATGTTTGGTGTCCCTTCCACCTTACCAATTGTCAAGGCCATAGGGACAAAGTTCAGTATCCACTGTAAATTACAAAGACAACAGTTCTTCCAGTATTAAATGGGATGCTAACAAGAAGGAGAGTTCAAGGGCAGTGGTTCACAGCAGAGTTGAATGCATAAAAGTTGATTGTCTACTTAACTCAATTATTCCCTTCCATAATATTTAAAGAATAGAAATACAGTAACATAGCTCCATAGCCATCAATTCCATTCTCATAGATGTAATAATACAATTCAAATAAACTTTGCATTTTTACTTCTGTAAAAAAATCAGATAAGTTACAAACAAAAGTAACTTAAAAGAAATAAATATACCAATCAAGTTGTTAACCAGCAGAAATGGAAACAAAGCATTTAAAATGATTCTGTAAAGGAAAATATTTGCTATTTTAAAATTACAATTTGAATTTCATAGCTGCATCTAAAAAACACTGTGACTTTGTTTAATTAGTCCACATGTTTAGATTTATAAGTGTATATTAAAGAATATTTAGTGTCGGGTGCAGTGGCACACGCCTGTAATCCCAGCACTTGGGAGGCTGAGGCAGGAGGATCACAAGTTCAAAAACAGCCTCAGCAACTTAGCAAGGTCCTAAGCAACTCAGTGAGACCCTGTCTCTAAATAAAATTCAAATAGGAGTGAGAATGTGACTCAGTGGTGGAGTGCCCCTAGGTTCAATCCCTAGTACAAAAAAAAAAAAAAAAAAGAGTATTTAGTGATTTTATTAAATAGTTTAATAAAGAACTATTAAAATTTATGTCAGTACTGAATCACTTTTATTTGTCTTTCTGACTTTATATAGATCTGGCCACAAAGTTAAAGATTATCTTGTTGTGGCAGTATATACATTTTAATATTTATTAAGAATTTTCTGATAAGAGCATATGTATTTTCAGGTATAAGTCTAAATATGCAGATACATAGAAAAAAAATCCATTTTCAAAGGCCAAGGAAGTTTATTTGTTAGGTAAGGTAAGGAACTTAATACTATTTACAGATAGAATTACTCAGTGTCAGGCAAAATTACTAGTTATGGGAATGAAAAAAAATTTCCTACCATCTTACTACCAAGAAGATGGTAATTATGTATTGGTGCACATGCATTTATAGGAAAGATGGACAAGGGTAAGAGAGTCATGAAAACACTATTTTGATAATATACCTAATAATGTGTAAGTATTTCAAATATGGCATCATGTATATACCTTTACTAAAATAGGTGAAATTGATTTAACAGGTGAGTTTATCCAAAACAATGAAAACAAAATTAAGGAATATAAAATGACATTCATAAATTTGACTCTATTTCAATTATAGTCTTTATTTTTCTATAATTATGATAAATAATATGTAACTGTGTTTTGATAGACATCAATGATTAGGTAATGTTTATATTTAAGAATGTAAATATTCTCAATAAGCTCTGTGTGTAAGATTCACAAGGTTCCTAAAACATTCTAGCAAGTCTTGTGGTGACCAGACCTCAGCAAATTCATCATTCCTATTTTCTCACTCACCAGCTAAAGCAATTTCCTTCCATGTGTGTGCCAGTTGGCACCTCCAGTTTCTTTTCAATTATGTTTTAAAATTTTTTATTTTATTACAATTTTAGGTAGTACCTCTTTCTTACTAGATGACTCATAAGCTCCCTGTCCCCTTTTTACATTCTTAACTCAAGAAATGTAAATTCCCAAAATTTGGCTAAGGATAATGATTTCTTATTGCATGGTTATAGGCTCATTCAAAAGCCACCCAATTTTCAGTCACCCTCTCATATCCATTCTCACCTGTACTCTACATTGCTGAGACAATCTATTGTTTTACCTAGTACCATGATACTGCTTGAAAATTTTCTCTAAATCATCACTTTGAACTATCTAAAAAGAGAAAGTGGGCACTAATTGCTTGCTAAATTTTATTTAAGTTCTTTAATCTGGCATTAAAGGAAAATCATCCATTCTGTGATCCTAATAATTTTCTATATTGTTTTTCCATATTTATTTTAGATTACCTGTGCCTTATTCTGTGCTTCATCGAAGCAAGACTGTGTTCACACAAGGCAAAGCGGTCCACATTGTAGGGGATAGAGAGGGAGTTTCAGGGATGAGACTTCTTAAATAGAGACAGCCATGTGGACATGGTCAGATAGAAACAGAATGGTTCATCCAAAAAATCCATTAATGAAGTACTGTAGCTCTCAAAATATTCAAAGAGCAGAAAACTGCTACAGCGGTTTCAGGTTAAATAATACTTGACTTCAGACATCTGACATGTCTAAGGGAACTTCCCATTGATTACAGGGCTCCATTCTGGGATTAAGCTTAGACCCTTAATTCTTTTATTCACAGAAAAATGATACAAGTTAAAGGAAAAATAGTAACAAAGAATACGTAGTTCAGTTTTGGAATCAAAAAGATATGATTGGATGTGATTATAAACTCAAGATTTGCTGTGTATTAGCCTTCATTCCTGGGTGTGTGGGGAGCAGGGATCCTCAACTTTCTCTGCTCCAGCTAAAGTTTTGAAAACTCCAAAAGAAAACTTAAGTAGATACCTTGATCTCTGAAATGAGGTACTCAGAACAGGAAATGGGTGTTATTAGTGCAGTCTTAGGTTGCTAGGGAACAGGTAAGTAGGCTGATGATGGGATAGGAACTCAAAACAGGCTACACAAGAAGCCTGGTTGAGAACAATACCTGAGAATTTGGACAATCTCAACTCTTGTGAGAATCTGGAAACTAGCTAATATTGAGATACTCTGACCCTGAATGATTTAACAGGAAATTGTGACTTGGTGCCTACATTTCCATTTTGGAGCAAAGCAAAGGTAAAAGATAAGGGAGTGTGTCCCAGCCCAAGTTAGCCTTATGTGGTCTACAAAAGATCTTTCCAAACCTTCCCGTCACCCAGCACTCCCTGCCCACCCCCGCCCCCTGCCCCTGCCGCCCCGGCCACAAACCTTGGATTTTATCTTTTCTAGGCATGAATGTGTCTCCTTCTCATGAGGAATAATGCTCCAAGGCACTGAAGTTGAGATTGGTTATGATGAGCATCTCAGATCTGGGTACACAATGCATTTTATCTGAACCACATGGATCCACAATGGGGTTAGAAATCTAATGAAAATATGTTATCTTAATATATCTGGTATCCCTGAATTTATTGCTGTCACAGAAGCCAGAGAAAACCACAGGAGTAATTTTTCATATAGAATTTTGGCTCTTCTACAACCATCTTTAGCCAGAAGCACAACGCATAAATATTCAAGAAAATTGAAAAAGAACAGGGGAAAGAATTATCCCCATTGTTGTAGACCCCCCAAGTAGTTTGCTTCAGGTTACTATTTATTTTCCTCAAATATTTACATTCTTTCCTAACACATTCTGGAATCTTCATGTTGAAATGTCTTAAGTATTCCTTCTATGTGAATAGCTGAAAAGAATTTGTAAACTTGTATTAGCAAGAAGGCAGACTTATGGATATTTAAAATATTCTTCATCTGATTAATACAAAATAAAGGCTGAATAAATACAAGAAATAGAAAAGGTGAAATAATGTTATAATCAGGATCAATCATCCATTCCTTAAGACAGCAGTGATAATGCTGTCATAATTTATTTACAATTTATATTTAGAAAGAAATTAGCTTATGCTGTTTTACATTGATCAATTTGAAATATACCAGAATAGATTATTGTTTCCATTATTCAATTCTTAGTTCTAACACTATAAAGGAAAGATTTATTAATTGTAGTACAGTTGAGATTGGGATGGATTATTTCCTTTTAGGACCAAAGGTCATGATTATGATGGAATTATTACATTGGTCTAATGTGCTTTCTGTTTAGTGAGCACTGGAAAGATGTAGGATAGATTCACTGCTTTGAAATACTATAAAACCCAAAGCAGGTTATAATGAGCATGGAACATTGCTTCCAAATAACTTTTTAAGGTAATATGTGTGTGTGTGTATGTGTGTGAGAGAGAGAGAGAGAGAGAGAGAGAGAGAGAGAGACAGAGAGAGAGAGAGACAGAGATAGAGAGGAAATGGCACACACATGGCATTGATTATGTGCCAAACATGTTATAAATGCTTTATATATATAAACTAATTTAATCCTCACAACAATGCTATGTGTTAGATACTTTTATGAAACCCATTTCATAGACACAGAGGGGACAGAAAGTATGAAATATCTCCATAGAGGAAGCTAAAACTAGTGCAAAGTCAAGCTAAGAAAAAATGCCATATCTTTTGTTGCCAGCAATATAATTACAGACTCTAGAAGACCAGGAATCTCTAGCTCTGAGACAAGGACTCCAACCTTTTGCTCTGCACTACTTATAAGATTATCCTAGTGGGAGTAACTTAGACTCTCAGACATCAAGCATTCTTGCCTGCACATACCTGATCTTGGTTCATAAGATTAAATAAAAGTATAAATTCAGGTACTTATCCATACCAGGCAATGTATTTTAGAATTTAAGGATATCTTTTAAAAAAATTGAAGTAGTGAGAAAATATTTACCACAAAGGTTAAGATAAAAAAAATTAAAATTCCATTTGCTAAAATATATAATTGTCACATTTTATTGTTAAAATTATGCTGCATTTAAGAAGTCTTACAAATTTATAATTTTATATTCAAAATTATACCTTCTGAAAGATAGCCTCTTCTCTTTCTACATCATTTTCCTATCCCCATAGATCATTCATGAAATAACTACTGTCTTTGTGTGTATGATCCTGACAGAGTGAATAAAACCTGGCAGAAGAATTATAAGTTCTTAGTCTATACTTTATAAAATACTCATCTGACCTATAAGGCTGATGAAATTTAAATAGGAAAAAAACAACATTTATATGTCTACCGGAAAACAACATTTATACATGTACTCTATCCAGGATTGGTGAATGACAATTGGTTTAAGTTTAAACAATTCTACTAGCTGTATTTGTTAGAAAGTTGTTTTATCACCCATGTTCCTATAAGTAAATGTATCTATACAGATAGTTATGGATGTATATGCATTTAGATTTCTTTAGTTGTTCTTCCCATGGGAAGTAAGTTAACATAAAAGAGTTAGCATCTTTAAATGTTGAATGATTCATTGAATATATACATCAGTATGATTGTATATTGAAATATAGCAGCCAGTGGCAGTGACACACGCCTGTAATTCAGGCAACTTGGGAAACTGAGGCAGGAAGATCGAGAGTTCAATGCCAGCCTCAGCAACTTAGTGAGGCCCTAAGCAACTTAGTGAGGCCCTAAGCAACTCAGTGAGACCCTGTCTCTAAATAAAATATGAAAAATGGGATGTCTCAGCAGTTAAGTGCCCCTGGGTTCAATCCCCAGTGTCAAAAGAAAGAAAGTAAAAATATATATACATTAATACTAAAGTGTTATGGTCATTAAGCAAAAGATATACTTCTATAGTTTTTCCTTCAATAAAAAAATAGTAATTTCTAAATTTAATTTAGAAATAACCTTCAACGTAAGTATTCAAGGTGTTCACAGGCAATGAAATAAAATTCCTTTTTCTCCAAAGGATCCTGCAGACCTGTTAAAAGAGGATCTTATCTGAAAAGAATAATAATAATATTCATTGTCATGAATGTAAGAATTATAAATAATATTAGTAGTGTACCTGGTACAATGCCTGGTACAGAATGTTTATTAAACATGTTGTGACATTGTTATGGAGAGAATTTATTTTGCTTATCTTATTCTCCTATGAGACTATTGATATTCTATTATTAAATGTTTCAGTCGTTCTCATGTTTTATTCTTTCATTTATTCGTTTACTTGTTCACTTAACAAGGACTTAATTGCCTACATCTATATGCTATATCGTATTGCCTGCCATTCTATTTCTTGCACATGCAAGGAAGTGTTAAGAGAATGTCTTTGAAAGAATGAAGCGCAAAAAGAAACAGCTTCAGCAAGTCTTGGTGGTGCTGGCCTCCACAAGGAGCCCTGCTCTAGGTCACTGTTTCACTAGAGAACAGTTGCCCTCATGTTAGGACATATTGTACTTAAAGTATGCTACTTTCTTTTTCCACTGAATTAATTGTTCAGTTCATTTATAGCTTGTTTAATTTCTTCTCATACCTCATCGATGACATCTACATCTTCTCCTAGGGAGCATTTGATCTTAGGAAGCAAAGGTTCCTTTTCTTTCTCAACACCATAAATATTTCTGTTTTATTTTCTAAAACAAGTACCTGGGATTTGTCGTGAGAAAGTTAAATATTACTCATTTTCATGCTCTCTTTCTTTTATTTTTCTCAGTAGCATATTCAGATCACACTTCCTCAAACCTCTCCTTCAGTCCTCTGCAATCCACACATACTTTGCACACGAATACGTACATCTTACCTATGTTTCACCTGAGAAGTCAATCTTACATAGGATTCTCAGAATGAATGGTATGAAGGTGTAAGGAGAAACAAAATTTACTTGTCTCCTTGGTTCTAATTTACCCTGGTGGTGGTATAATATTCACATCAAGGACATAAGAAACAAATCTCCTTTAAAGATTGTATAAGATATATACAATAGAAATATTTTTTAAAATATAGCATCTCACATAACCTACCTTCTGAAGTATAACCTAAGTGAAGCATTGGTAATCATCATTGACTAATTAAAATTATGGTATGAGTTTTTGAATGTTCAATTGTTTTATTTTAATCTTGGATAAAATGAATTCATAAAAGAATATGTAAAATACAGGTATCTCAATATTTGAGGTTATACAAAGACATTGTTTTCAATAATAATAAAAAAAAAGTTAAAAAATAACCCTATTTCTTTGCCAGAACTTTAGTTTCTTGGTCATAAAAACCAGTTTTGTGCAATAAGGGAAATCTAACAGATGGCAAAGCCACAGCTCAGAAAAGAAAAAAATAATCACCCCTTCTGGTTTAGATAATCCCTAGAGTTTTAGCTTTAGAATAAGACTAGTTTCCTACAGCAATACCTTAGAAAGAAAAGTTCGGTTTTGTGGTTGAAATTTATGACTGGAAACCAGGAATCCTAGGTTATAATTTTGGTTGTGGCATTTACTCATTGTCTCTGAAGCTGTAAAGTAGCACTGATTAATAAATAAATATTGACAGACTGTTTTCAGGGCTCTGTGAAAAGCGCACTAAGCAAACATTCATTGTTACCAGACTTATTTAAATATTATTATTCAACTATCAGATGGCCAAAAAATGAATCTTAAGAAAGATTATTTTTACTTGCCTGAAAATCTGTAAAATCCTACAAAACCCAAAGTGATCATTCCAGTGTTTTTTTCTTCACAAGGTTCAGAGAATAATATTGAAAAGGATAGAATTATCTTTTCAAAATACAGCATATAAATCTTTCTTTGGATTACCATGTCACATCTTCCCTTTCCCTTGAACTTTCACATGGTGGGAAAGAATTCCTCAAGAGTTCAGTGGAAACATCACATTACCAAACATCCATCTATGAATACCCATCCTGCACAGGAAGTGAGGTGAATTTAATAACAGTCATGTTAAGCAAGGGCAGCATCTGACCTCTGGAAACAGGAGCCTATAATGAGGAAACTGGTTGGAGAGCCAGGGTTCTCATCTACTCCCTGACCCATACAAAGGATCACCCCAAGTAAATGAGGTGCTGGATATGGATCTGTATGCTGAAAGGAGGGGAACCAACCATGTGCTGACCCTGTGTAGGAAAGTGTTGTCAGAAGAAAGGTAGAGATCAAGCCTTTGAACACAAGGACAGTGGCCTGCATCTCAAAGCTTGAAGTGATTGTCTTCCCTCACATCAGATAAATCACAGGAGTGTTTGAAATTGCGTTTGCGTTATCACAGAAAGGTATGAAATGCAAGAAATGAAATGTCATTCTATTTAATTTTTCTAAAATACGAAGATAAACTTCATCATATTTCCGTCCACTTTTTTTTCCTTGGTTTATTAAGTTGTTTGAGTCACACTATTTATTACATTTAGACCATTTTCTTTATACTTTAGCAATATATGCATGCCAACTTTTGCCACAAATAAGCACATACAAAACCTAGTGCCTTTTTAAAATCGTGCTCTTTGTCTGCACTGCTTTTCAGTTTCACTTAAGGAGAGCCAATGCACACACAGTAGATGAGACAGGGCAGGGAAAACCACATCAGGCACCATTTAATTTCTAATGGGAGACCCTGGTGAGCCCCCAAGAGGAGCCATGTTTCAGAGCAGGTACACATTCTTGTCCTAAAACAAATGACTTGTGTGTTACAGTTTCTTCCTACTTTAAATGTTACCTGTTGCATGGTGTGGAATTCTAAATATATCCCAAGAAAAATTAACAGGAGTAGAGGGCTATATTTAACAAAGTATTATGGCCCCAGTTTCCTAATTTCCTGGGGAAAGATGTAAGTTTTAAAACAAGTAGCATGGTAAACCAGCTTTACAGTAGATTTGAACTACAGATGGGTTACTTATTGTAAGTTCAAAGAACTCCAGTAGAGACGAAAATAAAATAAATAAATAAATAAAGTGCCCAGCCTGTTTTTGATGAGTGTTTGACATTTATTACTTCCTTTGGCTTTTTTCCCCCCTTAATAAATATCTTGTGTGATTTAAGAGAACCAAGCTTCTAGCTGCTATAGAGTCAGAAATTAAGTTAGTCAGAAAATGATATTCCCTCGTTACCATTTGATTCATGGAAAATGTGGAGACACTTTCTTTCTCCAAATGATTTTTGACAGTTCTCTAAATCCCCTTTTCAACTATCTTAGCTGTCTAGGTCTGGAATACCTATGCTTGGGAAAACTCTGAGGGGATACAAGAAGAGTAACAATGTACTATTTTATGCTTTTAGATTTTGGTTTCTCCAGTACATATTCCTGCTTCTTCAGAGAAAAGTAGAGAGGCAAACTTCAAGAGTTACTGCCATCACCATCCAGTTTCCATTCATAGAAAAAAGTCATTATAGGGTTTAGAATACTTTTCATTTATGTCTTATAAACAAGTTTAAAAATAACACCAAAAAGGGATGTTAACCATATGCCGCCTCACAGTTTGCAACTAAAGGGGATAAAGTTACCAAAGTTCCTTCAAGCCCTTTGAACTTGAGAGCCAGTGTGCATTTTTCCATCTATTGTACACTGATAAACAGTAACCCCTTCATTTCTGTGCTGGCTTGTGCTGTGGGCTCCCTATGTTCAGCAAACATAGTATATTATATTATTTTTATTACTGTAGTTAATGAGAATACTTTCAAACAGATGCTTAAGTTCACTAGGCTTTTGTTTTCCTTAATTGCCTTTTTAAAACAATATTTTTTACATCAAATAGTGGAGGAAAATTATGATTTAAAAATATCCAAAATATCTCTGAATCTCAGAGTGATAATCAGTTATACTGAATTTTAACAAAGTTTGAAAGATGCATTTATTTCATCATTTGAAGATAAATGAATTAAAAATAAATCATTACTTTTGGATAATGATGTTATCTTTTACTGGGTATAAGACATAATGCATCTACCTTCACTTCACAAATTCACATGCTACTTATTGAGTGTTAAATACAGTAATGTCATGTTCTTCCACCTACTGTAACATATCATTTCTTATAAAAGAATATCACATTCATATTTGTCTCCACATTTTGTATACCTTTAAGCAAATATAGAAGCTTCAAATGTGCACATGCATACAGAAACTTGAGTGTTATTGCTATCATAACATCTTTGTCACCCCACCAACCACATCATCTTCAAAAGATTTCAAATGCTAATTGCATATTATATTTTATTCTTGTACTATGGGAAAGGAATATAAATCTCTAGATACCCAATAAAGCTGAATTAAGAAGTGATACAAGCAAGATTGTTTCATCTACCATCACCATAAAGGGGACATTAAAATTTTAAAAGTCTTGCCTATTTTACCAGTTGGCAATTGTTTAAAGGATAGAAAACATCAATGCAATGTTACAGGGTTTCTGTTTTTATTTTTGGAAGTGGTTTTGGTATGGCTACTAATCTATATACCATCTTTCCTTCACTAATTAACAGCATCAACTCTTGTCATAAAACTGATGAATGTGGGTGTAGGATAAAAATCATATCAGTTTTGCAGCCACTGGAAATAAGACAAGGAAATAGTGAAGATCAACCTCTGACGTTTTCTAGATGAGACCAAGGAGAAGGGAAGATGTGGACCTCAGAGATCCTCACAGAAGACTATAAATTTGAATAGTTCAGGTTTCAAATTTCTTCTGCATTTGCTGTAGAGCAAAAGATGTGTTCCTGTGCATTTGTAGTTAGAATCCTACATTCTTTGCAAGGAGGTCAAGGTTTGGTGTGGAAGGAGTCTGTCAGAAAGTTTGCCATTGGGGCAGAGATTCTGGCTACAAATCCTAGGTGGAGACAGGAGTCTGTTTTCCATAGTGGTACTTCTTTATGACTCAGTTTGGGCACATATAAAATGATGGTAGAATAATAGCAAACTTACAGAATGAATGTAAAGATAATGGAGATAATATTTATGCAGTTATTAAAAGAATGCCTTCATTGTGATGGGTGCCTAAAGTTAACTTTATTTCTATTTGTTGTGTTATTATTGATTAATTCATCTTTGAGTCAAGGCCTACCCATGGACAAGGACTCAGAGATATAACCAGATACTAAATGTTCCCAAGTATTTTGCTCTATGAGGGTGATCTGTGTTTAGGGGTTAAAGTTTCAGAGCCTCATTTTAATTGGGACTATCTTCCATTGGGACTTAGTTTAAACATTGAACTTGACAAAACACACATGATTTCTAGATGAAGTACCTGCCAAGCTTGAATTGGTTAAAATTTGAAAATGGCTATTAAAAATAATGCTGTCATGAACCTTTCCTAAGTGTCTTTTTGTACAAATGTATAGGCCAAAAATGGGGTCAAACTATTTATAGAAGCATGCAAAAATAGACAAAACTAATCTATGATGAAGATGTCAGATTAGTAATTACCTGTTTACATGGGTAGGTAATGACTGGGAGAAGGAGGAGGAAGCAAGCTTCTGGGGTCCTGGTGATCTTTTCCATCTTGGCTGGGTGGCAGTTACATGGTATGTACATTTTATAAGGATTTGTCAACTGACCCTTACAGTGTTTGTACTTTATAATCACCATATTATAATTAAGTAGTTACCTAGAATTAAGGATTTCATGAAGTACATATTATTTAGAATTCACATTGGAATATTATGGGTCATTTGCCCTTTGATTTCAAATTTCAGGGAAGCCTCTAAACCTCTGCACCTTTTCTTAATTACAAATTTATGTACTTTTAGGCTGTGACACTCAGCTCTATTACTCTTTATTATTATTCCTACTTAATTTTGCACATATTCAAATCATTTCCCATAATTTACTGAAGACTTTAGCATGCAACTCAAGTCTTAGCTTTTGTTTTTCTCATCAAAGTCCTATTTTTTAAAAAATTCCATTTGTTCTCTTGGGAACTTGTAACATCTTTGTTCTTGCACAAATGACATCTTGCCCTTTCAGTTCTTGGTCTTGTCTCCATGTGCCTCAACCTCACATCCCATAGTCACACCTGGGCCCTGTCATTGCTGTGAAGGGTTTGACATCCAAGATTGAAATGTTTAGATCTATGGTAGTTTCCTTCCTTCCAGTTCTATCATTCCATTATGAGTAGAGCAGTTCAGTTCTTTGTCTCATCCACACATGGTAGGAACTTGATGTATTTTCTCAACTGTTAGCCTTTTCTCAATTTTCACCATGTTCCTTATTTAGCTTACAAATTACTCTCCTCTTAATATCTCATTTCTCAGCTCAGTTGGACTTCCTTTGCATGTTTGCCAAGCCCCAATCTTGGATCATTTAAACTAACCTGTCATCTCCATTCTCCCACTAGAGCTGCTAGAGAAAATCACAAAACAATGAAAGTTGGTGACACACCCATTCATGATGACCAGCATTGAGCAGCCTTGGTGCTGCCTGGTGGTTCTCAGTGTTTGCCAATTCTCTCTGCAGTTATCCACAGCACTCATTTGAAATGTCTTTATCATTCGCATGTACAGCCTCCTCCATCCCTCCCTCTCAAAGATGATATAGCTTCCTGTGGCAATGGAGAAAATAATAACCCTTAAACGAAAACTATCCCAACATTCTGCCAGCAGATGGATAAGTATAACAGTTTCATTACTTGTTTCTAAAATTTCTTGTCTGTACAACAGAGGATGTTTTAGTCCTCCTGTTCAACTTGTGTTCTGAACCTCCTTCTCTTATGCTTTCTTGGGGATCACATGCAATCTTGTTTCTTCCCTCCTGTTTTTTAACTCTTTTTTCTATAGTAGATAATCCTTATTGTCATCTTATGACAATTTTTACTGAAAGCTGCTAACCTACCTCTCCCTCTAACCACTCCTCATCTTTTGCTTTCTTTCTTAAACAGTGAAATATTTATATATTACGGACAGATATATACATACATGTATCTTCTATAGGGCATATATAATATGAGCATACATATATTGTACCTCTATATCTAATTAAATGTGTACTGTATAAACATGTATATATGGTAAATTTTATTTATTGTACATGTATTTGCATGTACAATACATGTTATATATACATATATGTATACATATATACATATATCTCTAACATATACATTATCTCTACAAAACCGACCACTAAAGTTGCATGTAACTGGTAACTAGGTCACTTAATCTAAAAGACACATTGTGACCCTTGTGACCCTGTTCATTTGAACTCTCTTCCACCACAATAGAAACTCTGTAAGGGCCAGAGCTAGATCTGTCTCATTCCTCTTTGTATTTCTAAAACAATTGTAGTGGGAACTCAGTTAACATTTTCTGTGTGACTTAATGTTCTAAAAATTCATGTAACTTTTTATCAGAATTTACATTTATAAGAACATTGGTAAGTTGCTGCAACAGCACAAGACAGGATAAGGAATTGTTTTCAAAATGTAGTTTTACAGTTCTGTTTGTCTTTCCAGATGAGTAAGATCATAGCTTCCATTCATAGGAGAAGACAATAAAATCACACACACATACAAAAAAGAACATTAGCTTTTGCAGAAAGTATAATTCTGAATTATTAAAGCTCAAAGAAAACACTCAATAAAACTTTTTGAGTCAAGTTCTCTCAATTTAAATTCACACTTCTAACAATTTAACTTGCAGTTTTATGTACTGCAATGTCTGTAAATGGATAGGAGAGTAAATAAAATGTGTTCTATGTGATATCATCCAATATATTTTGATTATTACAGTTTAGGTGAGAACTTGTTTTTAGAATTTATATAAATGGGAAGCTTTGGTTTTCAATGAACAAAAAATGTCCTTCAAGCATTAGAAAAACATCTCAAGTAAGCAGTACTTTTTCTGACAGATTTGTAACTAACAAAGGAGACTTCGCTTTTAATAATGTATCTTATCTGTAAAGCCCATCGCAGTATACTTGTTCTTGCAGAATCAATACCACATCTGGAAATAAATCTCATTCCTCCTTGTTATGTTGTGGTTTACCTTTATATGGAGGTTAGTACTCTCCTAGGTGGAAAATATGAATTCTAGACATGAATTATTTTTCCATCTTTCAACTTTAATAAGTGATTATCAGTTCTTTCCCCCATGGCTGATAGACAAAGTATATGAAGCAACTCTTCAGCAACACCAGAAAATGATTACCCACCAAGGATCAATCAGTCAAGTGGTCTAATGTGGATCTTACTCCTCCTGCTCCATACTTATCCAAATCTCCCCAGGGAGTAGTAACATTGAGGGCAAGGACTACTTGGAGCATTTCCTTTGCATCTACTCTAGCAGATCCTCATGGAAGTCTCTTGCTAGATTCAGCTGAATATTCAGAGTTGCATATCATGTTGACTTCTAATGGAAGTATTTTTTTTGAATTATAGAATATTATTTTAAGAGCTACATTATGTATTTATCATGGTTACCTGGCTTCGAAGTTCTCAGGACCCTAATTAAAAATTTCACCAGTCTGAATAAGTATACATTCTCTGCAATTGATTTATTTTTATTTTATGGACTCTGAATCCCATTCTTCATTGTATTAATCCTCCTTGTCTAATCAGCAGCTAACAAGACTGGGAAAGAAGGTCTGGATCTGGCTATTGTTCTTAGGTTAATCGGAAGGAGCTCCTAATTCTTGAGAGAATCCTATAGGTTCAATGACCCAGGAAATCCTAAAAGTTACTCTCAAGACAAAACAAACTGCTTTTTGCTGCTCAGGGGAAGACCAGTGTGTGGTGAGGTTAGATGAGTCACATAATAATAAGTTTTGCGTAAAGAGTGCCGGGCGGTCATTGAATGTCAGCATGGTTTCTGTGGGACATCCTCTCCATGGATAGACTTTCAAGTAATAAAGAAATACAGTTTTCTTGAGTCAGCCTTTTGGCTCAATGACAGTATCCCTGTCTTCACTTAGCATAGATGTCTTCACTTAAGGATAAAGGAGAACTCACTGCTCATGCTGGAGTCGGTTCTTCTGACCATGTGTACTGGCGTTAAGTCCTCCTGTCCACTTGGAAGCAGGCTCTTGGCTCCAGTCATGTAAACCAGCCTCTCCTGGCTTCTAACCTGCTGTCTCTCAGTCAGAAAGTCCAGCCCAGCTGCTCTCCTGATCATTTCCAAAGCATAGCACCTTGGATCAGCAAATGACATTTCTCCTAGAAACCCACACAATATTGCTAGAATTAAAGATAATCAGTAGCATAGAATAAAGAAGCCGATAATGTTATTAAAGCCATAGACAATTTGAAATCTAATACACATTTCTTTTGCTGCAGAAGAGGCTAGGAGACAGGTTATATTTAAACTTATTTACACTGTGAAATTCTTAAGAAAATGAGTAGGTTCCATAAATTTTATCACTACTATGTCTTCTACATTTATTAAGAATTATTTCACTCCTCAGGAAATTATTAGCATCTTGGAAATGGGCCTCTTTTTTTTTTTTCAAATTAAATTGACAACAAATGTAGCAGTCAGATACTCTATAATTAATAAGAGTTTATTCCTACTAGATTTTGTAGGAAATTATGAAATCAAAATAAAATCAATTTTAACTGTGGAATTTTTTCTTCATTATATATTCTTAAAAAAATTCTTATTGATAGAAGTAACCACTTGGAGAAACTTTCTATTACTTTGACATACTGAACTGTCAGCTTACATTGAATTGTGAAAACAGATTAAAATGAAAATGTAAAGTGCCAAGCTTGTTTTAGCATTAAAAAAAAAAAAAAACCATGCTGGCCTGTGGCCAAAATATTTTCCTCCCAAATGTCATCTTTAGAACAATTTTTTAAACCCACTGTGATTGCCTCTCCCTCCTCTCAACTCCCAGCAGGCTAAAACAGACCTCACATAGTCCCACACAGATGCAGACAGAGAAACTGCTCATTATCAATCAACGAACACAAACAAGTTGAAGACTGCTCAGTTCCCCCTGTTAAAGGTAAAGAGTCTTAAAGCCCCCAAAGAGTTTATTATTCTGGGACTGAGATCGTCAAAGTCATTTGATTTTGACTTGCACGGTAGCCACAGAGGTTAAATTGAGGTTAAGTTTCCCAAACAAAATGGAAGCAATTAAACAGTTAAATAATGTTGCTTTTCTTGCTTTTAATCCAGAGACCAAAAAAGAAAGAAGCATTAACATAACCAAAATTTAAATTTTTTATACCTCTAAGTAACAAAGTGATTCATAAGAAATTAACTTCAATGCTTAATTGTATGTTATGGTATCCTATATTTTTTTCAATAAAATTCACACAAGAATAGTGTGTATGTCTCCACCCAGTAACTAATTATAAAATTTATCTTTTTGTAATGGGATGTGAATTACAAGGACTTCTGAAGTCTATATATTTTTTATTAAGGAGTAAAGGAATCAGGCTTGTTGAAATGGGGTAATAACATTACTTCTGTTTGATTAAAGTCAATTGCAAAGAAAACCAAGGTCACAGAATCAGAAGATCTAGAGATCACTGTTCCTTCCTTTTAGCAATGTGCAAGCATAAACTAGTTTGTACAAATAAATGTTACCTATTATATCACTTATTTTCTAAAATAATTACATAAAGGAGAGGGAAACAAGTTGGGGAAAAAGAAAAAATCAAGAGATTATTTTACTTGCCCAAGAGGACATACTTAATAGAAGGTGGAGCCAGACTTGATTTCTGTGCAATTCTACCACATCATATGATAAAAGGCCTGGAATTATCTTTTTTCCAGTGTCATTGAATTTTTAGTTTTTCTCTAATCAATATATTAAATACATTATATATATTAGTCTTTAAAGAATAACTTTTTGGCACTACAAGCAAAAGTTAAAATACTATTAACAGAATCTTGTGTGTCTAAAAGTAAAATAACTCACCACCATGGACAATAGGATACCTGGAAGTGTTTATTGCACCTGCACGTACTGGTAAAAAGAAGTTATGTATGTTGGACTATGACCAACTCAAGATCCTTCTTTCGTATTTTGGTCCTAGTAGCTATTCAAAGAATAAACAATCCCAGCCTGAAGTTAATCTAAGATTTTTGTACAAGCAGGTCAATACAAGAGGAAGGGTGGGATTGAAGACTGGCCCCATCAGAGATGCTTTATATTCTAAGTAATCCTCAGATACAGTAGCTGGGCTAGGAACATGGTCCCCTTGAGGAGTCAGAGGACTGGCATTCACAAGGTGCAGAGAAACACTGCATTCCCAACTGAACCCTATAAAATATTGCATGTGGTTTGCCAAGGACACACACAGGTTTCCTATTCCATATGAGGTTAGAGCTTGTAGCACAGATGTCCAGCCAAATATGGCCTTCCACTGACCCCGATCATGCCACAAGGGAAGAACCAGTCACTCTGAGGAACAGGTTTTCTTTTTCCCCCCCTTGAAGCCTCTTACGTTCTCTTCTGTGGGAACACTGGGCTATTAAAGTCTTAAGGAACGTTTTGTAGTCTATTGTAGGTGGAGACCTTCCCGAAACACAGTGTGTAATTAAAAGAGTGACAGAGAGACACATCAAAGAGTCGAGATTTTTTCCTAGGTGGAATGCTTAGGGAAAACCTTTTAGCACTATAAACAATCATTGGCATGCTGTTTATTGAAACACATGTCTGAAAAAATATTTTAACACTTACAGATAACTGGGCTGAAGAATGCAGCTATTTATTGTTAGGCAGAATCAGTGGACAAACATTCTAGTGGTAGCTAAACGTACATCTGCTGACTCTCACAAAAGACAAGTGGGTAGTTCATGTGAACTTATTTGCTTGACCACATGCCACAACCTCCAAGGAAAAAGCTACTCTTCCCATGGTCGCCTTTTGCTCTGAAGTAATGCTTGCTGGGCATTTGACATGACATACAAGGGGCACAGACGGTACTTGTGGTTTTTTGTTTGTCAGAATGGTGTGGTCAAGCATTTGAAGTACTTTTAAATTCCATTTTAATAATTTTTCCTCAGGAAAGGAAATAATAGCCATTTTAAAGGAAAGGTTAGAAGTTATTTGAAGAGAAAATAGAGGATTGAAGGGAAAAAATGAACATGAAAAAATTAATCTGTATTTATTAAGTATTCACTATGTCAGTCATGAATAGAAAATAGATCACAAATGCTGTGTTATCTTCTTGAAGTAACAAAGTGAAATAGGTAAATAATACCATGGTTGGTATTTGCTTATTTATTTATTTATTTGATGGTGACAGGAAAATTATTACTTCATACTGTCCAACATGAAACAGAAAATAGTTTGGTGGCTAAGTACCCTTTCCCTGACACTATAAAAGAGCTTAGGTAGTCAGTTCATTCAGTGCAATACCTAAAGTAAATCATCTCTAAAGGATCTTCAAGATGAAATTTAAAAGTAACACATCTTACCTTGTTAACACTGAGCCATCACATCTGCAGTTCCTAAGTTCTTCTAAAACTTTTCCTGGACAGCAGCACTCTCTCTGGACAGTCTACCTGTGGGAGTAGGGTGATGAGGAGGTCGGCTGAGCTGTGGTTCACAGGCTCTTGGTGCCTCAATGAGTTTATTCAAAGACATTCAGAAGCAGAAACAGCTCTTTGTTCTCCATCTTGCAGATAATTTTCTTTCCTTCTTCCTCTGTTGACTGGTCAATCAAAATATTTTGTTGTAAATATTAGAAATATTGACTGCTATTTATTGACTTACCTCATTTTAACCAATGGTTTCATTTTATTGTGCTTCAAATATATAATGTCTTGTTTTCTACTTACAAATGTTATCCATGCCAATTTTTGGTATTTGTTAACTACAGAAATAGAAAGGGGTGTAAAGCTCGCGAAAGGGCGGTGGGTAAAGCTTGCGAAGGCGGCGGCGGGTGGCCAAAAGGAGTAAGCTTGCCAGGCGGGTTCACCAGAGTCAGACAAAAGTAGTGGCTTGAGATTTATTGGAGTCTGTGTCCTGGGCGAAATCTACAGCCCTCCCCGGGGTGAAAGTCAGAGTGGGAGAGCCAGAAGAAATTGCACATGGCTTTGGCTGCTCAGGGTTTTTATACCGAGGAAAGAGGTCAGGGGTCCTGTCTAGGAAAAGGTGGACTCAAGGTGGACATCAGGGTCAGCAGGTCTGCCTCATTGGTCACTTCTGGCACAGTGTGTTGCTAGGTGACTTTGCTCCCTCCCCCTGCAGCCCCCAATTCGATCTGACAAGGGGGTGCTACTTTTTTTTTTTTTTTTTTGTAACTGGGGATTGAACTCAGGGACACTCGGCCACTGAGCCATATCCCCAGCCCTATTATGTATTTTATTTAGAGACAGTCTCACTGAGTTGCTTAGGGCCTTGCTAAGTTGCTGAGGCTGGCTTTGAACTGGCGATCCTCCTGCCTCAGCCTCCTGAGTCACTGGGATTACAGGCATGCGCCACTGGGCCCAGCTGGGGTGTGCTTTTTTATATTATTACTTTTTCCATTGTATAAAACCTAGAAAATCTGATAGATCAGAAGCAAATATGACAATATGTTAATCTTGATGCTGAATAACATATGGGGAAAGCTATATTTTTATCTGTAAGATTTAGAAACATATTTTAATTTGTAAGCTAATAAGACCTAATAAATCTCTAACAGAACCATTAGATATTGAAAATGAAACTCACCTACATAGCTACCACTGAGAATTTAACTACTACTAAAATTTGAGAGTAAGACTTTATATGCTTAATTTTTAATGTTCAATCTCATTAATTTTGAATGGATGGTTTTACTTTCTACTAATTTTTCATAAGCCAAAATTTAATATTTTGCTTTTTTGTTACCTTTATATCTCACTAAATTTTACCATCAAAAGCACTTCTGATGTCATAACTTATATTTAAAAGCATGATTTATAATTGTATCATCTTTTTTCATTATATGATTTACAATAATTATAAATTCTATTATCATTTATTTTAATAATTTGTTGTTTTTAATTACTACTATAAATGGTACTTGGAAAAATAACCTTGTATAAAACATACTGATAACTTTGTTAAGATTAATTTTTAGAAGTTCACTCTTAGGGTTAAATACATACCAACATGTCATCCTTTATGCATATATACATATCAAATTTTTCTCTAAGAGATTACAGTTTGTCCTCCTATAAGAAGATGATGCTAGAGCTTAATTCATCATATCCTATACAAACTGAGAAAAAATAGAGATTGGGGTTATACCAATTTATGAGCAAAAAAAAAAATCAGTGTATTTTATTTGCATTTATTTGATTGCTTTTCAGATTTATATAGAGGAGGAAATGTATAAATGAATGCTCTTGATTTTCTTATTCCAGAGGTTGTCTTGCAACGAGCTGTGTCTTAGTGCTAGTAATTTGTTTATGCATGAAAAGTATTAGTGCTTTTTTACATTTGTAGCTAAGTAATTTAGTAGTTTATATTTTCTTGAATTTCATTTTTAGCATATATGAATTTAAGATTATATGTTATCAAATTCATTTTGTTTGTTTTTTCAATCATTGCCTTTGTGCTTGGAAATCCTTGATATTAATTTCCTAAGTTTGTGGTAACACATTACCACAAGGATGGTGATTTAAAACAACAAAACATTATTTTCTCACAATTTTGGAAGCCAGAGTCATAGTTCACTGGGTCAAAATAAATGGCAGGAGTATGCTCCAGGTTCTTCCACTGTTACATTCCCTAGCTCATGGCACACTTTTTGATCTTCAGTCAGTAGTGTAATATATTTACATATTTTCCTATGCCTTGTGGGGATGTGTCTAATCCCCCTCTACCTCTCTCTTCTAAGGATACTTTTAATGTCTTTTAGTGCTCCCCTGGGATAACTCAAGGACTCTCCTCAGGAACCTTAACTTAATCACACCTGCAAAAACTAGACCTCTTGAAGTTATATTCACATACTTCAGGCATTAGGAACTGCTATCTTTGGGTGCCATTATTCAATAAATGAAATTTTCTTTTAAAACCCATTTATAATTTAAATATTCATTTCTATATTTTAACACCTCTTCTTCTATATCCACCATTTGAATCTTCTATATCTAGGGTAGTTTTGGTGTTTATTTTGTAACATTTATAGCAAGTATTACTACTTTGGGATCCTGGAGATTCACTTACCATTTTGGGTATAAAGAGATGATTTGAAGCACCTGAGAATCTGGGTGATATTGTTCTATTATAATTACATATATTGCTTATGGTTATCTTAGCTAAAACACCCAGCTAAAATTATTCAGATTAACAAGAGTAGAAAAAAAATGCAAGTTCTTTTACCTATGAAGTTATAGCAAAAATTCTTTTATGACACTGTATCAAAATTTGATATTAGGAGAAGGTAAATTTTTCTGATTGCTCTCTTTTTATCAGAATGTTCACTAGCTATACTCATAATAATGGAAGTAGTGGTTGTGTATATATCTACATCATTCATAAAAGCATCCAAAGATAGCTTCTAATGATGGTGAAAGTCAATAATACAGTTTTGTCTTTAATACTAAGTTCTCTGATTTAGCTTCTGATCTCACTATATTCTTTAAAATATGTAAAAACAACTTCTAAGCCCAGCAGTTTTTTATGATCCAATTTTTAAGCTGTAAAATAAAATGACTACCTATAAAATAGAATTGGTACTGTATTTTTAGTCAAAAAGATAAGCAGATGCCTTTTTAAAATGAATGCATTATGCTAAGCTTCACAAAAATTATTCTCTAATTATTAATTTTTGTAACAGTTCCAATATTTTAGAAGCATAATTTATTACCCATGTCTTACAATTCTCTTTGATATTTGGATGCAAAATGAATATATCACAAGTTACATAAAATTGATTATTTACAAAGTATATATTAGGTGTAATTGCCTATGAGCAATGAATTCAATTTATTTGCAAAAATATTGCTTCAGTTTTTTAGATAAAATGTCTAATATTTTATAAATACAAATAATTTTCTGAAGAGAAATGTTTTCATAATTAAACTTGTGGGGTTTTTGTTTGTTTGTTTGTTTGTTTGTTTGTTTTGGTACTGGGGTTTGAACTCATGGGCACTCAACCACTGAGCCACATCCCCAGCCCTATTTTGTATGTTATTTAGAGACAGGGTCTCAATCAGTTGCTTAGCATCTTGCCATTGCTGAGACTGGTTTTGAACTTCAGGATCCTCCTTCCACAGCCTCCTGAGTAGCTGGGATTACAAGTGTGTGCCACCATGCCTAGCCCAGCATAATTAAGCTTTTAATGAAATAGATACTTAATAAAATGTTAGTTTTAAAAATTCTTTATCTTAAATATGCACAGTTGTACAACCATGGAATCTTGCAGACTACTCTGAGATATGTTAATCTATCATTGAAATTGAGAAAAAAAAATAATTTTATTTAGGTATTACCATTATAATACATTTGGTCTATATTTTTAAAGCTCTTGGATTAGAGGTTTAACTAACTTTAAATTAGTTTTTATAGATAAAAATGAAAGATTCCCATATAAGCATTTTTGCAAAAAGGTTTTATACATGAAGGGAAATAATCAAAATTGATTTTGGAAACAAAACTAGTGCACAAAGGCTTTGCATCTCTATATTTACTTCTATAAAATTAAGTTATTTAATATTATCAATGACTGATTTCCAGTAATTATTTCTTTTGCCAAACCAAAAGATTAAAAGCAATTGATTTAAATACATAAGTAAAAATTAAATGGTACAGATCTTCATTGTGCCTATTACAGATTATCCACTGTGGTAGACTCAAGTTCAGTTCATAATGGAATTAACAGCCTTCTCAGACACCTTTGTCCAGAATTGACCATGCTCTCCTATGGATCCCCGAGTACGTTCCATATGGCCTGGCTCTTCCTTCATCTAGATGGTGACCTGTGATGGTGCTATGTTCCTTGTGTGGCTGAATTTTAGAATAGCCTGTTGGTCAGCAGTGATTCCCACTCTCACATGTATTCTCATAGACATTTTGAAAACATTCCTGAAGTATGTCTCTATTGAATGGTTATATTTGAGTATCAGTGCAGCATGTTAACAAGAGTACACTATAATGACTAGAGGTATTGACTTTGGATACATGGTGCATCTTCTTGGACTGAAGCCCAGTTCGGATCCTTTCTTGTTCAGTGATCTTGATAAGAAGTTGTCTGGCCATGTTCTGTCTCAGTTCTCTTATGTATGTAGGCTAGATAATTTGAATGGCTTCCTTGCCAGGATTGTAAGAGTTGTTAAACATAAACCACTTAGAAAAATGAATGGTAGGTTGTAGGCATTATATTTTATGTGTCAAGTAAACTTCCTCTTTTCTTTCTTTTTCCATTTGCCTCTTCTCCTCTTCTTTCATTTCTTCTCTTCATCCTTTTTTTCCTCCTTCTCCACCTCTTCCTTTTTCTTCTTCTTTTCCTACCAACTTCACTCCTTCTGCTGCTCATCCTCCATGTTTCATAATTATGAACTTCTTGAAGATATTTTTCCCCTAAGACATTGCCATGTATATTGTATTAACTCAAAAGCAATAAATTTCAGTGAGAGAATGAATGATTAATTTGAATGTCAAGGAACTTCACGGTTGTTATAGTCTATCTCAAATCTCGGTCATGAAACCCTTGCTCAGAGTTGTTGCTCAGAAATTCAATTGTCCCTATCTATGCATATTTGTCTTTTTCTTAAATCTGAAATAAAGTAGGCACTTTTGTTATTAGTGTAATCAGTTTCTTCATACATTTAGCTGCTAATTGTCATTCAGGTGTTAATTACTTTAAAACTATGATCTCACTACTGGTTATTGCTTTGTCTGATTTATTTATCTTGCTAGCTACTATAAATTTAAGTACCTAAATTCATTTACCATGTCCTCCTTTCTAACACTGTAAAATTAATTATATATATGTTTACTACCAAAGCGCTCTCTCTCTCTCTATATATATATATATACACACATATATATATATACATATATGTATATATATATATATTCAGCTTTAAGCATATAAGTTAATGCCATTTCTTGAAGGTAATTAATAAACTCTATCCTTTTAAAGTAACCTCTGCTTCAAAGAAATTCCAAGTCTTGTGAGGATGACTGACTTATGGAATTAATTAAAATACACAGCAACTACAGCATGTACTCCATTACAAAAAAAGAGAGGGAGAGGGTAAAAGGTGAAGAGATTCTGTGCAGGTAGAGAAAAAAGGGCATACTTCTCTTTTGATAGACTAAGACAATCAAGAGAATAGGGTAAAATCAATAATTACCTATATTCAAAGTGAATTGTAATCTATTTCTCTAGGTCAAATTAACTGTATGGATGGAAATTTTAAGAGAATGAGCTTAGTTATTTGTGACCAATAGGGTATTTTGGAGATGAAGATAAATTGTGTATGCAAAATACAGTTTCAAAGAAAGCTTGAAAACAACAAGCTGAATACAGATGTGGAACATCGTACTATTGTCTTAGTAATTGCTTTTCTTTTGCAAATATAGACTATCCGTAATCAAGACCTTAGCAATATAATGCTTATGACTGAAGAAAAAAGGAGTTACAAAGCTCTACTAGGAAACTATTTTGGATATCTAGGATACAGTTGATTAATGTCCAAATTAAGTCAGTATAACTGGGAGCATAAAGGAAATAACACCTCATCCAGAATTTCAGTTAGTTTGGCCACTGACAGATATGTGATAGGCACGTCATCAATAGAGATGTGGTGACTAGTAATCAGGTGCTAGGGAGGAAGTTCAAGAAGTCTGTGTTTTAAATCCAAATAAAGGACAGGATAGTGCCACATTTAAAATTGAAGGCAAGGAGAAAGAATGCCTGCAGGAGAAACTAATGAATTCTTATTTGCACCAACAAAGTTCGAGTGGACTTCAGGCTCTTTGTGTAATAAGTTTGGTATGTACTTTTGAAGTTGAGTTAGTAGTCTGGGAATCATCCAGAAAGGGTGATATTTGAAATTATGGGAGGGAAGTAGATTATTGAAGAATGTGTAGATGAAATGGAATATATGCTGAATGTGAGACCTTAGAAAATATTAGTACTTGGGGGACAAATAAGGAAAATAAACCAGTAAAGGAGCATGATGTGCCATAGTGTAAAATATAGTTGAAAGTAGTCTTGGTTTAATAGTGAAAGTATATTTGGCCACATCCATTCCTCAGAGCTGTCCTATAATAGGTTGTCCTAGGATTTGATAAGAAGCTATTGATAATGGATCTTTTTGATAATAATTTAAGCAGAATAATTGGAATCAGGAAACTAGACTTCAATTTATTTGGAAGACAAATGAAAAATAGGAAGTAAAATAATTATATTGAAATTGTTACTTTCCTAAAAATTAATATAATTTAATTCTATGATTTTTCTTATTACAATAATATATATGCATGCGGAGGTTTCGATTTATACTGAAAAGTATAGAGCAATAAGAGTTTGCTGGAATCATCACAATTCTTGATCTCAAATTATACTCTAGAGCTATGGTAACAAAAACAGCATGGTATTTAGATTAAAAGAAAAAAAAAAAAAAACAGACATGAAGACCAGTGGAATAGAATGGTAGACACAGGGACAAATCCACTTAGACAGTCGTTTGATCCTTGACAAAGTGCCAAAAACACGTTAAGGAAAAAATAAACTTTTTAACAAATGGTGCTGGGAAAACCAGATATCTAAATGTAGAATGAAACTAGATCTCTCAACCAGCACAAAAATCAACTCAAAGTAGATGAAAGACCTAGGAATTAGACTAAAACATCTAGAAGAAAACATGGTGTCAACACTCCAAAATATCAGTACAGACACTGACTTCCTTAATATGACTTCCAAAGCTCAAGAAATAAAAGCAAGAGTCAATAAATGGTGCAGCTTCCTTACACACAGCAAAGAACACAATGAAGCACATGTATATACAGCCTACCAGATGGAAGGAAATCTTTGACTCTTCAACAGGGGATTAATATTCAGAATATATAAAGAACTTAAAAAATGTAATACCAAAATAACAACCACCAACTACCAATCCAACCAATAAATGGGCAAATGAACTAAACAGATGCTTCTGAATATTTAAGTGGCAGAAAAATACATGAAAAAAATGTTCACTATCTTTAGGAATCAGGGAAATGCAAATCAAAACTACACTGAGGCCTTCAGCGCCATTCTGCAGCTTCCCTGGCGGAGACAGACCATCTTCAGCTGCCTGAGTCCTCGGAGCTGAGCTCAGGTCTTCCGGCAGGGCCACGGTGCTGCGTCTCCTGGTTGCCTCTGCCCAGAAGCATTGATCATTCCCAACCTGGAGGTAGTGGGACAGCAGCTATCTTGGGTCACCGCTTGATCAAGCACCTCTCAAACATCAGGTGAGTTACTGGAAATCTGCAGGAACACTTTAAGTCTTTACAGGGAAATTGCAATCCCTCTGATTTGCACTACTAGAGGGGAAGATACATGAGCAACATGAGAAAACACGGGAAGAAAGTGTCCCAAACAAACCTAGAAGATATATCAAGAGAACCCAAAGACAGCATGGTAGAAGGAATGACAGAAAGGGAGTTCAGAATGTTCATAATTAAAATGATCCGAGAAGAGAATGATGTGACGAGAGAGCAAATTCAGGCTATGAATAATCAGCTAATAGAGCAATTGCAGGAAGCAAAAAATCATTTCAATAAAGAGAGAGAAGTTCTGAGAAAAAAACAATCAGAAATCCTTGAAGGAAACAAGGAAATGAAGGAAACAAAAAACCAAGTTGAAAACTCAATAGAAAGCATAATTAACAGAATAGATCACTTGGAAGACAGAACCTCAGACAATGAAGACAAAATATTTAATCTTGAAAACAAAGTCGAACAAACAGAGAAGTTGGTTAGGAATCATGAACAAAACCTCCAAGAAATATGGGACATCATGAAAAGACCAAATTTAAGAGTTATTGGGATTGAGGAAGGCACAGAGATACAAACCAAGGGAATGAATAATCTGTTCAATGAAATAATATCAGAAAATTTCCCAAATATGATGAATGAGATGGAAAATCAATTACAAGAGGCTTACAGGACACCAAATGCACAGAATTTCAACAGATCCACACCAAGGCACATTATAATGAAAATACCTAACATACAAAACAAAGACAGAATTTTAAAGGCGGCGAGAGAAAAACATCAGATTACCTACAGGGGGAAACCAATACAGATATCAGCAGATTTCTCAGCCCAGACCCTAAAAGCAAGAAGGGCCTGGAACAACATATTTCAAGCTCTGAAAGAAAATGAATGCCAACCAAGAATCTTATACCCAGCAAAACTTACCTTCAGATTTGATGATGAAATAAAATCCTTCCATGATAAACAAAAGCTTAAAGAATTCACAAAGAGAAAGCCTGCCCTACAGAATATTCTCAACGGAGTATTCGGGGAGGAAGAAACGAAGGATGGCAATCTCAGTCATCATGGGGAGGAATTGCCCTAAAGAGGGAGTCAATCAAAGGAAAAGCAAAGTTAAGCTAAAAACCCCCCAAAAGCTAAAATGACAGGAAAAACAAATCATATCTCAATAATAACCCTGAATGTAAATGGCCTAACCTAATCAATCAAAACACATAGACTGGCAGATTGGATTAAAAAGAAAGACCCAACAAAATGCTGCCTTCAAGAGACTCATCTCATAGAAAAACATGCCCACAGACTAAAGGTGAAAGGTTGGGAAAAAACATACCATGCACATGGACTGAGTAAAAAAGCAGGAGTTTCCATTCTCATTTCAGATAAAGCAGACTTCAAGCCAAAGTTAGTCAGAAGGGATAAAGAAGGACATTTCTTACTGCTTAAAGGAAGCATAAATCAGCAAGACATAATAATCATAAACATTTATGCACCAAACGATGGTGCATCCATGCACGTCAATCAGATCCTTCTCAATTTCAGGAATCAAATAGACCAAAACACAATAATACTGGGGGGCTTTAACACTCCTCTCTCACCATTGGACAGATCTTCCAAGCAAAAATTGAACAAAGAAACCATAGGACTCAATGACACAATTACTAATTTGGACTTAACAGAAATATATAGAATATTCCATCTATCAAAAAGTGAATACACTTTCTTCTCAGCAGCTCATGGTTCCTTCTCTAAAATAGACCATATGTTATGCCACAAAGCTACTCTTAGCAAATACAAAAACAAAGAGATACTACATTGTATACTATCAGATCATATGGAATGAAATTAGATATCAATGATAAAGATAGAAACAGAAACTACTCTAAGACCTGGAGATTAAATAATATGCTATTGAATGATACATGGATAACAGAAGACATTAGGGGGGAAATTAAAAGATTCTTAGAGGTCAACGAGAATAAAGATACAACATATCGAAATCTCTGGGACACTATGAAAGCAGTGCTAAGAGGAAAGTTCATTGCAGAGAGTGCATTTAATAAAAGAATGAAAAGTCAACAAATCAATGACCTCACATTACAGCTCAAAGCCCTAGAAAAAGAGGAACAGATCATCACCAAAAGTAGTAGAAGACAGGAAATAATCAAAATCAGAGCTGAAATCAACGAAATTGAAACAAAAGAAACAATTCAAAAAATTGACAAAATTGATAAACCCTTAGCCACGCTAATGAAGAAAAGGAGAGAGAAACTCCAAATTACTAAAATTCATGATGGAAATGGAAATATTGCAACAGACACAATTGAAATACAAAACATAATAAGAAGCTACTTTGAAAATTTATACTCCAACAAAATAGAAAACCTGGAAGACATCAACAGGTTCCTAGAGGCATATGAGCCACCCAAACTGAATCTGGAGGACATACACAACTTAAATAGATCAATTTCAAGCAATGAAATAGAGGAAGTCATCAAAAGCCTACCAACAAAGAAAAGTCCAGGACCAGATGGATTCACAGCCGAGTTCTACAAGACCTTCAAAGAAGAGCTTATTCCAATACTCCTCAAAGTATTTCATGAAATAGAGGAGGAGGGAACCCTTCCAAACTCATTCTATGAAGCTAATATCACCCTGATACCAAAACCAGAGAAGGACACATCAAGGAAAGAAAATTTCAGACCCATATCTCTAATGAACATAGATGCAAAAATTCTTAACAAAATTTTAGCGAATCGCATACAAAAGCATATTAAAAAGATAGTGCACCATGATCAAGTGGGTTTCATCCCAGGGATGCAAGGTTGGTTCAACATCCGGAAATCAATCAATGTAATTCACCACATCAACAGACTTAAGGTCAAGAACCACATGATTATTTCAACAGATGCAGAGAAAGCATTTGATAAAATACAGCACCCCTTCATGCTCAAAACACTAGAAAAAATAGGGATATGGGGACATTCCTTAACATTGTAAAGGCCATTTATGCCAAGCCCACAGCTAACATCATTCTAAATGGAGAAAAATTGAAAGCATTCCCCCTGAGAACTGGAACAAGGCAGGGATGCCCTCTTTCGCCACTACTATTCAACATTGTTCTTGAAACTCTAGCCAGAGCAATTAGACAGACCAAAGAAATTAGAGGAATACAAATAGGAAAAGAAGAGATCAAACTATCCCTATTTGCTGATGACATGATTCTCTATTTAGAAGACCCTAAGAATTCCACCAGAAAACTTCTGGAACTCATAAATGAATTCAGTAAAGTAGCAGGATATAAAATTAATGCTCATAAATCTAATGCATTTTATTGATAAGTGATGCATCCTCTGAGAGAGAAATTAGGAAAACTACCACATTCACAATAACCTCAAAAAATATATAATACTTGGGAATCAATCTAACAAAAGAAGTGAAAGACCTCTACCATGAGAACTACAGAACACTAAAGAAAGAAGTTAAAGAGCATTTGAGAAGATGGAAAGATCTCCCATGTTCTTGGATAGGCAGAATTAATATTGTCAAAATGGCCATACTTCCAAAAATGCTATACAAATTCAATGCAATTCCAATTAAAATCCCAATGACGGACCTCATAGAAATAGAGCAAGCAATCATGAAATTCATTTGGAGGAATAAGAGACCCAGAATTGCTAAAGCAATCCTCAGCAAGAAGAGCGAAGCAGGGGGTATCACAATATCAGACCTTCAACCATACTACAGAGCAATAGTAACAAAATCAGCATGGTATTGGTACCAAAATAGACAGGTAGATCAATGGTACAGAATAGAGGACACAGAGACAAACCCAAATAAGTACAGGTATCTCATACTTGACAAAGGAGGCAAAAACATGCAATGGAGAAAAGACAGCCTCTTCAACAAATGGTGCTGGGAAAACTGGAAATCCATATGCAGCAAAATGAAACTAAACCCATATCTCTCACCCTGTACAAAACTCAACTCAAAGTGGATCAAGGACCTAGAAATCAGACCAGAGACTCTGCACCTAATAGAAGAGAAAATAGGTCCAAATCTTCATCATGTTGGCCTAGGACCAGATTTCCTTAACATGACTCCCAAAGCGCAAGAAATAAAAGCACGAATCAATGATTGGGATAGAGTGAAACTAAAAAGCTTCTTCTCAGCAAAGGAAACAATCAGCAATGTGAAGAGAGAGCCTTCAGAGTGGGAGAAAATCTTTGCCACACACACTTCGGACAGAGCACTAATCTCCAGAATCTACCAAGTACTCAAAAATCTTTACACCACGAACACCAATAACCCAATCAATAAATGGGCCAAGGAAATGAACAGACACTTTACAGAGGAAGATCTACAAGCAATCAACAGATTTATGAAAAAATGTTCAACATCACTCGTTATAAGAGAAATGCAAATCAAAACCACCTTAAGATTTCATCTTACCCCAATTAGAATGTCTTTTATTAAGAATACAGGCAACAACAGGGGTTGGCGAGGATGTGGGGAAAAGGGTACACTCATACATTGCTGGTGGGAGTGCAAGTTGGTGCAGCCACTCTGGAAAGCAGTGTGGAGATTCCTTAGGAAACTTGGAATGGATCCACCATTTGACCCAGCTATCTCACTCCTTGGCCTATACCCAAAGGACTTAAAATCAGATTGCCACAGTGATGCAGCCACATCAATGTTCATAGCTGCTCAATTCACAATAGCTAGATTATGGAATCAACCTAGATGCCCTTCAGTAGATGAATGGATAAAGAAACTATGGTATATATATATACAATGGAATATTACTCAGCCATAAAGAAGAATAAAATTATGGCATTCGTAGGTAAATGGATGATGTTGGAGACGGTTATGCTAAGTGAGATCAGCCAATCCCAAAAATCCAAAGGCCAAATGGTCTCTCTGATAAATGAATCATGATGCATAATGTGGGGGGGAAAGGTGGGAAGAATGGAGGAAGGATAGATAGCATAGATGGAAGGGAGGGGTGGGGACGGTGTGGGGTGTAAAAATAATAACAAAATGTGTGACAGATACCATTGCCCTGTGTACATGCATGAACGCACAGATGGCGTGACTCTACTTTGTGTACAACCAGTGAAACAATAGCTGTACTCCATTTGTGTTCAATGAATCAATAAGTAAATAAAAAAAAAAAAAGAGGCTCAGATGGGGGAAGGAGCTGCTTCTGAGCTTCAGGCTTGGCAGAATCAGCTGAGGACTTCACATTTTATTGGTGGGAGGCCACTCCCAGGTCTGGAGGCTGCCACAGTTCTGCCACATAGACTTCTACATAAGCTGGTCATGCATGGCAGTTTGCTTCTTCAAGGCCAGTAGCAGTGCCTCTCCTCGTATATTTCAGTTGGAATTAAGACATTTTTAAGAAGCATCTTTCCCAGTGTCACATGACACAGCAGGATTTGAACCTTGTACTTTTTGTCATTTTACAGTGATCCTTGGCCTTGGGATATAGCTCAGTTTGTAGAGTACTTGCTTTGCAAGCACAAGGCCCTGGGTTCACTCCCCAGTACTGAAAAAAAGAAAAAAAGAAAGAAAGAAAATGGAAAAAAAAAAAAAAAAAAACTACACTGCGATTTCATCTCACTCTAGTTAGAAGAACAATCATCAAGAATATAAACAATAATAAATGCTGGTGAGGATGTGGGGGAAAAGTTACACTCATACATTTTTGGTAAGAATGAAAGTTAGTACAACCACATTGGAAAGCAGTATGGAGATTTCTCAAAAGTTTAAAAATGGAGCCACTATAAAACCCAGCTATCCCACTCCTCAGTATTTATTCAAAATAACTAAACTCAGCATACTATAGTGATACAGGTATATCAATGTTTATAGCATAGCAATTCACAATAGCCAAGTTATGGAACCAACTCAGATGTACAACAACAGAAGAAGTGGGTAAAGAAAATGTGGTATATATTCAGTATATACACACAATGGAGTTTTACTCAGCCATAAGGAAGAATAAATTTATGTTATTTGCTGCTAAATGGATGGATCTGAAGAAGATCATGCTATGTAAAATAAGCCACTCAGAAAATCGAGAGTGAACATTTACTCTCATATGTGGAAGCTAGAGAGAAATAAGGATTTTTTTTTAAAGGGGAATTCCTTGTAAGTAGAAGGGAGAATAGAAGAGTAGAGGAAGGAGATTGAGGGGAGGGAGGAGGGTTGGGAAAGGAAGAGAACTGCAGAAAGTTTTATCCAACTATGCTATGTGTGTATTAAGACATCACAATGAACTCCACTTTTATGTATATCTATAATGCACTGATTTTAAAAAGAACAATAAATTAATAGAAGAAAGATCAACAGAGTAGAGGAAGGGGGTTGGGGGAGGGGAAATGGGAGAGAAAGTGGAAATACTAGGAATTAAATGGAGTAAATTATATTCTATGCAATGTCTAAATATATCAACATGAACTCCACTATTATGTGTAATTATACGCACTAATAAAAACATAAAAAACTGAAAAATATGTAGAAAAATTAAAAAGTTATTTAAAAATTTAATATCAGAAATCACTAAATAATAATTTAGTGAACATTTTCCAGACTACAAAATACATGAAGTTATTTACCTACAACACAGAACACATATAAATGCTGCACATAATATTAGATATATACTCATGTTTATATCATTGAATGTATTAAGACAGCTTATTGTCTTTCATTTCACCCAGTAATATAGTCTTACAATATTAATCAATATATACAATTAGTTCCTGCATGCTAATCCTCTATACTTATATAATTTATGTAACAAATTCATTTTTTAAAACTAAAAATATGCCTACTTGTACACTTGTATACTAATTATCTTTGAATAAATAGCTTAATATTATGATTCCTGTTTCAAAGAATACACAATTTAAAGCAGATCAATTCACTGATTAGGTTAAGGCTGTCATTACCCGATAGTTTCACCACTGAACTTTCTTGAAATGTCTCACATGAGCATTTTGGGGACACCTCATCTAAACCATAATAGTTATGATATTTTAAATTTAAGATTAAGTCAATATATCTCATGCATATGAATAACCACTTAATGTTTAGTTCCTACCAGGGACCTGGGCTTCACCAAATGCATAGGCATCTTTGCATTGGCAGCATTTGGCAGACATACTGTCTGGACACGTAGTAAATACAGCAAAAGTATTATTTTTAAAGTACTCCGTCTTTTGATTTAGTATGATATAAATGGAACTCAGAGAAAATACAAGAAAAATACTGAGTTTGCTCTTAGTGTTCAGGGAATGAGACAATATTATGTGTTACTGAATACATTGTTCTGTTATTGAAATCTTTGTCAAGGCTTTTTTTTTAGATGTCTTTAGTTTGCTTTTTTTACAACTTTTAAATGAAAAAATTCCTATTAATTTATATTCATTGACAAAAAATAGTTTTTATTTATCTTTATGTGCAAAAAGCAGCATACTTGTGAATTTGTCATGAAATTTTACCACACAGTATATTTTGTGGTAAGTAGTCTACATGCATTTAATATTTAACAACACTAAAAAGTAAATACTATTTTCTTTGTTTGGTTTGGTCTTTGTTTGTTTGGGGGATGAAAAAATGAAGAACAGAGAGATTAAAAAAGTAGTCAAATCACAATTAGTCAGGTTGTGGACTTGGGGTTAAGTGTTTCTTCTTGCAAGAATATTTATCAGAATGTTTACCCAAGATAATAAAATATTCAAGAAGATATTTGGTTTTGGCCAATGACTATATTAGCATGCCAAAAACAAAATAGAAATATGGCATGATTGAGAAATTCCAAGTCACACTGACTATTACTTTTGATCATAATACTTCCCTCAGCAAATGGGATATGGAAAACCTACAAAGTCACTGAAATAACTGAAAAAGGAATAGAGTAGCTCCAAAGACCAATTCCACTTTAATCACTTGTCCTTTTCCCAGGGATAAAAATGATGTTCTTTATTAAACTAATCATTTGTTTCTGAGTACCCATGAAGAACAGCCTTGATAGTACCAAATGCTAATAGTCTATCCACTAAGAAAGAACTGACACCTGGCCGGACTGGTGGAAAGAGGCCAGGAGGTGGTGTTCTATTATGGTTTAGATATTAGGTGTCCCCCACAAGCTTATGTATGAGGCAATGCAAGAGAGTTCGGAGGTTAAATGATTGTGTTATGAGAGGATTAACCCAATCAGTGCATTAGTCTTCTGACAGGGATTAACCAAGGGTAACTGTAGGCAGATAGGGTGTGGCTAGAGGAGGGGGTGTGACTTTGGGGTTTATATTTTGACCCTGGAGAGTAAAGCTCTTTCACTCTGCTTCTTGGTACAGTGTCCTGAGCTGCTTTCCTCCACTACACACTTTCTTCCTGATGTTCTACCTCATCTCAGGCCCTGAGGAATGGAGTCCACTTTCTCTGGACTAAGACCTCTGAAAGCATGAGCCCCCAAATAACCTTTTTCTCTTAAATTGTTCTTGTTGGGTCTTTTGGTTGCAGCAATGAAAAAGCTGACTAAAACATGCTGAGAAGGGAAAAGCACCTAGAAAAGTGAAGATGCCTGAATATCAGTGTAATAGGAATCTGTTTGTGTAAAGCATTCTTTTGCATTTAAAGAAAACTTGGAGGCATTTCAAAGAAATTGATGAAAATAGACTTGCCAAGTTAGTTCTGTAAGAAAATTAGTAGGAACAAGTCAAAGTTCTTTGAGGTTGAATACAGTGTTTATTTAGGTGCTGGGTTTAGAATGAAGAAAAGATCATATCAAAAGAAACACAGTTAAGAACAAAAGGATAGCATTGCTTTTATTTACAAAAGGATAGTTGTGTTCTTCAGTTGTTGTGTACCAACTTGTTACTTTTGTTGATCAAATATTCTGTAGTTTCACTGGTGTGTGTGTGTGATTGAATAATCTATCACTGAGAAATGGTTTAAAATCTCATAGATTTTTCAATTTATGTTTGGAAAACTGTACATGTTTGCTTTGTATATTTCAAAAGATGTTTGTAGTTACAGGCAAGTTTCAAAATATGTCTGTGGAACTAAATATTCTGTCATGTTTGATAAACCTCTTTAAGCAGTACATTTTAACTTAAAAGCAATTTTGTCATAAAACTCTGTGAGCTTTCTTTGAATTATTATTTAGCGATTATCTTGTATGTATATTGATATATTTATTTATTTACATGTGCGGTTATTTATGGCCTTTGTTTACATTCTTTCAGTTAGTCTCTCCATCTCTCTTTCTCCTCTGCTAAGAACTAAGTTTAAGAACCAATGAACTAAAGCCAAGAATTCCACTGTACCCTGTGTGGGGAGGGTATTTTTTTTTTCCATTTCTCTAAGCAAAAGAGTCCTTTCCAGGCTTTGAGGTGGTTTCCTACATGGCCTGACATGGTCCTTAACTTTGTCTCCTGTCCCCTTACATCCAGTTCGTTAAAATATGTTCCTACTGAGCAAGCATCAGCAGATGGAGGTCCTCAAGGTGCTAACCTACTGCACAAGATTCATGCTTTCCAGTCATCTTTTCATACTTCCCAGACAGAAGTACCTATAGCTGTTCCACCTCAGAGCCTTCCCCAGAATGTCTGATGCACCAAGTTAATTGTCCCTTTAATGGTGTGATAGGTCTCTTCTTAAAAATTAAATGGGGAAGTATAGTCTCACTTTACTTCGGAGTTTCAAGATATGGTTACCACCTTGTTTATAGCTTCTATTTCGAGAATATTTATCTTCAAAGAGCTCCTTCTCTTCCTTCTGATCTTTTTCCTTTCAGTGGTGACTCAGTCTCTGTCTGTTTAGCCTCATGGATTCTTATTCCTGGCCTGTATGGTGTGCTATTATGAGACTGTCATCAAGCTCTTTCTTTCTCCAAGACTCATTCCCTGTGGGTGGACACATATATTTAATGACCACTCTGTATGATTCAGACACTGTGCTAGGAACCAAGGAATTAAGACAACGAAGGCACATTCCCTGTGGTTAAGAAGGCCATAGGATAATTTAAAACACAGATGTGCCAATGAACCATTTTGCCATAATGAGATATTTGGAAAAAAACTGTATGTGATGCACTAAAGTTGCTATTATTCACTATGTTTGTGAGACTCAGGAATGGCTTCAGGGAAGCAGGTCAGCTGAAGAGACTTTTGATGTGTGATGATTAGGCCTTCTCAGAAACAGAATGGCACAATATTCTAGCTAAAATGATTTGGCTGTGCCTACAAATGTTGTAAGATTTTGGAAAAATTGGAAATGTTGGAATAACTGAGACATACTGCTAACTGGGAGGTGCTAGAAGATAAATTTCAAAACACAGGAACTGTATTATTGAAAGCGTTTTTACAATGTCAAGGAAGGCATTGAAGGACTGAGTAACAGAACGACATGGGTAGTTTTCATTTTAATTAGGTCTCTGTGTAATCAAGGTTATACGTTCTGAGGGGTTATTGCAAAAATGTAATCAAGAGAAAAGAGGACACCAAACCAAGCTAATGCCAGCAGAAATAGGAATAGGAGTAGACAACTCATGGGTAGATGGTGGAATCAGAAAAATATGGTAATTGATTACGTAAACAAAATCAACAACAAATAAGCAAATAAAACTAGGAGATGGGTGAGGGAAAATAAATGAAAGGATATGATTGAGATTTCAGGATTATTATGTTCATTGGTGAAAAGTATAAATGAAAGATGAATGCTTTATTTGGGATAATAGTCACTAACTTTGCCCCTGTTAGATTTGAATTTCGCAAAAGGTGTTTATATAGATATGACTACAAAAAGGTGGGAGGTTGAAGGACAATTACAGGCCAGAGATATTGATATGAAAAATATCAGAATATATTTAATAGTTAAAGCCATGAAAATCAGGTGAATTTTTTTTTACTGGTAAGCTGAAAGGAGAAGAGAACAAGGGATAAATCCTTGATAAAGGAAGACTATTTAAGAAAAAGTGACAGTTAACCAAGCTGATGGTAAGTTATCAATCTGGGAAATAGAGAGTATTCTTGGTGTTGCATGCTAGAACACAGAGGGGAAGCTCCAAGTAGAAATTTCCATTGGCTAAGAGTGTCAGATGCCAGAGATTTGAAAAAAGATGACAAATGAAAAAATGAGGAGACCTTAATGACCTACTTGTATCATTCTGTTGATTGCCTAGAACTGAGTAAAGCAATAAGTTAGGATGAGATTAGAGAAGAGTCCCAGTGAATTCCTTCTTTAAGGGAAAAAGAGATTGTTTCATTAAAAAAAAGGGCGGGGAGATTCATGAGGGCAAGGAAAATGTTTTTCACTTTTGTCTTTCTTTATCTTTTCTTAAGATCAGGAAATTGGACAGGTTCTTGAGTCAAAAGAAAAGAACCAAGAGGTATACCAGAGATAGAGAAAAAAATTAAGAAATGTTTTTACATAGATATGATATAGGAGCCAGAAACTGATAGTTTTATATTCTAAAACTCAGGGCAAAATTTTATAATGATTTCCATTCCACAGGAAACCTTCATCTAAGAACTAAGATTGACATAGAAATATAAGACTAGAAGACACTGAAAAATTATTAAAGACACAGATTCCATTATAGTAGTCACCAGAAAGTAAAATATTTTAAGGAGAGTCCATGTGAGAAATCAAATTATGCTACATGACATTTTATTCTTTATCAATAATCCAAGATTAAAATGGATTGATAAAGAAACTGGAAAAAGAATGTGTTAATCTGAGATTTTATTAACTACTGTTTTACTAACTCCATGAATGAAAAAAAAAAAAAAATTACCAAGAGGAAATCCTTTGTGTAAATTTCTTCCTCTGTGATTTAGTAATATTAAACTTTTAAAAATGATTTACAATTGTTCATGGCTAATAAATAGCTTAATTTTTTTTGGCCTTTATTATCTAGCAAAAATAAGACTGCTCAAAAGGAAACTAGAGATAAATATAAAACTTTTTGTTTTTTGGCCAAATTCAATCCAGAATCTTAAAGCAACTTTTGTAACTAAATCCACATTTGATCTACCACTTAGTATGAGTGCCTATGCTGCTAGTTAAAAATGACATTTTAAAAATTAATATGAAAGAGAATATATCCAGTGAGTACAAAATTAAGCTACCTACAGCACATGCACTATATCCTGAGTTAAGGTCTGGGAGGTAAACAGTTGGCGCAGTTACAATGAGTACCTTGAGGAAGGTTCACTGAAGGGACCCCTTACAAAAGTGGGGCAGGCAGTATGGAAACTTCAAGAGACAGTGCTGAATTTCAGGTCTTTACTAAAAGATACCATTACTAACCATGGGACATAAGTGGGTGAAAGAGAGGACTTGTTTACAGAACTTAGAAAATGAGACAGAAAGAATGCAGTTAGCCCATGAAATCCTCCTTTTTTCACCTGCTCTGATTTCCTGCTGTTAATCCCCATTAACACATCCCGAATAGAAGCCAGAGGACTCAGAGTCTGAATATGGGTACAAAGAAGAGTAGACAAGATGGAGAGATAATTTGGAGAGGCAAACAGATAATCCCCAGCACATAAACAGTTTATTTTAATATAAGCAATGATGTAGCATTTTCTGAAAATGAATTCAGTTCCTTAGTAGCCATAATCAATAAAAAATAAACAAATGGTATATGGTATTTGAGTCTCCTTAAGGCCTCCAAATCTTGGTCCAATGATGGTTAGAATTATTTCCATTTTCTCATTAGTGAGATGTTCAATTTGCTCTGCTTTTCCCAATCTGGCCATAATTGGGGCTTCCATTTATTCCAGGATAAGCAAGTTCATGTTAAACCACTGTTTTCTGGTTTCTTCACTTCCCTATTTCAGAGCACACACATGGGCCATATCTGCATCCAGATATACCAGCCATATCTTGCCCTGTGAGTAGAAGACCTTATCAAAGCACTATAGGCAACTTTTATATTTTAACTGAGTTTTTCTTACCTCTCAATATTTGCTCCCTGTTTTAACCAATTCCATCATAGCTTTCAACTACCCCCTCCCATATACAAAAAGAACCCCTCCGCCACACAACACACACACACACACACACACACACACACACACACACACCAGCTCACGCTAGAAGAAAGATAAAAATTACTGAGTGATGAGAACTTCAAGCTGAAAAAGAGGACAAATTTCTATGGCAGTCTGGTGGTAGAATTTTTTGCATAAGTGGAGTCTTTGGATTCCATTCAAATCACATCACACAGGTGGTCCTTTGCAGTAAAGAAATAACTCACCACCATCCTCCAGGCATCAGGATTAGTGCCTTTAAATAGAATGTATGTGAGGATGTTTTCTTAGAGTCATTGGAAAAACAATCATGACTTTAGAAGTCCTGCTTTTATGAGTTAAAATAATTTAATAGTGAAGTAGCCTTGATTTACCAGAGTTCAGTGGGATAAATTGAGAGGGTGAATGAATGATTTTTCCAGGCAGGCACCTATTTCACTGAAGTGTATTTCATTTTTTTCAGCCTTCATACAAGACTTACTTAAAGCAAAAAATGTATTTGAGGTTCTGTTGTTGTTTCAAGAAATGAGGGAGCAAATAAACGCTTGTTGGGTTCAAGTTAGTATCACAAATCCTGCACACTCTACAACTGAAAATAATCCTGAAGAACTCTGTAGGTTCTTATGAAAAAGACTTTGTAATCACTGGTATTTGCTCCTGTGATGTTGCATCTTCTCCTTTCTTTTTTTTATATAAAATCCCAACTGAACAGAGAAAAACTGGTCTTTAGCCAAAACTTGTTTAAATTGTAGCCTGTGCAGTTCATTCTAAAGCACTCATTTATCATTCACAAATTAACCTTGTACAGGATAGTGGCACTCATTTCCATTGTCCCTCTATCTGACAAAGAATAAACCTCAAGCATTAAACAAATAATGAGGGTTGAATCGGTGAGGCATACTTAATGCAAAGAGGGATTTTAATGGCATCTCTACAATTATAGACAATGGTAACTGACTATAAATCTTCATTTCCTAAATGTCACAGCCATTAGGAACAGAATGATAAGTAATTTGTAGTGGATGTTTTTAAAAACCTTATGCCAATATCATCTTGCTTTCTTTTAGCTTCAAATATTGGTTATTAAAGAGCAGGTATCAGATGTTCATCATAGAACATACCTATGTATACATTATGCAGGATGATTTTAAATGTTTGGCTCTTTGAGTTTTGATGGTTTTTTTTTTTTGGAACATGATATTACCACCACAATACTGGTTATAAATATTTGTCCAACTACTGTGTGACATTTCAAAAATTGCATTATTATTTTATTTTAAATAATAAAAATATTGAAAAGTCTTGGCCTTTAGTGTGCAACAGGCTACATTGAAAAAATTATAGATGTGATTTTTACTATATAAACACTTCTCTGCATGTGCTATGCCTTGTAACTTTATTGTAGACAAATTTTTAAAGTGCTTCAAAATTTCTATGGAAGTTTGCAAGTCTGGGTTCTCCCAATCTCTGTTTTTTGTAAAACTTTTATGGTCTCTGCTTGTACATTTAAAGACATTTTCTTTAAAGACTTTCTTATAGGAGAGTCCATGGAAAAATGTGTGATTTCTGACACCTTTTCTGTTCCCAACAGCACCATTCTGAATTTATGTTCCCTCTCCTGAATCTTGTTCTCTAGGGACAGAGACAACTCTGTCAGAACGTCTCATTTATTGCTTAATTTCTGGTTCTTCATCCTTTGAATGCTGAACACTCTTCAATATTTGGAGATACATATTTTTTCTGTTAGGTTAACTTCAAGATGATTTACTATCTTTCCAAATGTTCTCACACAATTAAAATCTACCTTATGTGCAATATGCATATTGAAATTGACTAAGAAGGTACGTTTTTATATGGCTTTCAGTCATGCTCTCAGGGGAAATTTACCACATAGCTAACTAATAAATAATAATGTTCAAATTTGGCATCCATGACTCTTTAAGTGCTTCTCAGAAATTAGCCCATTAATCTTCATGCAACTGCTTGTAAAGTAGACAGCAGGTTATCTTATTCTTCCCACTTTCTTCTATTATCCCACTCCAACTGCTTAGAAGTTGTCTACACTGTTATGTCTGTTTTCTACAGGAAGCATCTCTGAACTCTTCACACAGTGGAGCCTACACACTGCCCAAGTGTCGCTCTGCATCCAGGGAGTTTACCCCAGCACTCAGGGTTCTGTTTAGATGGTGAGGTGTGTGTTTGAAGCAGTTAAGCACACTGGATACAGTGCATGAGCTCTAGGACATTAAAAGTAACCTCTTTGTTGATAAACAGAGCCTCCTGACTTTTTGTGGAAGCTTTGGTGTCTCTTCTGCCTTCATTCTTTTTTGGTTGTGAAGGGAATCATCTACTAATCATAGAACAACAAACCTTCAAGACCTTCTTCATTACTTTCTTATGGGTCACTCAAAAGGAATAACCTTGCTGTCTCCAAATAGATACAGGTTGTTTGGAGATGTTTAGTTTCTTTCCACAACTCCGAATGCATTATCCCAAGAAAAACCTGGGGCATCCTGAGATGAAGCAAGATGTGTGAAATGGTAAGATATTCAACCACTTAATCACATGTTGTTTCTACTGTACAGGACTATGACCCCAGACTCAGATCTCTTGATCATTGTCAATCTCTCTTCAAAATATGTACAAAGAGTTTCTAAAATTATATTAAATCTGAAACTGAGAATCATGAGATAGAGTTAGAAGTCCCTGACTGTAAAACAGTGACTATCAATTAGAAAATTTAAACTTCTCTTTGAAGCACAATGTGTAACTATTTTAAAGTGTTTCCTATTCAGGCTACAAGAAATTTGTTATCATTCTATTCTATGTGATTCATTTCTTCCCCCAAACTTGTTCCTTTTAAAAAATTAGAGTTCCATCACAAATGGGTAAGTAGAATAGAAAGCAGATTCAACTTATTTTCATAATGGTGTTGGACTGCCACCTTAGTACATCCAGTGTTGATGGTTCACAATCCCAAACACTCACAGGTTCAAGGGGAAAACAATGTCTCAATTAAGTTCTAGAAGCCTAGCTACCAGCTGTGGGGAGATGGTTTGTGTACTAAAGGAACATTATTCAATTGGAGAGTGACAAATGAAGATACCTGAAGTTACACCCACCTTCCAGTGGGTGAGGTGACAACAGTAGTATTTATTTCATTAGTGGTATTTAAAAGTGTGCTCAAGGTGCCCTGAATATCTGTCTCTTACTACACCACCTGAGAAGGTATTGGGGGAGAATGGGCTTGGTCTTTTTTAAGGGACTGTGTATAGTTCATAATGTATATTTTCATGGAAATGTTTTAGCTCTGTGTCAATGCTCATTCATCATGGTTTTGTTTATTTTTTAAAACCTAAATAGAGCAAAGATTAACTGATCTCTTACCCTTTGGTATATTTACCAGATGACTTCTTACAAATAACTAAATCCAGAGAACTTGAGGAGTTGTGAAAATTGCCTAAAATTCCTTTCTGTCATAGGACAAAAGTAATACTGTAATATTTAAATTTTTCTTATTTTTACTATAAATTACTTATATATAGAATTCACATTCCTTGAGTTAAGCCATCAGAATTTTTAAAAAGAAATACCTGATTTAGGGGTCTAATACATAGATCAAATTTATGATCTCCTATTTTATTATAAATATTATAAAAATATATTTAGTATAAATTTGTCTCTTTAAAATTGTCAAACAGAATATGAAGAATAAAAAGTAAACGCTGCGTGAATGAGGTAAATATGGGGAGAAATATGTGGAGAAATGGTAATCTATTTTGTTTCTCCTTAGCATCTGAACAATGTATACTTTGAGATTACTTTATATCTCATTTCATTTTCAATAAATTATACCAACACTTTTTAAAGATTTTTTTATCATGCACTTTTATATACATATATTGGTCCTTGCTTTTGGCAAAATTTCACTTTTGTAGTTAGCTTTATGTATACCTGGATTTTTATTTCAGTTGGAGTATATAATAAAACTCTCACCGTTTTCTGCTGGTGAGACTGCAACTGGGTTCAGTTAAGATAAGATTTATATTTTATTTCTAGACTCTCATATCATCTTATCTTTCCTAAAGTTCGTGATAGCTGAAATTCCCTAGATGGCATGTTAATTTTATTACCTTTAGCCCTATTATTGGTTTCATATGTGAAAGCCTTAGTTTTTCACATACTTATAAAGTATTAGCCTTCAAAGAGCCTGAGTTATATGGAGGAGTAGAATAGAGAGCAATTGATTAACTCATATATACAGACACACAACATGTTCATGTATAAAAACTTGTTTTATAACGTGTTTAGAAATCATTTTGTTATAATAAGGAGATATATTCAGAATTATTCTTAATTGACTTAACGTGTGTCTCTGGCATAAAAATTTTCTGAGGAACTTACTGCAGACAATGATAATTGTGTTCCACATCTTTGAATCCTGAATCAGAAGATTTGGAGTAATTTCTTTATATTTGTATTTTGAATAAGCTTCCCCAGTGACACTAACACCACCAATTTTGAGAACCATTGCTCTACCACAGGCGTTGCATGTGGCAGACGTGGGCAAATGAATAAATGACAATTTTTATTTAGAATCAACAAATCTGTTTATTCTGAAACAAAATATAACACACTTAAAATCACTGTTGCTTGTTTGAAACATACATTATTCTTTTGGAAAATCTATACTACACTCACAGTTAATATGAAGTTTTAAAACAAAATATATAACAATTCCTTAAGGTTCTTTGTCAGCAACTGTGATTTCCATACCCCTCCCCATTATGTCAAATTTACCTAAGTCAACATGAAACGGTAAATGTTGTTTGTAGTTTTTTTGTTAAGTTCTGATCTTCCTTGTTCATTATCTTACCACTATTTATTGACATGCTTTGATCTGTTCTTTGTCCTGTTCGCCACACCTATACTTTGGTGTATAAAAGAAATGTCTTGGTAACCTGACATCCATCTAGGTATTTATTGTTGGTGTCTATGCCCTTCTTTTCCATAGGTGTAAGAAAATCTGAAGATAAGATGTGATATTTATAGCTTAGAAGTTAGTTGTGTCATGAGTATAAACTTGAAAATGATCTCCATTTGTAAACTTTAATTATTGTTTGGTTATTTTATCATTTATTATCATTGAATAGCATATGATCAAAATCAATGATAACATAGAGCTCATTTTTCTGTAAGACTTGCTATCTTGAGAGTTTCTCAGAGGTGTAAAAGTGAGGTTTGACAGCAATGACCAGAGTGTATTAGCAAGTAATACTATAGAGAACTATATCATAAAGGTAGAGCTTTATGGCATTGATACACATAATGAGGCCATGTTCCACAGGAAATTCAAGGTCAGTTCCCCAAGGGCTATTGTGGGTGCTATGATTATCATGCTTAGTGTTTTAAGAGTATCTATATGACTCCTTATCCTTTAAAATAAGTTCCCCCTCCATATACCATACTGAGAAGTAGTTTTGGGCACCTGTGTCAGACACCCCTAAGGACATTCCATCTTTGATAGCCTCAACATAATTATTTTATTTGGAAGTGAACTAAGAATATAAAATTCTTAGAGGCAACAAATAAATAATGATACAAATGTTTTTAGAAAAGGTCCTTTGCATTTCTATTAAAGATGATTTTAATCAGATATTACTCTTCCTTGATGATTTGCCTTCTATTAGTGGTGTGGAGTCATTATTAGAATCTTAAAGGGAAGGAATTTTATAGATTCAGTCTCCTTGAGGGGGAAAATGAGTGCTTTTTTAGGTACTCCATATCAATATTCTTGTAAATATTTACTATGCAAGTAAATACTATTCAAATTATTTTGACCAAGATTGAGTTCAATTTCCTGCATGGGATCCTAACTAAGGCAGACAAGTATGACCTTAACATAACTGAAGGTAGATGGGCACAAAGTAATGTGATAGGGAGGTTAAATAGGAAATTTGTCTTCACCATTTAAGAATACAGTTGAGTGCTCTAATGAAAAATTAGAGGTCCAAGTCATAGGAAGAAAAGCCCAGCTAAATGTGGCATTTCTATTCCATACACTGTTGAGTTCCCCATATACATCATCAATGCCTTATTTCTCTATAAAAAAAATTTATTATTTAATAAAGTTCAACTGACTAGCACACATTTAAATTGAATATCATTAAGACCACAAAATAATTAGCAGATTTGGAGTTTTCATTATTCATTTTGATGTTTCTAAAAATACCTAGAAATTTTATATTCTCAACTTTATAAAGTGTTTAATGACTTTCTCACCTTAAATTTGAGCAACTTTCCTGATGTTATCTCATCTACATAACTTTGTATTAGAGAAGGGAAACTAGCAATTCCTTAATAATAATTCTTAGCTTATCTGAATATAGAAGATATGACCATATAATTCTGTATGAAGTTTGATTATATAATCTCACATGAATTTTCCCATAAGAATTCTAATTCTCTTCACACAGCCTTCTGGATTGAAGTAATAGATATAATTTAGTTGTTGGGATAAATATCTTAAATTTAGTATTTGCCTTTTGTATTAAAAACTCCTCAATACAGACTAAGGATGCTACTTGCAGATCAAGGAAGCATATCAGAAATTTTTCAAATTATAAGAATTTTTTTTCTCTAGATACAGATTATTTTTTATTTGTTCTGGTCATTTATACATGACAGCACAATGCATTTCAACTCATTGTACACAAATAGAGCACAACTTCTCATTTCTCTGGCTGTACACGATGCAGAGTCACATGGTTCTTGCAATCATACATGTACATAAGGTAATGTCCGTCTCATTCCACTATTTTTCCCACCCCACGCCCCCTCCCCTCCCCTCCCCTCACTCTCCTCTGCCCAATCCAAAGTTCCTCCATTTTTATCTAGCCATCCCCCCATTATGGTTCAACATCTACATATCAGTGAAAACATTTGCTCTTTGATTTTGGGGGGTTGGATTATTTCACTTAGCATGATATTCTCCAGCTCCATCCATTGACCTGCAAATGTCATAACTCCATTTTGCTTGAAGGCTGAATAATATCCCATTGTGTATATATACCACATTTTCTTTATCTATTCATCCACTGAAGAGCATCTAGGTTGGTTCCATAGTTTAGTTATTGTGAACTGAGCTGCTGTAAACATTGATATGGCTGCATCATTGCAGTATGTTGATTTTAAGTCCTTTGGGTATAAACTGAGGAGTGGGAGAGCTGGGTAAAATGGTTGTTCCATTCCAAGTTTTCTAGGGAATCTCCATACTGCTTTCCTGAGTGGTTGCAACAATTTGCAGTCCTACCAGCAATGCATGAGTGTACCTTTTCCCCACATCCTCACCAACACTCATTGTTGCTTGTATTCTTGATAATTGTCATTCGGATTGGAGTGAAATGAAATCTTAGAGTAGTTTTGATTTGCATTTCTCTAACTGCTAGAGATGTTGAACATTTTTTAAATGTAGAGAATATAGAAATGAAATAATATGCATTTCACCTGAAAGTCTAGCACAGAAGTTCAACATTCATAAGTTTTTACTTTCAAGTAATATTTTTGTCAAATACAACCAGAAGAATGAGAAGTTATACTCCATTTATGTATGATGTGTCAAAATGCATTCTACTGCCATGTATAACTAATTAGGACAATTTTTAAAAAAACAGCTGGACATCTTGAAATACAAATAAAAGACAATTAATATTCTGTCAGAAAAAATGTTTTTCCTAACTTGATATAGTAAAAACCATTGCCTATTTCCCCACTTCATGAAATATGTACACTGTCTAAATTTATTTTAATGATGAACTATCCTTATCTTAGTATATTTACACTGAGATAAAATAGAAACCTGATATATTGCTACTGGAAAATGTACAATTATTATCATAGCATTGAACAAGTTTCTTTAATAATAGTGATTGGAAGCTTTATTACCTCAGACTTTGGGTGAGGGCAAAATTTGCATATAAACAAACCCTCTGTTCTATTTACACAAAATTATCATACTTTCATCATTGTCATATTTCTAACTTTAAACTTAAATTTTTTTGTGACCTATCAATATACTACATAAAAATTATATTCATTATATTTTCTTGTTTTTTTGTTACCATTATTTAAATATTCCTTTATTAGTCTATGAAATCTTCAGAAAATTTCCAAAGACCTTTATGTAACTAATTTTAAAATATATTGAGTATTTGTAATGAAAACTATTTGCATAGCACAAATGGATGAGAAATATTTTGAAGTTATTTCTGTGATAGATTTGCAGCTATTAAAAGTTTGTTTTAAATTGTAAAACTAGGTGTGGATATAGTCATGATTCTGTTCTTACTAAAGAATAATGGGTGCTTTAAAAGGTTAAAAGATACATATAATCTCCCAGACAACGATATTTTTAAAAAGAGATTTTCAACCTTCAGTTGATTTTATTTCCTCTGTGCTTCCCTCCTTTTATCACCCTCCCCCTCCCTCATCTTTTAAAATGTAACCCATTAAACACTAGCACATGGTAGATTTAGCCAGCCATACTATAACAAAGTTTAGCATGGAAAATGGAGGTTTTATATAAGGTCAAGTGTACTCATTAGTTTAAAAATAGGCAGGACTGCAATTTAGAAATGACTTTGCAAAGCGCATCTCAACGCATCATCAACATATATGAGAGCATTCATTTTTATTACTAATTTATCCTAATCTGGAAATATTTTGATATTTTTAATTTATTGAAGAGGAGGAAATTATAGTACAAATGAATTAATTAGTTTTTGCTTGAAATACTTATGAATGAATTTTGAATTCCCCCTCTGAGTCTATCTAAGAGAGGCTTTCCTTTTTGCATTGAACATTGGTTTCAGAAGGATATGGAATACACTCTGAAAACACATTACAGCTGTGCCAATCTTTTTGCAATTATTTTGAATAGTTGGCTATTTGCCCCATTTGACAGTTTGTGAACATGATGAATAATTTAGCATTCATGCTGCTGCTGTTTTGGCACAATTAGCATGAATCGCATATCCGCTGTTATTCAAACTGATTGCAATATGGGGGAAAGTGAATCAATGTCTTAATGTTTAGTTCTTCATACATTATTTTTCCAAAATGACCTTCTAGTCACTGCTAAATAAAACACAATGAAGACCACTTTGTGTGATGACCTAAAAGCCTCAGAGGACATCCCTTTTCATTAAATTCCTCATACCAATTTAGATCTGGTATCTAATTTTAGAATTTTCTTGGAGAGTCTGTCAACTGGACGTCCATGTATTCCAAGCATGTGCAAAATATTTATGGACCTCTGTGCAAAGCCAAAGACTCCCATGTCATTACGTACATCATCGTCCATTTGTCATTCTGCCTAGCATGACTCAGAGGCATAACTGCAGCACAGTTTCTTCCTCATTCTCAGTGGCATGACTTGCAGTTAGTCTCCTGTTGTGCTGCTTTGTCTAAACAAGGACAGCAACAACAACAAAAACATGTCAGTATAATTCCAGTTGCAGGAAATATCAGACTTTGAAAAAATACTCTAAAAATATATTTCCTATAGATTCTTGCTACTTAATTCAAAGAGCTATTTTCCTAACTGCTCTAATATCTAAAAAAGACCTCAAGGTTGAATTTATTTTTGTTTCACTACCAGATGAGTCACTTGTAAATAAAGGTCAAAAAGGATCATCCTCAATAAATATTCTTTCAATGAATTTATATTCAATACTTAATTGTTCATCTGTGTATCTGTGTGTACTATAGTCTGGTCTTGGCCCTATTAAAAAGATTGCATGTGTTCTACATGACATAAAAATAATATTTGTTTCAGAGTCCATAAAATGAGTCCATTAATTTTCCAGTGGTACCTCTCTTATGTTATGAATCCATTCATTTGATAAATATTTAGTGATGCCTCCTATGCACCTGGCACAATTCCAAGTACTGGTGATACAAAATAAAGCAGACTAGGTATAGGGAATACTTTCTAATGGGGGAAAACAGATCCCACATAAATAAGATGCATGATACGGCCTGTGGTAACAAAGACCATGAGGAAAAATACAGTTAAAGAACAAAAATAAGGGATATAGTTTTAAATTGGGTAAGTAGTAGGAATGTAACCTCATTCAACCTTTGGGTAGATTCACAAAGGAGGTAAGGCAATGAGCAATAGGAGATCTCTGGGGAAAAACAGATCAAGCAGGAGGAACATCAACTCTTGACCTTTGATTATTAAAGTCCGACTGTGCAGGGCTTAGAATTTCTATTCAGGAATACTTCCACAGTGAGAAGAGGAGACATATTTAGCTATTCCATTTGAATAAAATGTTCTCTCACCATTTGAGTTTTGTAAGTAACTATAATATTATTTAGTAAGTGTGTTTGGAAGAATGACAGTGCTGGTGGCATATCTGAGCCAGTTTCACAATGAAATTGAATTTTTAAAAACATATATCCTACGTATCTCTCTAATATTGGCATCATTTTATCTGACTGTATGTACCAAAGTAAGTCCAATCAAGTTGTAACAATATAGAGAAAAGGTTAGAAATGCAATATGAGCTTTATCAGCAGATATAAAATTATTTAAGTTGTGCAGGTCTTAGTTTCTCTATTGGCAAAATCGGGGGAAACATTCTTGTTTGCAAAGTACTGTGAGAATTGAAGTAATTGTGTGAAAGAGCACCTGGTCTAGCGACTCATTTATAGTGGGCACTGAAAACTATTATTATTCTATAATGAATTGGAATGTTTATTATTAAGGTGCAATGTAAAGCTTAAATGTCAGAGAACCCATAATGTGCCTATTTTCATGACAATAACATTCAATCCTTTCAAGCAGAACACTTTGGAGGCAAAACAGTGTAAGTTAGTAATATTCTTGATTGTTGAATAGCATCATGTAGAAGCACACAGCCTAGCACTCCTATTTCTTTCATGGCATTGGAACACCTCCCCTTTTGAGAAATGAAAATCAAGGAGAGATCTAGGGACTATGTCTTGCCAAGAGCTGGCTCTGGGTCTCTTCTCTTGGTGCCACCATGGCTGCACTATTCCCACTCTTTCCTTGAGATTTACACATATTTATGTTCCCTATGTTAATACAGTCAGGCAGTTCAAGTCTTTTTCTTCTGGGATAAATTTTATCTACTGGAGGGATTTGATATCACCACTCCAGAACAGTTGATTTAATGTTGAGTTTGTACCACTTTTATTTCCCAACTTTTCAAAATTTTGCTAGGAATCTTTCTTGTCACCTCATGCCATCATTAGAAATGTCACTAACAATTTTATAATCATCTTGAATATTTAGAAAGTGAAATATCTAAAATCCAGAGTGATGTCCCATTATTCCTATTATTCTGCAACTTTCTCCAAGCATGTTTCTTTCATTTATTCATTCATTCATACATTTCAGCTTCCAAAAAAAGAGAGAGAGAGAGAGCTCATATTGAATGTAGTGTTATGCTTATTTCTTACATTAAGAAGGTAAAGAAGGCACAATTTCTCTTGGCGAAAAGAGGAAAGAAGCTGATCTTCAAACACTCATTGCAATATATTTTGAGACTGAATTATAATTGCTAAAGACTGATGGTCAGGAATCCAGAAAGGGGCACCGACAACTGCCTAGAGTTTTGGGGAAGGATTTAAAGAGAAGGTGACATTTGAGATGAGTCATGAAAGATGGGAAGGAATCTATTTAAGAAGAATATCTTGGGATTCAAGTGAGAAGAAGCAGGTTTTTCTAGTTCCCAAAATCAAACCACTTCTATAATTGTTATATCTATACTCAACTGTAAACTTTCTGTTACTTTCAATGTAATTTGTAATCCACTATTTGCACCTGCCACTTTTCACATTGCTCTTCAGAATTTCTGTTTAGGGAATATGAGGCATTAAAGGCAGCACACACGAAAAAGCATGTCATTAAAGGAGAATTCATAGAATTTGTTGAATTAGGATACAATCTTAAGTAGTCCTCAAGGCAGCTAAATGTCCTATTAAAAATTATCACCAATGTATACATTAATTGGTACTAGACTCAGAATTATAATTAAATATTAGGATATACATAATAAACTGATACACAAAACTTTTCAAGCTGAATTAAATTCTACTGCATCTCTCTCCTTGGAATTAAATGTGTGGGAAAGGGAGAAAATAGCTGATAAGAAAATTCAAATATAGAAAAAAATTATCTTTAAAGTTATTCCACAGAAATTATCACTTTTTTTTTTTCAAACAGTACACGATTAGGTTTGTGTGGGAGGGAAAAGAGAGCTTCAAAAGCAATGAAGAGAAAGTGAAATACAATACTGATCAAGCACTTTATTTCTTTTTTTTTATTGCTACTGTTAATTGAACTTCATATTCTTAATGGAATTTGATGATTACTTTGGTAAAGATACATGCACCTGAGCATACATCCACAAGGAAAATATTGCGGAATGAGAAAACTCAGTCAAGAAAGGGAAATATAATTGGTAGGCACAAACTAGAAAATTTATAAAAGTGGTTTCCACAATGAGCATTAAATTTCATTTTAAATTTCTCCTCTGCCAAGGTTAAAAAGGAAATGCACTTCCATTAACTGATAAAATGGAGTTTATCAGTTCAATGTTACAGAAAACCTTTCCTGGCACTAAATTCTGTGAGGAATTCACCATGTGTATCATTATTGGAGATGTTGACTAGTATAATGAATAGTAGTTTTGCAGATGCTGTGAGTATTTTTCACAAGATCATTTATTACATCAAACTACTGTAAAAGCTAAGGGCATAATATTACATTGCATTGTGATCAGTGAATCAATTTCTGCAAGAAGTCTTGGAAACACTTGGAGAAAAACAGAAATAAATTAAATCCAATCATTTGGAAAAATAATTAATTTCTCCAATGTGGTAATGATAAATGTAAACTGTTATATGTTATAGATGGTTACCATTTTTAGAGTAAATGCCTCAATTTTTCTTGTAATTCGAACATGTAAGATGAAAGGCAATTTTAATTCCCATTCTCATTTCATATTTGAGAATGGAGTAGAGCTGATTAACCAATATCAGCTAATTATTAGATAATTTTTTTATCATGTATCGGGTCTCCCTAACCTACCAATTTGGCTTCTCACCACAGACTATCTTACACAGAGCACAGATGATTTTTTTTTCTCCTATTTCAAATCATGCATGCAGTGCCCAGTTTCTTCCAAAATGATGGACGGTTTCTACCCCTTGTCCATGATATTACTTCCTCCAGTCCTTACCTGGCTTGTCTCATTTTCCTGTTTGGGTTCTCCTCTTCTGCCTGTTCTTCACTGCAATCCAGAGTTCTCTCCTCAACCCACTTTTTTTCCGTATTAATCTTAACTCCCACATACATTCCTATTTCTGCCTCTGGCATTTGAGCTTTAAACTAATTTACTGAACTGCTTACGTGTACCCAAAATACTACTTGGTAATCTTTTCAAAATAAACAAGTTCAAAATTGAACTCCTTACTCTCTCCTCAGGCCTATCTGCTCCTCATCTTCTCTTGCTGGCATCAGTTAATGTATCTATTCATCTGTGCCATGATCAGGGCAGAAATGTTACAAAATCCTACTTTTCCATTCTTCTCTTTATCCAACCTTTCTCCCAAATTAGTAGATTTTGCCTCTTTTATACTTCTTAAATATGTCTTATTTCACTACGATGATCAGGGCTTTCGTTATCTCTGTTCCAGATCCTTAAAATAAAGCCTGGCTGGCCTCCCTAAGCTCCATGCTTTTCCTAGTAAATGCATCCCTCCACACTGTAACAGGACTCATTTATCTCAAAAGCAGATCTTCCTGTGGCATTCTCTTCTTTAAAATCCTTCCGTGGTGTTTCATCACCTATATTAGAATTACAAGCATGACCATATAGATGCTTTATGATTTGGCCCCTGCTGATCTCTCTTTTCTTTCTTCTTTTTGCAATTTACACCCTTTTATTGACAAGATTGCTCCCATTTCCTGCACTCACACACACTCTCTTATTTTCTGGCTTTGTACTTTGGTTGAAGCCCTGGTATGACCTGCTCATCTTTCTTCACCTGCTCCTACTCATCATTTAAGACTCAGTTTAGGCACCATCTCCCACAGGAAGCCTCCTGTAAAACCCCAGTTGGGCTGAATGCCTATCATCTATGTTATCTAAGCAACTGGAGTGCTTTATTTTCTTCTTATTTAACTCTTCCTCTCAAGGGCAATAATCCATTTTATTCATTTATTTCCTTCCCACAGTAATTAGCTCAGTGTTTGGATATGATTCCAGTATCTGTAGTAAGTTGAATTATTATCAGTTCAACTTGTTTGGTTCCCTTGCCACCAAATGCATATTTTAATGTAATCAAATGAAAAAATGTAAATTGAAAATATGCATTATCTTTAACTGTCTCAGAAGAAGAAATTTAACTCCTTCCTAAATGACAGGGATGGTAAACACAATTAGAAATCTTAACTTCACCCAAATTCCTCTGCATCATACCAGTTATTTTCAATGTCAGAACCATGTATTTGACTTTTATCCCAGGTTCCTACTTCAAAGTCTGGTATAGAATGCATACTACAAATATTTTAGTTTAACAAATTGGTATTTTGATGTTAGAGCTGTCATAGTATTAAATATTTTGAGTGCATAGTATTATAAAACAGCTTTACATTTTGTTCCACAACTGAAATTACAGTTTTATATGGAATGGTATGAAGATTACTCCTAACCAAAAATATGAAATATATTGCTAATATTTTAAGTGATAAGTTTTATAGCATAGTTTGGAAATATGTGTTAAAATACATACTATTTTCAGCATTAGAAGGAATCAAGGATAAAGTTCATCTGGTCCAACTAATTTATCTACAGAGAAGAATATTGAGACCCCAAGAAATTCATTATTTAATAACATATAACTGATTAATAGCCAAGCTGCAAATAGCGGTCAGGTTGAGTTTCTCTCATCTCATGGTTCTGTATTGGTTATTTAATAATGCATCTATCCACTTGGGTTAAATAGGAGCCTGCACATACATGAAAACACACACCCCACAACACTAGTTAAATAAGTATAATCACTTTGTTTTTGGCACTCTTATTTGGACCACTGAGTAGTCTTAAGACTCATCTCAAAATTTAGTAATCATTAAAAAGTTGTTGCAGAATGTTCTTCTCTGTTTTGTAATTTCATTTCAGATTCCATAAGGCCATATGTAACAAAATGGGGTCTGAAAAGTGGTGTCATCTCCAGTATAGATGAAATAAAACAGATGAAGGAAAATGAAAATTTTAAATGTAAATGTTAGTCACAAAGTTTCTTGACACTTGAAAATGAATTTATAAATAGGCTACTAGCCCATTAGCTGTAAAATTGTATACTCTTTAGATATTTATATTATTTTAGAGCATTAAAATATATAGCATCTGTAATGTCTTGTAATGACTCAGGTGATGGTGTTCACCTCTATGGGTATTTGCAGTGCAGTATCAGAAACCTGCAGTTTTCTATAACCTAAGAGTCTGATTTCTGGAAATAGCCTTTATCACTTTTTCAAGTCTGAAATCTGAGAATAATTCTTCAGAATAAGGAAATGGGTCAAAGCCAAGTGTTCCACTTGTACTTAACATGCCAAAAAACATGTGCAAATTTGTATCATTTGAGGGAGGAGAGAAATATTTTATGGCACAGTATTGGAAACTACCTCAGCTTAACTAAATACTTCAAAAAGACCAGTGTAATCATCTGCCATCTATGTTTTAAAATTTATAGTTGAATGGTATTAAAAGATTGTTGCTGTGTACTTCTAAAAGTCTAATCTTTGCTTCTCCAATTCAACTGAAAATCCTTAGTGGCAGGGAATGTATTCTTTTGTTGTTGAATTCTTACAGTTTAGCACAGTAATTATCTTTTATCGATGTTTGTACCTGGTGAAAGCTTCAACAATTACTTTTTGAATTGCATTTAGTGTACACATATGTGTGTATATAATGGTTGCAGGTATGTTTGCAATATATATATATATATACACACATAAAAGCATATATGCATATATAAATATGCAGTCTTACATGTATATGAACATGTATGTATACTAGCATACATACACATATAAAATATATAAGACTAAAATGTTTTATAAACCCAGGAGTAAAAATATTCAGGTAACTACAATCTCCTCACTGTTGCAGTGTTTTAAGGTCCTCGTTACATACACAGCCTATTGCCTAGCAGTGTTCCTTTATGGTAGAGCAAACAGAAGGAAACCTGCCTCGTATACCAACAGCCCCACTGACCTCCTGGGAAATGGGAGACACATTTTTCCCACACCTACTTAGACAGGAAAAGGACTTACCTCTTAAAGTTTGTAACACCTGATTTTTAGCTTATGCTTCAGAGCACTGGGCAAAATGCAAGTCATTTATGTCAAACTATTCCTAATGAAATTCTATTATTTAAGGACATTTCGTCACCCTACTAAAAACCACTTTTCTATACATTCCAAAATACAACATAGTAGAAATAGTAATTTCTTCAGTTAAACATAGTTTTTAAACATAACCTTTTTTTTTCCTTAAGTAATCAAATGGTCTTGGACCAGATTTTGGAATTCTGTGATTTGTTTTTTAAGTTGATCTTAGTAATTTCAGGAATATATAGAATACTTTGAACCAGGTGTTAATAGAATGGATAGAATTTTTCTGAAAATGTTCAGAATTTCTTTCAATCTCTGTTTTTTTTCTGTTCACCTATAACAGTTTTGACTGTCACTTTGTGTCCTGATGCAAACCCCATCCTACATCTCCCAGTAAGTTCCTGATAATAGTCAGGAAGTTATTCAGGTGCATTTATTGAGGACCATTGTGTGAAAGGAATTGTGCTAGGAGCCTCACAGGAATTAGTCTATAATCCTCAACACTGAAGAGGTTCTGCCATTAAAGTGGTACCACAAGACAAATATAGTCATGAAATACTATATACTATATAGTCATGACTATATTGTGGTACCACTATATAGTGGTACCACAAGACAAATATAGTCATGAAATACTACTTTACTAATGGAGTCAACACATATAAATATGCCCCAAACATAGTGTATGTGTATAGAAATTTAACTCATAGTGCATAGGTGAGTATTGGGGTGCTGGTAGTTAGGACAAAAGATTTTGCAAAACCACAAATAACTAAATAAATAGATAATCAAATTAAAGATAGAAAGATCTATTTACTATAACTATATTTACTATAACTATATTTATATAGATAGAAGGATCTATTTACTATAACTATAAAAGATAGAAGGATCTATTTACTATAACTATAAAAACTATGAAAACTATAAAAGATAGAAGGATCTATTTACTGTAACTATATTTACTATGTTATTCATAGAAAAATACATGCTGCCATCTCTTTACTGTATTCAGTCACTCATTTTTATAGTTGAAAGAAAGGTCTATAGGATGGAAACACAGAAATTAGAGAAGGAACAGCAGTCAGAGAAAAACCTTTAGAGAAAATTAAAGATCATCCTAGTTTGTACAATAAACCAAGCTTTTAAAAACTCATAAAAGTAGGAAGTTGGCTTATTTTTGCTTTTCTAATACTGTAAAAGTACACACTTACTGTAGAGATATTAACATTTAAGTAAAAGATAATGGGAAGAATGTCACAGTGTCAATCATGTAATTTTTAAGAAGTTTTCTGAAATTGCATGAGACAGAGGAAACATGATCTTGCTTCTGGGGTGGCAAACAGCCCACCACTGTTAGATAGCTGAAGTGCCACATCCTGCATCTTGTTAAATGTAACTCAATCATCTCTATTTCAGCAGAAGGGTCTTTATTTTCATCCTGGCACTCCAGTCTTAAAGTAGACTAAAGCTTACGTTTGTTTAAAGCTACAACATGATTATTCCTATAAAATAATTAGTGATATTTGAACCACTTTCTGATAGAGTCAATTTAGAGACAGACTAAGTGGCTTTCCACATTTATTGAATTCACATTTGAAAATGCTGTTGAAAATATTTGAAACCCAGTATTTTTAAGGAAGTGTAACAGGATGAACTCTCAAGAATCTCTGTAAGGTTATAAAACATGATTCTGTCTTTAAAATCTACTTAATCCCACTACTTATGGTCAATACAGTTAGAAAGTTTTGCCATGACTTGAAGGCATAGAAAATATTATTCTCTTCAGATTAAAGCAATCATATCTTTATACTTAATTTTGTACTGTTTTAGGACTTTGGGCAATTATTATGAAAAATAAATACAAACATGTATTATTGTGTAAATTAAGTAACTGTAACAATTTGTATTATGAATCTAAACGATATGTATGGGTATCCATTTGTAAACATGAGAAGCTGACATTTGTGCAATATTAATTATTGTCACATTCCTGCCAGTGTATTTAAACAGTGATCCTAAAGGTAAAAAGAAATGTTTCTGTTCAAACTATTATAGTACAAATTCCACCAGGATGGAAAATTAACTTATTTACCAGCCAATCAGGATTCCCTAGTGTTCTGAAAAACAGCATGAAACAAAACTTGTTGAACAGTTAAAATACTAAAGAGTGCCATTGACCTATGAGACGTAATGACTTAAAATATAAATAGTAGCAGGAGATATTCCCATAATAACTGTACAGGTGTTTCACCTGTTGACCTTAACTTCTCTGCTTCCTAAAGTTAAGTATGACACTTCTCTGGGAAAATAATTTGCTCTGAAACATAAATACTCACTAACTCCTGAAGTTTGCAACTTAGGTTATTAAAACCCACTCACATGTTGAGGATTTAGTACTAGTAATGGGTCTTCAAATAATTTAAGGCTTGATTAACCATTGATATACCATTCTTTCTAGACTGTGCAGACTGTAAAAGGTGGAGGATCTCAAAAACACATCTGGCCAAGTGAGTCACCAGTAATTTGTTAAGTGGTAAAATGCTGCCCTCCTTCAATTTGCAGCTGCCTGCAGTTGCAGGGCTGATTAGCGAAGGCAACCCCATGCTTGTTAGTCTAAGTCATGGTTTATTTGCTCACCACTACCCTCTTGACTCCTTGAGTTTTAATTTAGATAATCTTATACTTTATGGTCAAACCTACAGGACTCAGTATGTAAATTTAGTGTACTTAAAATCTAACATGCAATAATTAAAGGACAACTTTTCAAACCATAAAATTAATATCAACCTAGATTCTCCTTTATTCTTTTTCATTAAACATGTGTCATGCCTACTACAGGGATTCTCAGAATGTGTCTCCTCTTTCTCCAAAATAGCATTTCAGAACCACCTTTTTTTCCCCCCCAAGATCTACATGGTAGCCTCATCCCTATGTTCCATTCTGATGCCCAGAGGCTTGACCACACCCTGGGACATGTAGAGAAAGAAACTGCCTAGTGACACTAGCTCTCTGGATGTCCTTGCATCTGGCAATGACAAATATAAGCACTTTGACAACCATGATGGAGGAGAGAGATGATCAACTGCATTTCTAGACAAAGAAATTAAATGTGTACTGTTATGAATTATGCTCTTGTGATTTAAATTCAGATGTCCTATCTCCCGTATAACATCTATGTTAGCAACATACTATGACACTTTACAATCTATAGAAACAATCTAATATTTCTTTACAATCTATAGTAGATGGAAGGAGGTCTTTCATTCTAGAGAAATATAGAATTGTACAAAAGTAATAATAGCAACATTGAAAAGTTTCTGTGCTTGGAAGGAGAGACCAAGCATATTTTGTTTTATGGACTCTATAATAGTTACTTTAGCAGCATTTTAAAGGAAGAAATTAGAATTCCAACGTTCGGGTCTACATTCTAATACATGCTCTTATTTAAGAGCATTAAAAGCTAACGTAATTATAGCTGCAGAGAACAAAATTATTTATTAAAATCGGGAGATTTCTAGGACACAATATTTTCATTATGTAGCATAGTCTTCCCCCATTCTTTAGTTAATTTATTAATCCATTAATTAATAGGTTAAGCTTTATTCTGTGCCAGATGCTGTCCTGAACACTGGAAACAAAATAATGAGAATAAAGAGTGCCTGTTCTCTTTGAAATTACAGTCTACCAAGCAAATTTAATACGATATAAGGTAATAAGAGTTATAATAGGATATTTTACTAATATAATAGTTATAATAGACATATATCATAGATACATAGTACACCATAGAAACACAGGAAAAGGGAAGCTCCCAGAATACTTGCAAAGTATTGTGAAAAATTGCACAAGGATAGATAGATAGATATAAACTTTTATACACACACACACACACATATATATATACACACCTACACTCATATCCTCAGTTCCTAATGCAAAATCCTGATATAGGGCATATTTGCTTTACAAAAATAGAATAGCATGTAATCATGAGAGATCCTTCAAAATATATGGGCAGTCTGTCATCAGCTAGATTCTTCCACAATAGTAGGAAATAGATAATGAAAATAGATGCAGGAATTGATTAAAGAGTATAGCAGTAGAGAGGTATAAAAATTTTCTACAAACTAGACAAAATGAATATGAAAAGATTTATAAATGGTTCATGTGACTTGTGGTAGAAAAAAATTGACATTAGGGCACTCATTACTGGGAATACATATCGCTATTCTCAAACAACATATAATTTGTTTTACAAGTTGAAATGACTGGCATGTAGGAAAAAAAAATCTCAAAATATTGTTGAATGAATGGATAAATATAAATGAAACAATGCAAGGAATTTGACAAGTAAAATGTTTTCAAAGGTTTTGGGGTTTGAGAGTAAAGAAAGAGTGTATTTAAAATTGTGTCTCTGAAATCAAATTTGATGTGCTAGATGGAACACTGTGGCAAGTATTTACTGACAGCCTGAGAAATATACCACTATATTCAGCTTTATTCATTCACTTTTAGTTTTCTTATTTCTCTAAGTTTTTATCATCTTGGCTTAATAGAGTTGAAATAGGTATCATAACATCATAAAATCTACAGTGATTATTTTCTAAGTCAAAAAGAGACCACCAAAGTACCTAATTTTTTAATTATATTTTAATTAAAAGGTAAAATTATATGCATTTATTGTGCACAACATTATGTTCTGAAAAATGCATACAATGCGAAATGATAAAATCAAGTTAGCTAACATGAGCATTACCTCATATAGTTATTATTTGGGGAGTGAAAGTACTTTATACCCATTGACTTAGCATTTTTCAAAATCTTGCATATTGGTAATCAGAGTCAGCATGTTTCACAATTCTCTCAAAAATATCAAATACCACTTCTAAAAATGATACCATATGAAATATGCTCATTTTTTTTGAAATCTCACGTCCAAAGATGAACTAATTTTTTTTCCTTATGTGGTTAACATATTTTGTCAATTCATTGTTAAAGCTTAATTGAGATAATAGAGTTAAAAACTGTGTGAGTACAATGGATATAGTGGATGTTATTTTTGTCTCAAGAGAAGGATTATAAAATTCAATTACATGTTGGAGGTTTTAAAACTGTTTCAATTCACCAAAGTCATGCATCAACTTTTAAAAAAAATAGGAGTAATCACATTGTCATTTAAGTCTTCAACTCAAATCTTTTCAACTCAGATCTGTAATTTAAGAAGACGCAAAGCTAGACACATTGCATGCTATTTCTCTTTGATACAGCAGGGAAAAGAAAATGAATTTATGTTGATTGATTTTTCAAAGAGATTCATTCTATGGATATACTCTAAGGAAAAATGGTAAATGGAATTTTCTTCACAAATCATTGTTAATGATAAAAAAAATTGTTAACTAATAAACAAGGCAATTCCTAATCTCCCCTATAAGGTGACAGCTGCTTTTGTAGCTCAGGCAGTGAAATGAAACCCAGAACATAAGCTACCCTGACACCACGGAAGAAAAAAATGGGGAGGAGCATTGACTATATCCGATGATGTTTTAAATTTGAGGCTATACAGAATAGAACAGAATAACTGAAGTTTCATTCTTCATAAAACTCGCTATTTGGAGAAATTTGTACTATACTGTAGTTTTGAGTCACAGTGCCTAAGTGTTGGTTTTGCCATTATGGCATACTCTTGTAAGGAGATTTAATTCTAGAGTTTGGTATTTTTGTTCCCTACCATTATCAAAGTCCTTAAAACATTTCAAATACAGAAGAAAAAAGGGGGGACCTTTCTTAGAATATAGAGATTATAATAAACTTCCATCTGAGGTGCAACACTTTTTTCAGTGGATAACAAAGGGTAACTCTATGCATCTGCTTTGCCTGAGTCAGATGTAAAATAATCCTTACACATTACTGTTAGTTTGTTCACTTTGTTTATTTAGTATAGATCTATTTATTTATTTATTTGTTGAGAAGGTGTGTGAATGTCTTCACTGAAAGCAGATGACTAATAACTTCATATCCTGAAACACCGAGCAGCCAACCTGCTCATTTCATTTGTATTCCATGGATGCCTCACTTTTCCTCCTCGCTGCTGGCCTGTACTGATCAGTGTTAACAATGGGATTTTTGTCTCCCTTGAAAACTTTCTTGTTCCAATTGAGTGGAGGTGGAGACATTCACTTAAAAACAACAACAGGTATTTTCAGTGTTCCGTTGTTTTTTTTTTATAACATATCAATATTCTGGAACCAACATTCATTTATCAGGTAATCTAATAAACTTGTACGGGTGACAAGTTTGTTAAACACGTAGCAATGACCAAAAGAAAATGACATTTTTAAATATTTTTGAAATGTTGATGTATGAGATGGATTGAAGAAGACAAAATACAAAAGAGAATGTACAAGTTATAAATCATGTCCTAAGAACTGGATTTTAGCCACTGTTGACAACTTGGATACTAACTATAACTTATGCATTCCTTCTCCAGTCTTCCTCTTCCATCCCCCACTCAGATATACTGACCAAATAATATGCACCTACTCACTCCACTAATCAAAGTCTCAAGAAAAGGCATAATGTTCCTTATAGTTTCGGAGATCCTTAATTATCTAGGTTTGTCATAAAATGTACAGCCACAAATAATGTAACTCTTTGTCCACCTTCTTGTTTCTTTCCACATTGATTTAATATTTATCACTTTGATTCATTTGGAAAACAAGAAGTCTCGATGTTGCAAGGAAAACACAGAACTGCAAAATGTTACAAATTCAGTCCAGAGAAAAGATGAGCTTGTTTTACTGAAATATCTATTCATGGGGTTGGGGAGGGGCATGGATCTGAGGAGGACTTAATGCTTCTGTAGAGATTGAATTCCCTTTGCATTGTCCCAATTGCTTTTCTAAAGTCATGCTTTCACATGTTGCTTATACTAAAAGCATTCATAAGGGTCAAGTATGAAAAGTGTAACTTAATTTCTGAAACTTTGCTTTTAATCTGCCACTCCCAGTTCCCATCCATGACTCCAGTAGTTCTTAAATAACTATCATTTTTGGCTAGAGCAAATAATACATCAAATATTTAGCTTTCCCAATTACTAGGTTGTCTTTTGATCTTCTAAAGAATTGTTTCACCCACACAAATCTTTTTTTGTGACAAAAAAAAAAAGGGTTCAAATTCCCTGTACCAGAAAAACCCTCATTAAAAAAGAACTTCAACATGAGAATCAGAGCAAGGGCAAATGTTTGACTATGGCCTTTGCTAGAGTTCTGTTGATCGTAGGCCTTTCTCAAATACTGAGGAAGCATTCCCTTGAAGAAAGAAATAGCAGGAAATAACAGATGTTGGACGGAAACTAATACATGGCTTCTTACATGACTCAATCACAAAACACCTTGGGACAATCACTGAAATTTGTTTCTAGTATTGATATCCTTCTTGGTGTTATTTCTTAGGAGAACTGATTAACCAACTCATTTCAAAATCCCCGACTCAGTCATTTCCCCTAACAAGTCACTTACTTCTGTGGGCTGCACACGCTCTCAGGGAGTTCTCTAGTCACAACAAAATGGGGATGCAGGAAGAGATAACTTAGTTTAATCAAGAGCACCATAGCTTGAAGTACTTTTTATCCATAAATTCTTTTAAATACATCTAAACTATACCTTCTCCTTATATTCTTTTACGCTCAAATATAACCAAGTATTTTACCTTCTATTCACAAGATGATTCAGGGTGTTTCTAACCTAGAGAAGTACCTGGAATATCATTTCACAAATTAGAATTATTTCTCTTCTTAAGTTACAATATTTATTGCCATCCCAAATTCTTTCATAACAACAAGACATAGAGTGGGCATTTTAAAAAATATACACATTGGTTTTATCCAATATAAAAAAATGTTCAGAAACACCATTCCAATGGAGAAATACATAAATACAGATCTCCTATGACTATACAAGTCTTTACTGAAAAAACCAACAGGTTAACTAACCTGTTGTGAAGTTGGAAGTGCTGTTTCTTTGGATATTCAAACAGCACCCAGAAAATGCCACTCTTAGTAATCCATCTCAATATGGAGTGTGGTGATGTTGAAAACTACTGATTTATTTGACAGAAATATATACAACAGCCTGATCATCATATTAAACACCTGCTCAAATTTGACACTATGGCAGAAGTTAATCACATTTAAAAATGTGAAATGTTAGAAGACATTAGGAACTCAGTTGCAGAGAGAATAAATTATAGTACATGATGTAGATTGTGGTTTAGAAAAATAATTCAAAATAGAATGCTTTTAGGAAGAAGAATGAATTCTTCACTCACTTTAAGTAAAATTCAATGTTAAAAGGTCAATAAAATATTTCTGAATTTTAATTAGCAAACGATGCAGTAAAATCAGTGGTTATGGTGGCACATACAGCAGGGCTTATCATGTCTGAACATAGGTCACAGATTTTCAGAATAAGAAGAAAAAACCAGAAGAGCAAATCAAATCCACATTTCATACCTGCAGCCATGTTCTGGTATGTTCTGAAAACCTTCAACCAGGTCCACCCTTACTTTGTTTCTACCTGAGTTGAGAAAAAAAATAAAAATAAAAAAAAAATAAAAAGTTTAATTACTTCTCCAGTGCTTGGAAGAATATTCAAAAAATGAAAACAACTTTAGCTAACCTTATCTGTCAAATGAGAAAGCAGTAAAACTATAAGATTCCAAATGTTTTGTAAGATTCCTGCATTTTTCAGGTATATAGTTTTTTCTTTTTTCATGTTTTACAATCACAGGTAAAATATCTATTTTGTAGCTAAACTTTTCTACTATTTTATAATTTATTCAGGCTGGGTCACTTCTACCTGAAGGATTTACCATTTTTACTTTTTAAAATTAAATTTGCACAAAAAGAAAATGTAAACATCAATTTATTTGACTTTCAAGCGTCTTGAAAAAATACAAAGCTGATAAAAATGTGAAGGGTCTGGAAAATACCACATGCAAATAAATCAAGTTTTTAAAAATGTGTTTGTAAATATGGGGGGGTGTGTGGGCTGTCAAATCCCAGGCATTGACATTTATTTAAAGTATTTGTTTTACAAAAATGAAATCACTCTGTCCTGATTTTGTGATTCAGAACCCATATTGAATGTCTTTTTCCCCTGTGGCGTCAGTTCTGACCCTCTTTTATCTGAATTTACCTGCAACTTTTCTTTTTCCTGGAACACATCAAAATATTCCAAGATTAGACATTACATGGGTGAAATGGATACACTCCTAAATTTGCTTTATCCAGTTTAGTTTTGACAAAAAACCTAATGTTCCTATAGTATGCAGCAAAAACTAGAGTAAAAAAAATGCTTTAGGACATTTAAATGTGCATTGATGAAAACAGGGAAACTAAAATATTTGAAGTATTCATGTGTAAGATTTCAATAGAATAATTCATTGGTCCGTTGTTCTAAATAATCCCAAAGTGACATGAATTCCTGTGCAGAATGAGTGTCTGTAGAGAGTAATCCATGGAAGACAGACAGGCCTCTTGTCATCTGCAGCCCTAATCCATTGCCCAGAGCGTGAAAAGTGCTAAGGATAACAAGTGTGAGAATCAGTAAAATCAACATTATTTTTGGATTTTATTTTCTTAACAATACTAACTGATCAATAGGCTTGTAGAAACTGACAAATACAATAGGATCTGTTTGACAAATCAATCCAGTGAAGTGAAAGAAGAATCCCGCCTCTCTTTCCCCTCCCCCTTTCTATCCTCCTCCACCTACACTCACAAACACATTTTGAAAGAGACTGTGTGTGTGTGTGTGTGTGTGTGTGAGAGAGAGAGAGAGAGAGAGAGAGAGAGAGAAGGAGGAGGAGGAGGAGGAGGGCGGGCGAGCGCACACTGACTGCTTTTTTTCTATTGGGCTGTAGTCCTTTAGTAATGAAAGCTGTCGTGACAATGCTTAGATCATTTTTTTGTAAGGATTCTAAACTGCTTGCAGCTAAGTGTTTGTGTTTTTAATTGTGAGACTCACCCTCTCTTTTAGCCCAAGAAATTTCCATATTATTGAAGTTCAGTTCTCCTGTATATCAAGTGTTAGGAGGGGGGTGTCAGTGGCAGGAAAGAAAGAGCAGAGAAAGTTGAGCACCAACGAAAGAAAAGTTCTCTCCTTTTAACTTTTGTGCAAACCCCAAATCCTATAAGGATATCAGCTTTGGGGAGGACTGAAAGAAAATAGAAGAAATTGAGACACCACAGACCACATGCCTACTTTGTAAAGAACTGATGGTGTTTGGATGATTTCCTGAATAGATGTACATGTGCCCCCCAGAAAATTTAGTGACCCTTCACCAACTCATGAAGAGACAGAAATATTCATTTTATTTTGGTTCTTGACACTCAGCAGGGACTTTCTTGAACTTTGTCATCCTCCTCTGCCCTTTAAACCAAAACTAGGGAAGTAGCTTTAATTAATGAGATGTGATGCATTAAAAATGTTAGCCAGAGCATTCCAGAAGCTGGAAAGTCATGGATGTTTTTAAATTTTGAGTATCCTTTTGAGAATCCCCTGTTGTAATTTATAATTCTCAGTGGACCTATATTTGTCTTGAACTGATTGTTGAAATGGGCTTTACTAGGAATTTCTTCACTGAAATTGCAGTGGGGCAGGAGAAGGGGGTGGTTGAGCCTAAGGGGTTTGTTGGGAGGAGGGAATGATCTCTAACAAGGCTTTAAAACCTTCAGTGGTTAAAGTTATATTGATGAGAAGGTTTCTCTCTCCAACACACATACACACACACACACGCACACACACAATATACAAGTTCAGCAGGATCGTATAATGAGCATGAATTGTAAATTATGTAGGTAACAGAATTCAGATTTTTTTAATCAAAATTGCACCCAAAAATGGCTATAAAACAACGCTTGCCTTGGGAAGTAAATTTATAGCTACATGCCTTTCACAGGCACGCTGGAGGGTTCTGCTCCCGGCTCTAATCTCTGTGAGATGTTTTTTGCATGTGTTGTGTGACAGGAGGGAAGGGGAGTGAGTTGAGCTCGCCTGTTCTCCCATTGTCAGCCAGTCTAGTGAGTGTTGGGAAAACCTGTCTGTGGGATCTTGTGTCATCTCTCCCTACATGTGTACAGGAAAAGTCCGCGCTGCTCCTGCTCACGGTTCCCCTCTCTCTCCCTCTCTCTCTCTCTCTCTCTCTCATTCTCTCTCTCTCTTTCTCTGTTTCCCTTTCATTCTGCTTCCCCGGAGCCGAATGAAGCAGGGAGCAGGATTAGAGTCAGCCACCAGCTATCAGAGGAACATAGATAAAAGGAACTGCTTCTTAAGCACCACTGCCGCAGCCCTTGTTAATTTTTTTTCTCTCTCTCTCTCTTTTTCTCTCTCTCTCTCTCTCCACACAACAGTTGTGCCTCATTATCCGGTGCCTGGCTCGATTTTTTTTTTTTTTTGAGGGTTTGAAGTTTCTGTGCTTCAGTGACTGTTACAGAAGAAGAGGTGTTAGTGTTGCCATGAGGTCTTGATTGTCTGCATTTATGAATGAAACTGACCTAAATCACCTGTTACCTCCAGTTTCCAGATTGTTTGAACTTCTCTGGCCGCACAATACAGGAAGGAAGACTGAAGCAGCACAGGGACCTACAGCGTCTGCAGCATGGGCTGGTTCACTGGGATTGTCTGTCTTTTCTGGGGAGTATTACTTACAGCAAGAGCAAACTATCAAAATGGGAAGAACAATGTGCCAAGGCTGAAATTATCCTACAAAGGTAAATCTTTATTTTTCTTTTATTTGGCTAGCTTTGTCGCCACACACCCCCCCACCACCACCACCAACACACACACACTTTGTTCCTTGAACTCCCTCCCAACCCAAACCATCAAACCTTTAGTTTAACCTGGGAAACCTATGTGATTATGTGTGTCTTTCTGAGATGATTTGAACACTTTTTTTTTAAAGCACGTCTTCTGTTTGATATGTGACAATTTAAATGCAAACAAAGAACATTTAATCACATTTGCAGAGAAGAGCTGCATGCCTGGTACATGCTGATCTGTATATCTTATGATCATATCTTTAGTTAATTTTTCTGACTTTACTTCTCTTAAAATTTTTAAAACGATATTAATGTAAAAATGGTCTCTTTGTAGATGTGCATGCCTTGCCTATAATAATTGTTATGATGAATTGTATTTTCTTAGTTTTAGACATTAAATGGTTAATCATCATCATGAATATTCAGTTTGTTCAAATCTGACAATCAGATGCTTAACATAAGCAGTAGATCATGGTTTGCCAAGAGAATATAAACTGGAGAACAGACTAGTTTTTCCACAGTGTGTTATGATTGTACAAAAGACTGTGTATTTGACTAATTGGTGTAAAGCTAGCCTTTCAAATATAATGTTATTTAATTCCATATGTACTTCAGTGAGAATTGAAGAGCTATTACACTCTAGTTGCATAGCTACTTATGTGAACTTCTTTTCAAAAAAAGTGTAAATTGAAGAAAGAAAAACACCCATCTTTATTTGGTTACAGTTTCATGCATGTGCTTGTTTTTAATTGAGGATTTAGGAGAAAATATTCATTATAAAATTTGTTTAGACAGGTTGTATAGATTGATGTACAAAGTAATGCTAAAATGCTTCCAAGACAATACTTTTTAATGTCAGAAAATACTCATATAACTCAGGTATTATGAAATGGAGTTGAAGATTAAACTGTTTTCAGTCAAGTAATTCTGCTCCCTAAGGTGCTGATTTCTTATGATTCTCAGATTTCTAGAATTGGGGGTGGGGTAGTGAGTAGCTTCAATTATGCTACAATTTTAGCCTATAGGGTAAAAGAAAACTATTGGATATCTGTGGTGATGTCTATCTACCGTACACTGCTCTATGCCAGAAGATGTAATCTTTAATTTTCACATGATGGGTAAAATCTCCTTCTGAATGCTCTAGTGTGAATGAGGATCTCAAGTAGGAAAGAGAGATGTAATTTTCACACTCTGAATTAGAAATTAAACACCTATTAAAAGTGTTTATTTGAATTTAATACTTATTGTGAAAAATACATTGAATTAGAAAATATAATTTTTGGGGTGTCCAATGAAGAATAGATTTTAAGCATCAGCAAAAATTGCAATTTTATTTATTATGCAAATAAAGCATACTATTCATTAAATACTCAATTAAATCTCTATTTTGTTTCTATTTAATAACTGTCTTTAAATTGTTTCCATAGCCTATAATGTTATCAAATAAGTCTTAAGTCAATAGTTGATTTTATTCAAGTTTATATTCAGTATAAGTTTACATGCAACTTTAGATCTCAAAGATATGAATGGCTACATACTGTAATTTTAGACAAATAAATTTGAAAAAAATGAAATACATTCTAAATATAAGATTAAGAGATAATTGTCCAAGGGTTAAATCAATTTTAAAATCATATAAAATTTGATTATCACACTTTCTTATTTTGAAACCATCTTATTCTCATGGAAATAGATTATTATTCTCCATGATAGAAGCAGTACCTGTTTTGTCTATACATTCAAGTCAGGTAGATAGCATTTAATTAAAATACTCCTTTCTTGTACACATATGCTTTAACCTTGTCTGATGAAGTAACTCTATACATTGACAAGATGTATACTTTGGACACTGTCATTATAAGCTTTTCCATTTTCTTTTTTTAATCAGTGGCATCCATCAGATTATTGTGCTTTTTAAAAAATCAAAACGGTCTCACAGCTATATAACAATTCTATTGATACACCAAAAACTTGGCAGTTTGGGAAAATAAACTGTAAAATGGGCAACAACAAGAATAAAAAGGACGGTCCAAGCAGTTTTTCGTATGTCATTTTATTGGTCTGTCATTACCTTTTTGTCTCTGCATGTGGCTTGTTTTGCCAAAGCAAACACCTGGTAGCCAATTGTCAGTACTTTGCTTCTAAACTATAATGGAGATTTTTTTTTTTTTTTTTAGCTACTTCTTTTTCCTCCTTAATGAGATGTCAAACATAGTTAAAACATCAACTGCATTGCCCTTAAAAATATTCCAGCATGACTCATGAAGAGTTAAATCCCTGCCAACCTTCATTTCCCATGGTCACTTGTTTTCAAAGATCCACCATTAACCCTCTCATTGCTCAGGTGGCCAAGATGAAGTTTCAGGCAATCACTGAACTTACTTTCTACTTGCCTGGTCATCTTGTCTGGTGGGAGATAAAAGAGATTTGATACATTAAATGAGAAAGAAGAAGAAGTAAAAACAAGAAGGCAACCTTTGTAGGGAATGTACACCCATATCTAATAAGATACCTCTTTACTTTCTAGGAAAAAGGACTTGAATAGATGTGCTCAGGACCATCTGGAGAAGTGATAATATTAGAAAAATGGGGTATGCTGGCTTTTCCTCTGAACCAATCTGATTTAGAATCCTTGTGGGGGAAGAAAATGTGAGAACTCCATAAATCTCAGCAGTCACATAGAAATTATCCTCAAGAAACATTCACTCAGAGATACTTTTGCCTTCCTTAAATGTATGCAGTCAAGTTAAAAGTTAAGCTGCTTCTTTTAAAAACTGGCCCATAACTGTTCATTCATCTATAAAACTAGGCCAATTTCACTTTTCTTATGAAATACTAGAAAATTATTTAATTTTTCATTTGGGATATGTCCGTACAATGAAGTTTCAGTAAAATCTATGTACATCACAAGAACGAATAGGTTTTGGGTTTTAAACAAATGACAGACATTCCATCATTCAGTATAATGGGTTTTCCCATGACATTGTGTGCTTCAGTTTTAGTAGAAATCAAAGACACATGCAAGTCTCAATGTGATGGTGATCCTATGAATCCAAAGGTTAAATCAATGATTTTAACCTTTCCTTCATAGGGAGAATTTAGTAAATAACACTGAAATAAAAGGTAGACATTTTAAAGGCTTTCTTTTCATATTTGCTGACATTTCCCCCCAGAGTCTTATTTAATTCTTGTGAGAATGAGATTGCCAATTAGGTCAAAGTTCTCATGTATAGTTTTCTGATATTAGAAGATAATTTTATTTAATTAAAAACTCTGAAGTAAAACTTTCAAAAGTTTTTTTTATTTGTTTTTCTTCTATTCCTTAACAAATTATTTTTGTTTATAAAAAACTAATTAATATGAATAATCATTTACTAAACTTGATTTTTGTTCAGGAATTTTTTAACTTCTACTGAAACATTGTTTAATTATATATACTATATGTATAGTATTTTATATATATAGTATTTATTTATATATAGTACATATATAAAGACATGGATATGTGTATAGGTATGTATATACATATATTTTATTAGATTTAAAATATGGATTTTCATGTTGATATTTATGGTTGGGAAAAGTAATTTCAGCAATCTGCAGGATTTGAATTATGGTAAAAATTCTTCACAAAATAAATGTATTAGTTTAAAATGATAATTGTATTTTATATTATAATATATAAAATATGTATAATAAACTGGGTGTAAACTCTTAAGTCCTATGAAAAGTTTTGATGAATATCTTAAGTATTCACATAATAGTATAGAACAGAATGTGTCTTACACTAAAAATTCAGCTATTCACAGTTAAAATAGAACTTTCTAGTATTGGTAGGGGAGGGAATGACACACACAAGCTCATTGACACATACACACACATACACACACATGTGTGCAAAGAGCAACAAAGTCATAAATTCTTTGCAGTTTCTTTTCTCAAACAGTCACTATTCATTTGGCACCTGGTATTTAACTAGCTTATTTTTATTTAACATGATCTTTTCTTTTCAAATTTTATTAACTTTAAAATCAGATTTTGATTCTAAGATCTTCGATTTAAACACAAAGAACACTACAACTTTTAATTTGTCTAATCAATGAGTATATCCTGCCAAAATAATGAAAAATGAACATAAAATAATGTAAAAGTCACACATCTTGTGATTCAATTCAATTTTGTTCAGAACACAAGATAGCTAGTGAAGTCTCAAATTTGTGGCTGTTCTGTTAAAGCTGCCAAACAGATTGGACTTTGAAATAATAATTTATACAGTGTCAACTTTAGCATGTAGGAAAATAATTGAGAACACAAAATAAGCCTCTAAACCATTAACTTTTAATAATGATATTCAATTTTTATTAACAAATAAATCTGAATATTGTATAGACAATTTTCCTAATTCTAATTTTTATGTTGTATTTTCTGTCCATGTTAATTAACAGTCTACTACTGTAAATGATGTGAAATACCTGTTATTTAGCCCAATAAATAGATGTATAGGTTGTGATATCTAATTTCCTTTTATTTTCTGATTTTTAATTATCACACATAAACATAATTAACAAATATATTATGATTTGGGGTCAATTACATTTAAATTCTGTACTTGAGAATTAATTTAAGGGCCTGGAGTTGTGGCTCAGTGGTAGAATGCTGGCTTGGCATATATGAAGCCCTGGGTAAGATACTCAACACCACATATAAATAAATAAAATAAAAGATCCATTGACAACTAAAAAAATTTTTTTAAAGAATTAATTTAAGGATCCTCAAGAATAAATTTAATTAAATTAATTAATATGATTATATATGTCCCTATTGACAAAAATAGATACAAAGCTAATGATTATAGATGATATCCTTAGTGTGAATACACAATTGCATTCTAGATTAAATTTTGCATCACATTTTCAGATGTGTGCTTTAAGACACATATTTTAAATTTATCATCAACTTTTAGGTTTCTGCAAGAAATTTTGTGGTTTATATTATGATCTCAAATTTTCTCATTTAAACTTCATCCACACATCTATGTGGTAAAAAGGTCAAAATGCCACAACTTCACACCTTTTAAAGAATTTTTAAGTCTAAAATCAGGACTATCTTAAATAGAATATATACTTGATTTTTTCTAAAATATTCCAAAATGACCAATATAAAAATAAAATTTGGATGGATAATTATGTAACAAGTGTTCAATGGGATAAATGGAGAGGATAAATGAATGACTTTTCCAGGCACCTATTTCACTAAAGTACATTTCATTTTTTCATATAACCACTTTTATTTACAAAGTCCTAATACTATAATTTGGCAAGTTGCGTATTAGACTAATAAAACATTACTCCTATCAAAACATTATGAATTAGTTTATAATAAAATGATCCATTGTGGTAAAATTGTACATATAACCTCCAAACAAAGTTAGAGTTAGAACTTATTTATAAAGATCAGCAGTTGTAAATATAAATTAGGATTGGAATGGCTTCACCTTTTTTTGATTTCTAAAGTACTATCTAAAGGAATTATCATGATTTGCAGTTCTATGTTTCCACTAATAGGTGGCACTAGCCATTTGTGACAGCTTTTTCATTGGTTTGGAAATGGAGAGGCTGCTGGGTTAAGTACCCATGGATTAATGTGTAGAAGCTGTGCTTGGGAAAACTGGCATAAGAATCACAAGATGTGACATGCACAAAACTGATGCATTACTTAAGTGAAATGTGCTAAAGATTTTCATGTGTTCCTTGCATGCATTTATTGGTATATTTTGACTCTGAAGAAGTAAATCATTATAAATAAAAAACAAGCAAACAAGTACTTTTTAACTTAAATGAGATTATATGTAAGTCTGATCTCTACAATAGAAAGTAAATTAATTAGTAAAATAGTGGTACCCAACAATTAGAATGATGGAAGAACAGTTTTGCATATATGTAAGCTAATTACATATTCAGGTGTGTAATAAATTACGTATATGTTTATTTTCTAAATCATAACATGTGCTTATAGGAAGGAGTGAGCTTGCCTGTGGTGCATTATTGCTATCATGTATAATTAGAGAGTACCTAGCTGAGAAGATAAGTAATGTTTAGGAAGTTGTATTTTTAAAACAATGGATTCTTTTAATTTTTAACTTCTTTAAAATTATCATCATAATTAAACATATGGAAGAATCAATAAATCCCATCTGACATAAATAAGTCTGAATGTCTCCAGCTACTATCTCCTTCTATTGCCAAGACATAAACATCAGTATAAATAGAGAATTCTCACACTATTTCCAAACAGTAACAAAGCTGGACTCTGTCAAACCCAGGATAAGAAAATATACAATTTATACTTGAACTAGGGAATGAAGATAAGCAAAAATAAAATTCTGTTGATAAAATAAGAATGATTTGGTCTTAGTATTTTCTGCAAGCTTAGGCTAGAACTTAGAAGGATCACAAATTTAGGAGGTCTTGTCGTCTTTTGAATATGCCATTAAACCTGCATTTCTAGGTTTCCCTTGCTTGGAAAAATATGGCATAGGAAACAATGTTGACCAAAACTTAGAGTAATTAATGTGTTCCTACAATCATAAATATGTCTTTAGGTAAAACAAAACATCACCCACTTGGCTTTTGATCAGAATAGGAAATGAAACCACTCTATTGACTACATCAAATGACTTCCTTAAGTCTGTGAAACTACTTTTGTGAATCATCTTTGTGGGGCCAGATTGTGAGATTCATGAAGCTGGATATGTATTATATATGTATTATGCATTCTTTTTCATCTTTATAGTCTGAAAGGCTAGCACAGTCACTCATTGTTGACTGATTTTGTGATTTAGTTGATGCATCTTGTTTTTTGAACCTAAAATATGCCTTTCAAAAGACATAATTCCTTTTGGATACGAGAATGCAAATTGATAATCAATTCATTATAAGTGAATCATACACTATAGCACTGTAGAAAAAGGAAAAGTGTTGCTAGCTGCAAGGGTAGAGGCTATATGTCAGTGACACTTAGGATGCACAGTGGAATCTCCCCCAAACAATATCTCATTTTGAACCAAGGCTATTCCAAGACTGAATTAGAAAGTATGGGGAGCTCTCTTTGCCTACAGCTCAGAAATGGGAAACACATAATACATATGTGCAGGAAGATTCTAGGTACAAGGTGAGGAATCACTTCCTTTCTTTGGATACATTTGATGTTCCTTTTTCTCTTATGTTGCAGTGCACAAATACAGAAAAGAAAGTGAGACTAAAACCAAATAGTGGCAAAAGACAAAGAAAATTGCCTTATCCTTACACTTAACACTTGAACGTTTGTATGGAAAAATCAGTCCTCCAAAATGAAGTTAGACATATAGTTGTTGAACAATATCAGTTATTTTTCATTGTCCCCACTTCTGGGAGAATCCTGACTTTGCTCTCTGATGGCTTGCTACAATGCAGCATTTCAGAGCCTCCCTTGCTGCCTCTCTCACACTTACCAAGGGCAACAGTTGTTCACTGCACCTGCTGCCTCATCTCCAGCTCGGTTTCTTGCTTCCCTAGTCTTCCTGCCCCACAGCATCTCCCTCCTTAGCCTTCTTATTCTCAGACTTCTTTCTTAGAAAAGTAAATGTGATAGGAAGTAGCCAAAGGAATATTTGGCTGAAGTGTGAATATACAAAATACAGATCGAACTCTATGTTTAAGATCTGATCTCAAATAATTGAGAGGATGGGAGAGGATAATAGCCTAATTCCCGTCAACTACTTAAAGGACTGTAGACTGACATTTGTATTAAAAGGAAATTTACAGATTTGGATGGAAAGTTCTTAAAAATATTTGTTATTCTGGTCACAAGGTAGAAACAGCAGGAAAGAACCATAGAACAGCTATCAATTGCACTGTTATGTACTGATCATAGCTATTAAATGGTAGCAGAAATGATGTAGGCTTAGTCCTAATCCTTAAATAATATATTCAAACAAAATAAAAATGAAGTTATTTATACCTTAGGTCAAGTCTGAGCTGTACACATTTATGGATCTTTTTGATATGTGTCAGAAACTTTAAGTTTTCCCTTCAAATTTGAAATATCAAGAGAATAAACTACATCTTTTAAGACTTAGATTAAATGAAACTGCATTTTATCAGCTCTACAGACCTTATTTACAAAATCAGTCATTATGTATGTCCTACAGGTATTCTATGTTTAAGACTTCAGTCATCTAAGTCATTTTTCATATTTCTGCATAAATGAATAGATTTTTGGATAAATAATATAAATATGAAAGACTTTTGAGGAAGATGGTTTGTATCTACCAAGAGTTTAAGACAAATTTAAAGTAGGGAACCAGGAAAGTGGGCCTTGTATGAAAGGAAGGATGTAAGGAGGCAAAAGGAGAAAAGTGGTGATTGCCACTACCAAAAACTTTCCTTGTGATTTGGTTTTCACAAAGCAATATACTTTATATAATTTATATTGCTTAAAAATTGCAGCACAAAAGACTACAAACTTCATAATTAATATGTGGTTGTCTGAATTTGCCTAAAAATGAGATTAAGAGATACAGGTAACACATACTTTGCTTTTCCACAGAGGTCACAAAGTCATTTGGGCTTTTCTGCCTCTTCTTTGGATGTCTATACAGTGCATGAACTGGGCTTATTTCTGACCAAATAAAACAAGGAAAGTATTTTGGTTGTTCAAAGTAGAAAGTGCTCCTACTGTACTTCCTTGCGATGATAAAATATAGTGATTTAGAGTGCTAGTTTCTTGTTTTCCTAGTTGATTCTTATTTTGCTTTACTTCATTAATTTGTTAATTCACCAGCAAGTTGTGAAAAGAGCAGTTCCAATTTTACAAACATGTTTGCTTTTAATATGAAGATACCTATAATATTCACACAATGGGTATCTGGTAATAAATTGCCCCTTTAATTGTGTGTTCCTGTTATATGCTTCCTATCTTTAAATATAAAATCATATACTGTATGTATTTTAACCTACTTAGTACTTCATCATTCAGTATGTTTCTCTGGCTTACTTGCAAAAAATTAGTTTCAGAACAAACAGGCAGGTAAAATCTTAGAACATTTCTTATTTATATTAGACAAAGTTGTAGATTCATTGTATCTTGCAATACAAACTGAAAAAAAAGTCACTTCCAGAATTCCTTGTACTTACAGGATTGTATTTAGATGAAGAAATATAGATTTGATGGGTTTATATTTAGTACATATATATTTATGATTATGTGTATCCATAATACTCAAATACAAGAAAAGCCATTACTATTTTCTAAATCATATTACATTTAATTTGGAATTATGGAACATGGAATAAATGCCACCCATCAGATCACAGGGTTGTGACAAAGGTCTTGGGATGGGATCTCCTTTTGCTTGATATCAGGTCTCCAACTGTTCAGGAGGACTATTATATGGTTCTGTCTGACTTTATGGTTCTGTCCTTCCCAGAGCACCTTCTGTGCCTCCTTCTGCTGTCAGCTTGTTCTCTTGCTCTTTTCTCTGGGAGGTTGCCAGGGTGTACCTTTCAAGCTCCTTCCACTGAGAATCTTCATCACTTGGCTTCAGGCCCTAGCACTTAGGGTCTTGCCACACAGGCGTGCACTCTCAGGGTCTTCCACCTCCAGGGTGCAAGTTGTGATCAAAACCTATTCCCTAATTCAGTTAATTACCTTCTGCCTTTCCAGGTTTGAAATATATTACCTTAAAAAAAAAAGATTCTGCTCCCCTTCCCTCTCTGAAAATACAAATCTTCAAATCTATATTTTCTTGGTCTATTGAAACAACTCCCATTTAAAGCTATCCTTTCAGGGGAAAAAATCCTTTTAATTCTTCCTTGGGGGAATGAGAAAAGGCTTTAGGCCCCCAAATTAAACAAAACAAACAAACAAACAAAACTTTATGTGCCCCTTGAGAAGTTAGGAACTTTTCATTTCATTTTTGGCAGATCAATCTATAGCAGAGCTAAATAAAAAAGACAATTTCTTAATGAGGTTTTCCTGGCACTTTAATTTCATTCATTTGTCCCTTTGTTTTTGACTAGTCCATCCTGTTTTAACCAGTCTCTATGTCCTACAGATTCTACCTCTTGAGTCTGTCACTCAAATCTTCCCTGTTCTCTTTCAGGTGAGAACGGGCCCTTGACCTTTACTGCAATAGCAACCTATAATCATTACTTCTTCTTTCTGTTATTTCTGGCTACAATTTTTTTCTGAAATTAAAAATTTAATTATGCTGTTCTCTTATTTAAAATTCCTACTGATTAAAGCCTAAACTCCTTCCTGTGACCTATTAAAGTGATTAACCTGAGTCTAGGTGGTAGAGGGCACTGTTGGAGGCCCTGAAGTTGTTCATATATATGGAAAGAAAGGCCTGAATAAGAATAATGATGATAAAAATGGGGAAGAAAAGCTGAAAATGAGACAAATTGAAAATATAGACATGTTAGTTTGGGTAGATAACTGATTAAACACAGATGAGGACTCAGAGAGTTAAAGAAATTAAAGAATTAAGGTTTGAAATTTTTGCAACCAGGAGTATGAGACAATGCTTGATAATAACCAAAAAATGAGGATTTCTTCACCTTGTATCCCCAATTCTGCCCTTGACAGCACTTTCTTCTCTACAGCCTTTCCTTCCTGGGAGCATTCCATGAAACGACACACTTCCCAACCTTTTGGTGGTTTACTAATGTAATGCCCTTAGCTCCAATAAACATTACTTGAGTATCTCCTCTGGTTAGGCTTTCCAAGAGGCAAAGGGTAGGAGGGTAGGCGACATGGTCTAGCAACTGTCCTGAAGAAACTTAGCATCTGGGAGAGGAAAAGACATAGTTTGGAACATCACAGCTGTTCAGTATCCATTTTATATTTCTAGTCAACTTAAGTAGAGAGTCTTGTGTATAGTAGGCCTTCATTAAATATGTCTTGAACATAGCAGCTTAGGTAATAAGTGAGGAAGAAGTGGCAAATAATCATTCCAAGTCAGAGGACTGAGAAGTGCTGGTGAGAACCATACATACAATGAACTTAGGTACCTGGCACAACCTAGATTCATTTGAAGGTTTATAAAATAGATTAATCAAATACTTGATTAGAATGAATATCATTTAAGACTGAAAAATCAGTTTAGATATGGATAAGTGGTAGAGAATATTCAAATAGAGATTATGGTATTTAAACTTAAGCAAATAGATGATAGTAACTTTTTAAATCGAATGAGCAAAGTAAGGCTTTTGGAATCCAGAGACCTGGAAGTCTGCCTTCAGGTATTGAGTTAGATGAGTTACTGAGTCATCTGAGACACTGAAGCAAGATTCTTTTTTTTTTTTTTTTTGGTACTGGGGATTGAACCCAGGGGCACTCCCCGACTGAGCCACATCCCCAGCCCTATTTTGTATTTTACTTAGAGACGGGGTCTCATTAAGTTGCTTAGGGCCTCGCTAAGTTGCTGAGGCTGGCTTTGAACTCACGATCCTCCTGCCTCAGCCTCCCAGGTGCTGGGATTACAGGCATGCGCCACCATGCCCGGCTGAAGCAAGATTCTGAAACAAATGGCCACCAATCATATGGTGACTTCAGATAATGACCTATTCTTCAGGAATACAGGAATACAGTGACTTCATACGTGGACATGTAACTTGTCTTTATGTACATAAAACTCATATTATCCTGAGTGTAGAGAAAAGCCAGTCACAGTTTAAAAACTGAAGAGTTCTATGCTTTAGCCTAAAATTTTAAAATCCAACAAAAGATTGACATTTAGTATATAGCTGCCTATCTAAAAATATTCTATATCACATTAATTCCTTCAAATTTTCTTAAGTTCATGGCAGAGCATACATTTAGGAATCCTACACATACTGTCATTTAACAAGATGTTTCTATTTTAGGAAAACAAGATACTGTGAGTGACTATGTTTTTCCTGTTGACTAACTATTTAGTTTGGGTTCATAATTCTTTTGATGAATATTTTTCTTCTCCTGGACTAGTATGCAGAGATTCACTCCTTTGTGCTGAATTCTAACTAGAGATAATTGGAAGCTATGCTTAAACAAAGCAACTACTCCTAACATTCCAATTCCCTATTAGGCTTTCACACACTGGCTCAGAGCCATGGAATCTCTTACTTTCTCTGCGTGATCTTCATGTTCAATAGAATCTGTGACTTTTGTTTCCCAAGGTGCCTATTCAGCACAGAATTAAGATTTTCCTTGCACACTCTAACACAGAGGCATCCTCTCTCTGTCCTTTAACCTCTTCATTCAACTACTGAGAAACATTTCACTATAACAAAATGAGAGAAAATAATTAAAAGAAAAGTTTTTTCTTTTTCTCTGGCACCCATGAAGTACTTAGCAAGTGAGAGTCAATGTCTGTTTTGTCCATTCTTGATTCATCATACCAAGATTAACACTTATCTTATTGGCTTTTCTCTTTAGCTGTCAAATTGGAGCAAACTATCCACTCTATGACAGTTCTGTTCACAACTGTATAAACATCAGGACATTAACTTCAAAAGAGTCTGTGTAGTCTATTTTAAGTAGGTTCCATAAAAGGAAGTGAAATTAGTGATGCTAGAGTAATTTGTTCCTTTAGGGCAGATCTCAGTCTATATATTAAGTGTATACATAGAATATACACTACAGATGGAAGCTTCATCATTCAAAACCCAGTGTATTTTTAAAATATAATTTAGTTTTCTATATAGATGGAGGTAGTAGCTGAACATTTGTAGTGGACCAGATTCATCACCTTTTCATATGTCCAAGAGAATAAAGTTGCATATTCTTTGATAGTGCATGTATTCAACCTCAATATACATTATTTGATAAAGTATACTATTGTTATTTATCATTATTGAATGGTAAGTTGTACTGTGCTTATGGTATCCAAGTATCTACTTATTAGCCTTTTGAAAATGAATACAGTGTTGAAATTCAGCAATTGAAAGAAAAATTTCACAAGGATAAGAGCAAACAGCATAGTTCTAAGAGCATTGAATTGTCTCTAGCACTTCCTAGGTGTGAGAACTTTGGATTGGTACCATTTTTTTCAACCTCAGGTCCTTTTTCTATACTACCTCCTGAAAGTTGTTATAGCTATAGTAATGATGCATGGGTAAGGTACCCAGTCAGTGATCTTGCATAGAAAATAGTCAATAATTACCAATTCCATGAGGCAGATTACCAAGTTATGCATAAGTTAAATTGCATAAGTTATGGATTACAGTGTTTTGTTCATCTATGGTGTATTCACATGTATGTATTCTCTAGTTCCTACTTCTTTTGTGAATTAGATTAATAGAGATAATACAAAGAAAATCATAACATATTCGTGACTTGCTTCTTTCAAAGACATGGCGTAGCAGCATGAATGTTTAAAAACTTAAAGTTTGTCAACATCAGCTAGTCAGTGAAGATATGAGAAAACTTTGTAAAAAGATAGTGTTTCAAGTAAGCAATTGATGAAAAAAATAGCATTAGGCTTTCAGTCCCTCATCTACACTTAGGTGAAGCTAAGTGTCCTGATTATAGGCCTCTTGTTTATGCACTTTTAAGTGTAGTTTCAATAGAATTTGTGTACATTAAAACTAAAGATGGGATGAAAGGAGACCTAATTTTTAGGTCTTCTGGCTGGGAATACTTTTGGAGCCAGGTGGAGCAAGGAAGCACCTGTTTTTTAAGGAAAGTGTTGGCTGCATCTCACAGACTATAAGTTCCAATTCATGTTTTCAACATGAACTAAAAGTCAGTCATTTAATATTTAGTAAAAGTAACCAGGAAATGACTAGTTTTATTTGCTCCTGTACTTACAGCATATCCTCTCCAATGGTGTAATGGTTGCTTGAATATTATTTTGTTATGACTTGGTCCATGAAGACACAACAGCCTTCATGACAACTTAAGGAGTATTGAATCCACATAGGAATTAACACAATATTCCTTTTAATATGTCCCTGAGTCTGAATGAAGCATTGTAGATACAAAGTCTGAGTTTTTCTGACCAATTCTATGAGCCACCTGTAATTACAAATAACCCATTTGCAGGAAAGAGGATATTCAGTCACTCAAGAAAATAAACTTGCAGTCTGAAGCTAGTAAATAGAATGAAGAACATGTTGTGGGTAACTTAAAGGGGCTTTTGTCTAACAGAAGACACTTGGAAACCAGACTGGGAAATCTAGACGTCGTTAGGAAAAGAGGTGACACTAACTACAGGCGGCTTTTAAAGGATTTTTCTGGAAGACAGAATTCTTTTTAAAAACACTTATGCAGCAGCATGAATAAATTTCTGAGGTCCTTTAGACAAAGATGAATTTTATTTCATTGTGGCTTTAGCTGTATTACAATGCTCATAAACTATTTTACCTTATGCCAGACATGTGGAAGTAATCAGTGTATGTAAATGATATGTGAAGGTGAGGCACAGTTTTAGCTTAAAAACTTAGACTGTCTGTGGTTATAAATTATAACCACATCACAAAGAGCAACTTTCCTTTTAATAGTAACTTAAATGTAAAAATAATCAGCGATGAATTCATAAAACTACTAGTGTTTTCTTAGCAAAGTCCAATAAATGTAAAATATAGGGCTACTTTGTGCTGTTACATTTTTAGGACACAAAATTCAAAGACAAATATTTTTTTCTTTAAGTAATTGCTAAAATGTAAGTAGCTGAAGTTAGACATAATTGCACCAGCCTATCTCTGAAAAACGGCTTTCACCAAGGGTAGTGCTTTAGAGTGGTTATGCTTATCTTTTATTGAAATAAATGATTCCCTCCTTCTTTCCTTTAGCATGATATAAATTAGGGTTTTTGCCTATAATATACCCTTTCTACTTATATGTATGTGTATTTCTCTAGATATATGTTTCATAACATTTCATAAATTTTGAACTTATACCCTGAATCAAATCTCCTTGAAAAGGAAATAGATATAATAAAAATAAATGTTTTCCTTTCTTTAAATTCATAACAATAAAACTTTTGGTCTCAATATGATGGTGCCAGGCCTCTTTTAAAATACTTTTTATCAGCTGCTGTATGTAAAAGCCGGATATTAAAATCACACAAATTCAGAGTAGTGTTGCTGGACATACACACAAACACAGGCACACACACAATTGAGGAGAGAAAGAAAATAGATCAAAATAAAATAAATAAAAGGTGAATTTTTAAGCATTATATTACCATTTTTTTCTATGAAGAAAAGGCACAAGGTCATGTTTTGTTAAATTGAACTCAGATCCATTGTAATGCCAACTTGCTCATCAAAAAATCTGTGGACATGAAACCTAAACTCACTCATTCCAACACATTTGCTTAAGGCAATAAAGAAGTGAGTCATTATAAGTATCTAAATAAAATTTGCCAGTATGTAAAGAAAATAAATAGCACCCAGATTTTGGCTGGACATACCAGAAGGTATATTCGGGTCCAGGTATATTTCCTGTGAGAAACTGACACAGAGCAAAAGGAGTACTCCCTGTGCAGAAGGGTCTTAGTCTTCAGTATCAGTCTAGACAATTTAGGATTTCAAGTGTTATTAGGCTAACTTTTCAAAAAATGTATAATATTTTTAAAAATAGAATTAATTTCATAGCCTACTAGAGAGATGCCAGCTGTGATTTGGAGCTTATTTTCTGTAGTGATGGCAAAGAATGGCCAGGAAGAAAGGAGGTAGGGGGAGAATGAAAAAACTATACATGGGGGAAGTGCTAGAGGGTTGGGGAGGTAGCTCAGTGGTAGTGCACTTATCTAGTATGTGGGAGGCCCTGGACTTGATCTTCATTACCACAAAATGAAATTACTCTGAAAAAAAAAAAGGTGCTAGAAGCGGAAACTGAATTCAGCTCAGGTGTGTGTGTGCTGTTTAGCAGTTATGCTAGGGTCTTAGTGTTGCTTTGATTACTCTTGCTATATATCTCCCTATCACTGTACTCTTGCTTCATGTTGTTCTTTTGATCATCTAGGAATATTTTTACAAAAACTTGAAAATCTATTTTAAGTGAACAAAGATTTACTAAATATGACTATGTATCAATCACACTAATGATTACTAGGAATCAAAAAATACATGGAATTGGTCCTTATTCTTAAGAACTTCACAACGTATCATGGGAATATGATAGAGAAAATTGGCTCATCATATAGATATAAAACAAAGTGTTATAAGTTCAGAGGTTACACTGATTTCTTAATTATACTGTGGTATGCTGTTGAGCATGAGGAAAAGAGGTTTTACTAGGAGTGAAAATTGCCCTGGACCCCTAAAATTATGGAACATTTTCAAGATACCTTGAAAATGGAATTGAGAAGGGCTTTCTAATAGAATCTCACCGAGAAACAGCAAATTATTTTTACTCTATATGGAAAAGAACAGCAGACCATGAGGCAATGGGAGATGATCCTGGAAATCTGAGTATGTTAATGATCAATAACTGTATCATCTTTAAACATTCCTTTAATAAGCACTAATATAGTTGTAGTGCAGTGCAATATAAGTTATAGACCATGCACAGATAAGTAAGGCATATCTTCAAAAGAGCTTAAATTCAGTGGGAAGAAGGAAAGTCTGTCGAAACATACATTATTGGGGAAATGTGCCAAGAGTGATGTATCCTAACAAAGAACTGTGAGAATTCAAAACACTGAGACATCATAGTAGAAAAGGGGATCAAGAAAGTGCTATGTGAGATGAAGCATTTGAGGTCAGGCATCAAAGAATATTTTGGCCGCCATGGACGGGATTGGAGGATGGAGAACATTATAGGTGAAGGAATCAATAAAAAGCAGGAGAGAAAGTGTTGAGAACATTTCATGAAATATTTAATATTTTTCTTTGCATAGGCATGTTTAACAAAATTGTGTCATATTAGTTCATGTGTTAAATGAGCAACCATGGGCAAGCAACTTGACTTCTTGGAACTCATAATGCATGACACAGAAGAGACACTTCATAACTGTCTCCTCTTTCACCCATCACTCCCGGTGGAAATGATTAAATGATTCAAAAAAATTGTCCTCATAGTTACTTTAACATACATGTTTGAGTACATTTTAGGCACCAAGTTTGGAACCACGATCTAATTGAAAACAGTAGAGCCTTATAGTCAGGAACATGGTTTTATTAACTAGGGAGGTATAAGCTCAACTTTTAACATTAATTCTCAATGCAAACTAAAAAATAAATTATTTTTTCTTATGTCTCGTATTCATTTGAAATCGGAAACAACTAAACTGCAAAATTATTTAAACTTTAGTAGAGAATACCAAAGTGTTGAATAACAATAACTAAATGGGGCCTTTTCTGAATGTACTTCATAAAAGCTACTATAGTGCACATATCATGCATAGCTCAAAACTTCAAAATTATCATTACTGAATGATAACCTGTTTCTATAATCTAATTAAATTCCATGTTTTATTAAAATTGTGCTTAACAATATGTGGTTTCTTTTAGTCCAGAAAAAGAACAGAAACAGTGTTTAGGTGACAACAAAAGGCAGATGCTGTAGCTAAAGGACTGAGATGGTAACCTTACATCACAATCATTTAGGAGAATAAAATGCATGGCCAATTAACAGAAACCAAACACAGCTAGTTCATGTCTACATTGATTTATTATCACATATCTTCTGATATGCCATGAATCAAACTATGCTTCATGAAGCTCTACAGTGGTGCTCCTTTCATTCTGTTTTCAGATATCACAATTCTAAAGGAATTCCCCTAGATTATAGGTCTGATCGTTCAACTACTTTTCCCTAAGTGACTCATGCAGAAAAATGAACTTTTCTGAATGAACATGCTTCATCATGTCCTTTTTACTTTTCTCTCAACTTTTTCCCTGGTTGTTCCTAATAATAGAAGATGATTCTAAAAATATTTCCAAGAAACTTGAGAGTGCCAATAAAGTATTCCAGTTTTAATGTCTAAAACTAGACATTATTATGCAACAATGAAAGAAGGCTTAGATTATACCATTCTTCTAATTTCCAGATCACTTAATTTCACTATTAAAATTGAAAGTTGTGCACACTAAACTCCATACAAGCTGGTAGGATAAATTACTCCAGACTGACCTTTCTGATTTTTTAAAAATAAAAGTTCTTGCTCCCAATTCATAAACTGACATTGTTAGAGTGGTTTGGAAATGTGAGTGAACTGAGTGTGCTAGGAATTGCTCCCCATCAGGTCTGAAAGTTTTGTCAAATATTTAAAGGAATATTTTAAGCTGCTTACAAATTACTCTTACATCTTAGATTTTAAGATGTTTACTTAGGCTACAAATACTGATTTTTCTACCATTAATTTTGGGGGAATTTTAAAGCCATTTTTATGATACTGTTCCAGACTCTTACAGGCATTACTCTGGGATCCTAATGGTTTCCCATGCCATCTTTCATAAAAAAAATATTCTATACTCATATATCTTGGTAGATAATAAATGACTTTTTTTCTTTTTGATAGGTATACATCAAACTTATGGTATGTTTTCCATTAAATACAGGAAGAGAGAACCATTTGTGGTAGAAATCCCAATAGAAAACATATTTACACCCCTCTGATCTTTATTCCAGTCTGGATAATATTTTTTTGACTTGGCTGGTCCTTTTCTTCAAAGTTCCTACTATTTGCACTAATTGGGACCTTTATTTAAATTGCCCTAACAATTTACAACATACCACAGAACAACCTCTTAATGTGCATTTTGTACCAGGATTTGTATCTACTGAAATATAAGGACAGCATCCTAAATAATTTCTAAAATCCAAGAAACAATTTTATTGTGTTATTTAAAAATGGAAGAAGTAAACACAAAAAAATGTTTTTAGAGAACAAAAATATCAGGAGTTTAATTCAGAATTGCATTTTTAAGTGGTAGTATATTTACCATGTACCATGCCAAATAAAGTGATAGGAGTGCTGTGAAAATTTAATGCTTGTTAGTGTTGGTGAATCACTATGACCATAAATAAAAACTACTATAAAACTTCAGAGCATTCTTTCATGGGGCAGGCAAGGTTCAAACAGAGTTTTCTCCTATGCCTACTTCCAGACATTTAGGTTTCACATATTAAGCCTTTAATAGTACATATCCACCTGATGCAATGTATTTCAGGTTGTTTTGTTCAAGCTAATGAATGTAATGATATAAAGAGAAAAGAAAATGTTTCTGTAAGCTTCCAGCTGAAACATTTGTCAGCTATCATTTAGATAACCAAAATGATTTATCTGTTTGCCTTGAGACATCCAGATGAGTCTCCAAAAAGGCAATGGAATGTGTTCACAAGAAAAGTCCAGTTTTTAACCCTAGAACCAATGTGCCAAGTAACACAATCTACAGCTTGCTAACCATGCCTGATACTTTCTAGTGATGAACATCCTTGCCTTCAAAGCAAGGGAAAGTTGGCAGTTGGGATACCCAACTGGACTAGGTAAAAAGTGAAGTAGCCACTAAAGACCAGTCCTACTTAATTATTCTTTTTTACTGAGGAAGATTGGAATTTCCTACTATTGATAACTTCTGAAGTTTGAAATACAGTTCTAAAATAATAGTCGTTAAAAATGGTACTTAAAAAGATAAATTCTGCGCTTCTGTTACAGTAAATACTGGTGATGTTAAAAATAATATCAGTAATCATCATTTAAGGAGTAGATACTACTGTCCAGAAGCAGTGCTAAGAGTTTTATATAGACTAGACTACACCATGTAATTGTTGCAGCAACATCAGACAGTGGACATTATTTTCCATGATGTTACTGATAAGGAAACCAACTCCAAATATGAACAAATAGTAGGAAAAAGCTGGAGTTTTCATATCCATTGAATAGTTTAGATCACTGCTCTGATTGAAGATGTAATTCCACGTGATCAGGAGAGGTCATAGTTCAGAGGCTGTAACTATGAATTATGCATGCTCATTACAGTTGAAAAAATTGTTTTTTAAAAAATTATTAAATAAGTCTTAAAATTCTTTGTCCAAATTATTGTTATTTAGATTTAAGATAATAAATATTTTGTAGAATACCATTCCTAGAACTTATCTAGAGATTTTCTTTACCTCACCTACAATACATACTAATACCTAAAGTCTTTTGTGAAAATGAAATATTTTCTTGACACATGGACTATAAATTAAAATGAACAATTATAATTATGTAAGAAGACTAATATAATCTAGAGCTTCATTCATTCTATTTAAAGTATGGTAAGAATTTCTACAAAAACTATGTTCTTTGAAGTGGATTTTAATATATAGTTTTCCAGTACTGCACAGCTGATCATATGTCATTATATAACAAAGTTTACTGAAACAGCAAAGGTAATATACAAAAAATAGTTTTTACAAAAGCAAATAGTTCTAGCCCTTTTGGTTGATGTTTACATTATTTTGATATCATGTCCTTATTAGAGCCTTCAAGAAAATTGTATGTAAAAGTCAAGGGAACTTCTATATTATGGCTGGTTAAGGCTGAAATAATACAAAACCTTTATGTTCCACACAATTTACTCTCTAAACCATAAATTCCTTCCTAACATCCAAATACTACTCTAGCATTGCTGGAAAATTGGACCTGGTTTGTGTAAATGTTTCTAAGTTTGGCAAACTCTTTGACAAATTAATGGAATCAGAGAGAGACAATTGAGGCATTCTATTTCAGATATTTTATTGGAGGAATTAATACTCAGCATAAATGAAATGGGAAGTCATTTTGAAATGTGAAGCTCATCAGTGTTTTAAGAAGAAAGAGAAAAACAATATTCAGATAATGTTGATGCTATAGTTTTACAGTAATGATGAGTTTTGTTTCAAGGTAAGACAAATCTGACAACTATGAAAACTACAAATTACATTTCTGGGTTTTTTTTTACTCTTTCACTTAAAAATTGCTTTTTCATGTTGACAAAATGAGCAATTGAAATACTTAATTGTAAGTGTTAAAGTGTTTGCCTTAATCAGCATGAGCCTAGAATATTAGCAAGGAACTAGTAGAGGAGCAGTTATACATGATCCCAATGTTGCTGAACCTCAGGATTTGGTTTTGGCCAGTGAATTTCAGAAATACTAACTCTATACCTTAAATCTTTCTTTCTGGATATACAAACTTGAATTCATGCTGGTTTGTGTTCATTAGGCCCTTTTGTCTCTGAGACCCCTTCTCCTGCCTGTTGATACTTAGTGTAGGGTGCCATCATCTATGTGGCTAAGTAGAGGAACTGGTCACATTGGGTTTCTCCATTAGGTGGAAATGTATTTGATTACATCTTTCCAAAGATGTTTTAAAGGTAATTCAAAGGGTTTAATGTAATTTTCTTACTTTATTTTCCTCCTTTTGATTATGGGGGTTGATACTTTCAAAGACAATATTATAAAAATAGGCCAAAAAGAGGAACTCAGGGTATATCAGGTAATTAAAATATTAAATAATAGCTATGATTTTGTTTCAAAGAAGTAATTGCTCTCACTGGGCTCTTCCTCTGAAAACATAAAGTAATGGGAGAAGTACAAACTTTCCCTTTTCCTTTTGGATGAGGGATACACTGGACTTGAAGTTCAGTCATTGAAATGATTAATAGTTCCCCAAACTTTTTCAGGAATCAGAAATGAAAATCTCAAGTTAACAGACCTTTAATTTCTTTGGTGAAGAAATTGATGTTTCTTTTGATACTTTCCAACACAAAATAAAACAACAGATCAAGTCAGAGTTTAGCAAATCATTCTGTGCACTAAATCGAGTCTACTGCCTGTTTTTGCATGGCCTGCCACCTAAGAATAATTTTTACTTATTTAAATGATTAAAAGCAAATTCAAAAGAGAAATAATCATAATCATTATATGAAATTCAAACTTTATTTCCATAGATAAAATTTTGAATTTTGTTGGCTAATGAAATATGGAAATGCATTCTCTCTTATTATATACATACCAACACAATATAAGCAATGATGCTTCTTGGCTTGTATTGTCAAAATTATTTGGAAATTTTGCAGATGGCTGGACTAAATGAAACTTGGAAATGATGGAGCTACTCATTTTAATCATTTAAAACCCAACAATTAACAATATATAAAAATTATATAAAGATTAATATATTGTTTGGTTAACTCACAAAACAAATTCTGATTCAAAATTTGAAAAGAGTGGGTATTAGATTTGAGAAATATAATGAACTCTTGCCTTTGATCACTTAGCTTTCTTTCTCTACCAGTGAGCACAAAATTAATGACTGTTGTTTTGGGGTTTTGTTTGTTTGTTGTTGTTTTAACCCTTATGTGAAGCAGCTTGATATGGCTTGAATTGTTTTTCTCATGATTTGGTAAATAAAGAAAAAATTCTGCTAACTGATTATGCTCTTGTTTTTGCTGAGTGAAATATATATGTTTGGCTAAAAAAAAAAGCTTTAAAATATTTAGCATTAAAATTTTTGTTCTTCTATTGCTATGATACTATTTCTCATAAAAACAAAGTGTCAAAATTGTATTGTTTTCATTCATAATTTGGTTTCATATTTTTATAAACCTCATATACAACTATTGTTTAGGTATACAAGATTTTATCTAGAGTTGTATGAAAATATGATAGAATAGATACCAATATTTGTATAAAATTATTTTGCCATATTATTCTAAATTGAGATCCTTATAGTATTATTTTAAAAGGATGACTTTTTTCTAGTGATTTTGTTTACTTGAAGGTAGGACCCTTTGTAATATCTGTCAGGGCAGAGAGATTAATTTACACATAAAACACCTATTTCTAAGTATTATAAATCCATCATATTTGAACACTGAAAATGCCAATGAAGAAGTGCAAATCTCTCTCTATTCTCCACCAAACAGGGAAATAAATACATTATCTGGGTTATTAGCCAACTGCAGAAAGCAATCTTTCTCCTTCCTGTGATGTCATAGTTTAGCATTGCTTCATCATAACTTAAAACTGAATCCTGTTCACCTTTGTTGAAAACATTCTATTGCTTCAAAAATTAGCAGTATGTTGATTTTGTCCTCTAATTGAAGTAACTATTCAGGGGATTGGAGCACCATTCTTTGTAATTCAGTGTGATAGTGTATTCCATCACCAGCAGCTCAATTTCTTTCTTTCACCATCTGTTCTTTCTTTCATTTCTCTCTGCCAAAAATCGATAGAACTCAATGAGCAAAATTGAGCTGTTCCATAACCCAACCATATTGGGATTATTTTGTTCACAATACATTGACCTAGTTCTTACACTGGTCCAGTTTAATTAGGTAAACCCTCTGTTTATAAAAATGCACATTTACTAAACTGTAAACATTAAATGAGTGTTACAAAAGCAGCCAAAATGTTATTGTTTCAACAGTCAAGATTTTAAGATGGCAACACTTGGCAAACATAAAACCACACACTGTCTGTTTCCAGCTTGGAAATCCCTTTATGCAGCAAGAGCAATTCATAAGATCAATTGTGCATAGTCAGGAGATCCAATAATTTAATTTTAAATGCATGGAATGTCTGAAAATATTCTCAGAGATTTTAATATGCAGATAAGCATGTACATGAAATCAAGTTGATTACATTATTAAAAATATCCCAAAATAATTTTAGTTGTTTTATTACATTCAAAAACTCAATGTAGTAATTTTTTGCACAAATTCAGCAAATAGCAGAAAAAATGTACAATGACCTTTTCTAAATAATCCACAGTCAGCATATTTACTATTGTGCAGCTTATTAGCATAAAAAAATGACAAGAAAAGATTCCCAAAATTCATTTTGAAAGTCACTGGAATGTGTAATTAAGCACCTTGAAAAAATGAGTACCTGCACTGTATAAACATTTTAATTTTGTGTGTTTTATATATAGTACAAAAATCCCTTTGATTTCTTAAATGTAATGTCAAGGCCTTTATAAATAGAAAGATGGACAAGATGTAAATCAATGCATATCTAAAACTGCTTTATCATTATAAGAGGGTGAGTCACTGTAACTGAGCACCAAGCAGTATTCACCTTCCGTAAGTTAGATCAGGACCGTGCTAACCAAGCTGTTTTCACCTGAAGCCTCATTCATCTTTTCAGCCTGAAAACTGAAATTGCAGTGTGCTTGTGACACTTATATTTATCATTTTCTTTCTTTTCATTTTTTATGTTCTTGCTGGAACTCTCATATATCAAGGGCACTTTATTTTTATGTTAAGGTAGGATCAGAAAAAAAAAAAACCTCAGAGCTTTAGATCTTAAAATTGTTAAATATGAAACTCTTTGATAAGAAGAATGGTATTTTCTATATTGAGAACCTTAAAACATTTATACAAAGGAATTGCTACCAGTTATGGTCATTTATAATAAATAGTATCTTATTTTTTAAAATTGTTCTCATCTTTATTATGTGTACTAATAAATTAATACCATCATGCTTCCTAATTGCATTATTTAATCAGACTTTCAGAGAAAGTGTCATTGTTTTTGTGATTGATTAATTGTAGTGTATTCCAGTGACATTTTTTTTTTAAAGGCAAAAAAGTGGCTGTTGGGAAAATCCTTCTGTCTTAACATTATGAACCTCAGTTTCAAAATCTGATCTTACTGCAAATGTGCTATTTTAGCCTCAACATCTTTGAAGCTTGTCAGGTGATATTCATGTATGGTCATGGTCACAATAGCTACTTTTGTAGTATATGAGGCAATATCAACCTAATCCTCAAGAAAATAAAATTTAAGCCTTTCATCTCATAATTAAGATAATCTTCAGATTAAAATATTAACACAAATGACAGAGAACCTCATTTATATTCTGAACTGCTAGGTATTTTATTAGGTATCCCAACTTGTTCTCATCAGATGCTGAAATATAATTCCATTCTATTAATCATCTAATTTACTCATAAAATTGCATAAATTGATTAACATAAAGTTAATAATTTTCATAACTAGATAGTCATCATTCATTTCCCTCTAGATTGAAAAAATACAATGTTCTTATTAGATGTATATGTTTATTTCTTTTGCAAGTTAAGATGGTAGAAATATTCTTTTTTCTTTTTGATATTTCTATGTAAATATGTAATATTGCTGTTATTTTTATTTATGTAAGCAAACAACCTTACAGAAGTTTAGCTATTTTATTATAAAAAGCCTCAGTACATTTGCCTAAAATATTTAAGTGTTAGAAGTTAAAACAATAGAAAACACATTGCCATATCAGCATGTAGGTTACAAACAGAACCAAAGAGTTTGTAAACACTTCACAATCTATATGAGTAAAAAGGGACAGAATATACCCATAGGTTTAGTTTGATTTTTGCAAAAAAAAAAAGTATGAATGTAGGTAACAACAGCCTAAAAGACACATTATTTTGCCTTGCTACATCTTCATTTATTTTTCATTGTTCTTTTTCAGAAATAGTGTTTTCTAGTTGGATATCAGCCTGGAATGTGGAAATTCAGAATTTTGTTCCACTTACATATGAATTATCTTTGACCTAAAATGATGCCATCTTTATTTATTCTTAGGCAATACTCACTCACAGAGTGAGATATGATCGTATAATCTATGGGAATGCATATAGTAAATATGGTCAAACAAATGACTGAACTTTGTTTTAGCATAAAGTATACATCTACAATTCATTTATTTTCAGTTTCAGAACATTGACATAATCACTACAATACATTTAAAAATTAAGCCATTTCAATAAATAGTGTCAATATTTATGGTCCTTCGTTGGTACTTCCATTTGTGTTTGAGAAGGATCATTATAGTAACTTCTATCATATCCTCTTGGAATGACATTAAATTTTGAATAGGAAATGAGGACACTAAAAATTCTCAAACTGTGTATCTGGATGACAGAAAAATCTGTAGCAGATGATTGTCATTTCTCTCTAACACTACTAAAATATTCTTCTGTATTTTATTCTACCTCATAATTTCTGCTTTTCATGACGTGTACTGTCATGAATTCCTCTTATAACCTTCTTTCTTTGTGTCTCGTGTTTGCCATCCTCAGCTCTCTGTGTCTTAGTATTCATATTCCCAGAGATTCAATGTAATCTTTTCAGTTAGATTTCAATAACAAATGTTCCTACTAAAAAGTGTTATTGTGCCAGGCCAAGTATGAGGCATGTAGACTACAGATTTTGGCTCATTCACAGACCATTAACCCATTAAATTGTGATTGCATGATATAAAACATGGCAGTGGGCTACTGTTCCCAGTGTGGTATGCACTAATAGTCTTAATGATTTCAATCCATTTTCAGTTGTTGCCTGAACATAACAACCACATGTTCCATAGGCAGCTTGAGGACCACATGTGACTTTTGGGGGTTCAATTCTGTATAAGGTCCTTATATTTTATTTTTATTTTTCCTCTTCCGTGATTCCTCTTCAGTTTCTGGATGAATTCTGTACTTCTAACCAAGTCTTTCAAGATGCATAATGTTTTCAGATCTGCCTGTCATTATTATTATGTCACTCTGCTCTGTTGTTTACAGCCATGATCCAGTAAATGTGAATTTCTTCAGCAAAATTTTGTCACCCTCAAGTATTTATTCAACACCTACTGTATGATAGTCACTGTTCCAGGTACTGGAGATGCAGTAGTAACCAAAGTAACTCAAAAAAACATTGTCACACATTACATTGTCCATTCCTTTACTCTACATTGCTGTTACTCATCTCATCTTGCTTATCCCATTACTTTCTGTCTCCCACATTTTATAGCATCACAGATACTTCTGTTTACTGCAAATGGAGGCTAAATTATAAGTGCAAAAGTAACTCATTAAGAAGTTACTGTTATGTCACCAATTATGCCACAAGTGAACACAACTGCCTGCCATATTCAATACTTCTTTTACACTAAAACAGGAAAGGTTTTCTCTTCTAATGTATTAATAACGCAATGAATCTTTGGGTTTATTGGACTCATTGGTATCAAATGTTAACTAAATGCTCATATGAGTGCATAATTATTATTTTTATTTTAACTTCTGCCTAGCTTTCTGTCTGAAAATAGTATGCCGACTTTTAAGAGAGGATGCAGGGGGAGCATTTCTAGACAAGATGTTCTTGTGTCTTGTCATAGCACAGGCTTTTGCAGGACTATATTACATGTTAATAATTTTCTCTGGTAGACTTTCAGTATGAATGTGTGTTAAAAGTATATTAGAATGCAGATTCACTGCCACCTTGGACTAATACCATGGTAATAAGAAATGTGTTAAGAATTAAGAATCATGTTCTGGTTTTATTGTTTCAGGGCAAAAGGCAGTAATGGTATAAGGAATAAGAGTACTGTTAATTCAAGTAGTCCATGTTCTGTTTACAAGTTATTAACTACATAATAGTTATCTATCATGTAAATTTTCTCACTATAAATTGGGATTAGTGGTAGTATCTGCCTCATAGAATTATTAGTAAGACTAAATGTGCTAATGAGTGTGTACCCGGCCAAAATAAACAGAATGTAAGTTGAAGCAGTTGTTGTTATCAACAAGTATATAAGATTACCTATTCTTAGGTATAGGTAGAAGTCTAAAGCACAAAAGACAAATGCTTTCTTGGCCACTGAGGATTATTTCAATTCAATTCAAATTTTTATGATTATGTAATTCTTTTGGAGATGAAAATTCAAATTTACTGTAAGTATTTTATTGGAAAAGTTCTCTATTTTAATTGTGATTCAGACTACACAATGGCAGTATGTGTATTGATGCATTAAATTATAAGGAGAATTTGCAAAAATGTTTCCCAAGCTTCATTCAAGTATTATTTATTTTTTTTTCCTTTACTTGTATTTTTTATTCTTTTAATTTAAATTTTTTTCATGATACATAAAAATATATAAATTATACATATTTATAGGGTACCATGTGATGCTTCAATATATAAGTATATTATATAATGCTTATTTTGTTTTTTGTTAAATAGAATAGAATTTTAATTTTGTTTAAAAACTTATAGTCTAACATAAAAAAGTCACATCACAAGTCTTTGCCCCCCAAAAGAAAAATATATGCATTTAAGACATTTATTTCCTGGTTTACATTGACATTTTAGGTTTTTGCACATTTATGCAAATCATTTGCTATTGTCTGCTGCTATAGAAACACCTTGTATATTTAGTTTATTTTTAACTAAAATATAAAAACATAAAATTATATGTTAGTGGGGTACCATGTGATGTGTGTATATGTGTCTGTTGAATATATAACATATATATGATAATATTTAAATCAGGTTGGACATTTTTATCTCCTCAAACATTTAAAATTTATTTATGTTTAAAGCATCATATTCCTTTATTTTAGATTTTTGAAATGCATGATACGTAATTGCTATCTAAAGTCATCTTAGTATGCAACAACATGCCAAAACTTGTTCCTGTATAACTTAGTACTCATTGACCAATTTCCTTTAAAAATGTTCACCTTTGGCTTTATAATTAAACATCTCTATTAAAAATAGTATCATGTGAAATTAGTTTCATTTTCCCCACATAAAAATTATTTCCTTCAAAAGTATAAATATATGAGACATTGAGAAAAATTATTTGATTGAAAGAGGATTACCTGTTTATAAGCAAAATTTCTTCCAAATACTGGTCAACCTAAATATGTAAAATTTAGGTACACTGAAAAATGTCTTTGTATTATTAGTTTTATTAATTGAATTTCATTCATGAAACACATATGTAAAATAATATAGTTAATTGAAGAATATTGCTTCTTCCACTATCATATTTTATGAAAGCATTTTGTTCAAAATATTTCCATGCATTTTGATATCAGAATGTCCATATTATTTAAGCTGAATTTTGAATCATTAGAGCTCATCTTTTTAATTTTGCTATACCTGAAAATTATGCTCATTCACATAAGGACAATACCCATTCACATAAGGACAGTTGATTTTTTTATTTGGTCTCTTGGTATATATTTGCTCTTGATATACATGTCAGAGAAACATAGCATTTGAAATTACACATTTATACCTCTAAGCACAGTTTGTAGAAACCAAGATAATATTCCTTCAAGCATACAAATCCTGGAAAAAACTTGAATTTTGGAACAAATAACTTGTATGGATTTTGACAAGTTACTTTAACCACCTTTAACCTTTTTGTGCTAACCTACAAATTAAATTTTAGGGTCATTATCTCACAGAGTACTCAGAACCTAAGTTTCTAGAGGACTTATTAGCAATTGCTCTGATTAATAACTTATGTATCCTTGACTTTGATATCTAGTTCCTAATGCTACATCCCAGCCTCCTTGTAACAACCCTTCTTAAGGTTATGGGAGTTCCCCAGAGGCTGCTGTGTGAATTTTCAATGACAAATCTAATCCAGGAGCATGAACTACTGGCCAGGTATTGCTGCTGCTTACTGTGCATCTTTTCTTCTTTGGGCTTGCAGCACAGGGTGTACAATGCTGCACAACTAGATACTGACACCTTTTCTGTAACACTCTCAGTGAGGCATTGCCTCCAAAACCTTGAGGTGCCCAGACTCCTTGGCTGTTGATAGGTAGAAAATAGTTTTCTGATGAACATTGTGCAGTTGGAATAAGTCTGATGTCTGTTTTGAAAAGTGCTTTAGAATGAATGTTTCCCAATTTTTCTTTTTTCTACCAAAAAAAAATTGCCAATTCAAAATGTTGTGAGCCCAAAGGAACAAAATCCCCAAAACCAAATCAAAACGGCAAATTTGCTGTTCTTAAAATCATCCCTAAATTATTACTTTCTGACTCCTAAGAATTATTATGAAATTTCTCTCTGTTGTCTTCCTCTTCCCAGGTCCCAAAGCAAGTGAGGGTTCCCCAGCTCCAATTCCTGGAATATAGTCAAGTCTAGACCCAGGTTTGGCTCCAGTTGTATAGTCTACTTCTCTCCCTTTCCTGGTGTCTACAGCAGTAAAATCCTACTATAGTCTACATATGGCATCAGCTCTGCTAGCCATGCTCAAATAGTAACAGACTCCAATTGCTATAGTGACTTGCTTTTATTAGAGAAAAATACAAAGAGAATGACATTTTGGAACAAATTCCAAAAGTGCAAGAGTTTTTGCACACCAATACATTTCTAAATTACTAAAACCATACACTTATAGTATTCAACAGATTATTAGATGAAGCTGCATATTCTTGCTCAGTAATGTTAACATCAAAATGTAAATATTTTATTCCTACTAAATCCAATAAGACCCTATGTTACATACTGTATATTTAAGCTGGCTAAACTCTCAGGACTGGGAATTAGGGTCAGGATTAAAATTACCACTGAGCCAAGCAGTTTTCTGATATATTATTGTTGTTTTTACTAATAAGCTTATATCAATGTACTAGAAAAATGAAACAATAATATCATTACATGAATTCAAATATCAATTCTTCTAGAATATTTAAAAATAGAATGTATTCGTATTTTCTCTCTCGACAGTTGGCTTATAAACATTTTAAACATCCATCTGTTTTGATCTTTAGTACAGTCTAACTGGCTGAAGTATTGTACACCTGAATGAGCATGTGTCCTGTGGGTGCTCTGTACCAGCTCCAAAATCAGACCATGGAGGTCTAGCAGCAATTCTCTTCATAAATCAAAGTATTTCTGTAATCTCCAAAGCAGAGCAGTATATACACTGTACAATGAAATCATTTCACACATCACTTCAAGACACATATTTCATTGGCTTGCCAACTACTTTTATAGTGTGGTAAAGTACAAACCTGCTCACATTGGTTTTCCCAAGGTGGAGGAGCCAGGACTCCTTATGTACCATGAGTGTGTTTGGGATGATTTGTGCTGTAGACAGTGCATGTAGTCTTAAGATTGTGTTTTTATATTTTAATTTCTAGACTAAATTTTAAAATACTTCAATAGAAAAAGCATTCCCCACTTTTACTCATGCAAAAAAGAACAGTGTTCTGTCCTAAATCTGGTGACTAATTCTGTTGGAGCAAACAGGAAGAACAATTGGGGACTTGGAATTCAGGTAGCCTTGACACTGGATATCTGAGGCCTTTGTTATGCTCTTTACATCTTTGAACATCAGTCTTGCCAATAGTAAAATAAGAATATCTACTATACTATCTACTATATACTATATAGGTATAGTATACTATTATGTAACATACTATGTACTATCTCATGAAGTTATTGTGAGAATTATATGTAAAGAGAATAGGGTAGAACTAAATAAATACTTTTTATTTATCCTGTGAAATGGTCTACAGTTGAACATATAAATACAAATATTTGGTTCAATTTTGGCAAAGAGAATAAACATGGAATCACTGTAATCTTTAAGAGTATATATTCTCTCTAAGTTTACAGTGCCTCAGATTTCAAAACCTCATAGTTACCTCCTAAGGCTTAAAAAAATTGCACATTGTTTCTGAAATAAAATTGAACCACAAATCCATCAGCTTTTAAGGTTCAACTTAGGATCTTTATGCCTGTTTTATTCTTTCTAGTGCGAAAATTGATGCTTTCCAATGTGGAACTTCTACACACTGGTTTCAGGGACCCCCTCCAGCTTTCTAACAGAAAAATACCCAAATTATGAAACTTACATTATTAAGCCCATTAGAACACCATTGTTCATTCCCAGCTAGCAAGTAAGTCATTATCTAAAGCTAATGGCAAAATTGGGTCTTTCTAGTCCTCAAATTATTGGAAGCATTAATGCTTAGACTGCATCAAGAACTAAAAGATCCTAACCATATTTTTTGACAGTTTATTCTGTGATTGAATTATAGTATCGTTAAGTAACGCACTTTTCCAACTGCAAATTGCCTTAATGTTGGAATGCTTTTCTCAAACTGGTGTGAAGAGGTGGTGTTCTAATTTTATTTCCGCCACAATTACTATGTCAGCTCCCTTGGAAATAAGGCAAGAGTAGACTGACAGAGCTTAATGTAGGAGTTTTGCATCTAAAGTGTTTTACTATTTAACAGGATTTATGTGTAATATTTCCTGTGGAGAAATACATTTGTAAATATCAGTGCTTACAAAAACCTCACCACACTTCTTTTAAAATACTGTAAAATAAAAAATGGCACTGAAAAAGAACTTTTTAAAAATACTGTTCTTGCAAAATGTAGTAGTTTGGGATGAAATATTTCTTTAGGTGTTGAAATAATCCTTCAGTATTACCATAACACTAAAATATTTAGAATTTTACAAATATTGTGTATTTAGCACCTCGGTAAACAATTTGAAGTGGCTGTTCACTATGTATAGTAACTGATTGTTCCAATGTGTCTATAAAAATATGAAGCTGGGCAAAAAATAAAATCCATTTCTTAAAAAAAATTTGAAAAAAAGTAATGTTATGAATTCATGATAATGTAAAGTCATCAATTACTGTTGTCCCATAAGTCAAATTAGGCATTTCTTTTTATTGCTTACTTTCATAGAGGATAACTTTAAAACTTAGTTCAACAACTTAGGTTTAATTATACAAATTTGGGAACCATTTATTTTTATTTATTTATTTTTTTTTTCTGTCACACATTCTGTTATTATTTTTACCCCCCACCCTGCCCCCACCCCTCCCTTCCCTCTATGCTATCTATCCTTCCTCCATTCTTGCCACCTTCCCCACCCCCCCATTATGCATCATCATTCATTTATCAGTGAGACCATCCAGCCTTTGGTTTTTTGGGATTGGCTGATCTCACTTAGCATAACAGTCTCCAACATCATCCATTTACCTACAAATGCCATAATTTTATTCTTCTTTATGGCTGAGTAATATTCCATTGTGTATATATACCACAGTTTCTTTATCCATTCATCTACTGAAGGACATCTAGGTTGGTTCCACAATCTAGCTATTGTGAATTGAGCAGCTATGAACATTGATGTGGCTGCATCACTGTAGCAATCTGATTTTAAGTCCTTTGGGTATAGGCCAAGGAGTGGGATAGCAGGGTCAAATGGTGGAACCATTTATTGACAAATCTAATATGTACAATTTTCTTCTTTGCAATCATTGTATAGAATTATTTATATTCTATAGAAAATGTAATGTAAAAAATTCTAGGAAAAAAGTAAAATTCAGGGCATAGTGACCATGAGTAAAAATAAATGAAAGAACAATTACTAATTAAAATTTTTTCAGTTTTTTAAAATTCATAGTTAATTCAATTTTTTTAGTTCCTCCAAGTGTGCCAGGTACTACATTAGCTACAGGAGGTACAAGGAGGCACAAATATACATGACACTATTAAAATGACACTTATGATCTAGCTGGGGAGAGGCATAGTAAGCAAATATAGCAAGAATAAGCATATCTAGTTCTAACATATCAGAAATGTTTAAAGTAAATGGACTTCATGAAAAAGTCTAGCAGTGGGACTTTTTAAAGTCAGACAAGATATTGTTGAAAAAGTGCCATTTAAATCAGCATAAAGTTCAAGTTAACAAAGTGAAAAGGGGGGAAGACTAGAAGTTTCCAGACCAATGTTATTGTATCTGCTAAAAACCTGAGACAGAGAAATATTATATCTCTAACTGTATTCAGGGAGTAATTAATACTATATTAGCATATCATGACAGGGACTTGAGGACAGGTAAAATGTTAGATTTTTTCCTCCTGTGTTAAATGGGAAACACTATGAACTTTGAGCTGAGTAGTTCCATGATGTGACCTGCATTTTAAGACCCCCTGAATCTTCTGTGTGGAATGCATTGAATGATGGAGTCAAATCAGCAAGCCTACTTAGAATTCTGTTGCATTAATCTAGGTAAGAGAGAAGAATGTCTTGAACTAACATAGTAGTGGTTAGCAATTGAATGACGTGTGTAGGTTTGTGATGTAAGTGTAGAATTAACTATCATTTCCAAATTTAGATAATTGCAAGAACGATGCACTTTTCTATCAATTTCCGTAATAGTTAAAATCTCAAACGTATCTTGGAATATTAAAATTTCTTGAACTAACTATATGCTTTAGGTCTTCAGAAAAGACTGCTAGTGCTATTTTCATACACACATAAAATCAATTAAAAAGGAAGAATGCAGACTTCACTTTTTAATTTTTTCATAACATCTGCTCTCCAGATTCCCCTTAATCTTTATAGATATTAGTGTGTGGTCATCAACAATATCAACAAATCCTTGCATGGGAATCCTCAAGTTAGTATTCACAGAGCTCTGAACTCAAAGTGTTGAGATCTTTGCAGATATTATTTATCTCAACAATGAAGAATGATATTTCAAATGGTGTCATTTTATAACATGGAAAATGTATCATAGCTAGCAGTTATCCTTGCATTTTTAAACATAAACATTGTAAAGTATTATTAGAATTTTGGACAAGTAGAAAATGAGCAAATTTTAACACTTGAAGAAATTTTAATGATCAGCATTGTTTCTATTGCCATGCAAAAGATCACAGGTTTTACCCATGCATACATTCTGGGTAATGTTGAAATTGCATTGTGATTGAAAACATTCAATCACTTGATCCAAATACACCAAACTTCAAAATCGTAATGATGATTGCTCATTTTTCAGGAATTCAAACAAAAATAAAAGATTGTATGCATATATTTTAAGTAAGTGCTGGCATGAATAATAGACATTTCAAGTCTGGCCATAATACTGTAGGTGAAAAGGTTAGTTACCAGTAAGAATTTGATAATAATGTATTGTTAAGCCATCATTGTGATGATGTTATACAGAGCTCCTTTAACAAAAGAAATCGAAATGCTCTTGAAAGGATTAACACTTGATGGGACAGGTTGGAAGACTATGACTTCCATTCAAATAAACATATGGAAGAAAAAAATCCTACTTCTAGAACACACAGCTGCTAAAAAACAATCTTCCCACATATATTTCATGTCTTTTTGACATGTGTATCTTCAATGTATACAGACTTACATACATACAAACTTTCCCACAGAAGCATGCCACATATGTAGGACTATACATTTTATAAATAATTCCTTCAGACACTACCCAATTAATAAATACTAAGTAATAAATTTTTTCCTTTTTTTGGACTATGGATTATGCAACAATAATCTAAATTAATTTTTTCTAATGGGTTACTATGAAGATGTACTCAAGTCATACAATAGTCAAAGATGCTATCCTAGCTGAACAATAGCATTTTATTAAGTGTCACACTTTCAGAGATTCATGGTTACCTGCCATGGGTAAAATTTTGAAAGACTAATGTTGTGATATAAGACTCACTAGGGAAGATTTCAAACTGACTCAATTAAGCAAATAGTTGTCATAGTAGGACCCCCAAAATGCCATACTTTGGTCAGATATATACCCCACAAATCAGAAAATGTGGGTTCCATGATTTCTTATTTTTGTTCTGTTTTTCCAATGTATCATGTAAAAACCACTAAGCTTTTTATTCCAGAGGATGATATGAAAGAAAGAAAAAACAATGTCTTGTTAAAATTTGCAAAACCAAATTAGAAAATTGTCTTAAACTTTGAAAAATTGGAATCATTATAACATCTTCAGGGGAAAAAAAAGGTCTTAAAAAGTTCAGACATTACATCATTCTTTTTCTTTTTAAGTTTGCCTGAGAAATATTTAGGGGCAGGTATGTGGTTTGATAGAGGAGAGAAAGGGGTAGGATCTTGCCAGTAGCTCGTCATAAATCAGTTGTACAGTTAAATACAGTGTTTGGAGCAAAAACGGAGTTCTTGAATCTTTCCTATCTGGTTGGGCAGTTAAACTAGATGTATTTGAAAGCAAAATACATAACATGTTGATTTAACCATAAGAAAAAGGTTTATCAACATAATTTTAACAAAATCTCAGCAGATTTCATTAACAAATAATAGAATGCATACTTTAAAAAGTATTTTATTGGAAAATTTAGAATAGAAATATATTAGAACATTTTTACTTTGACCTTCCTCTTCCTCCCTCATGAGATTAAAATAAGGTAGTGGTGCAGAGGAGGAAACAAATAATGAAGGCCAAGGAGTCTACATTCTGTAACCCCTGAGATAATGCTTGATGTAATCTGACATAATTTAGTATCCAACCAACAGAAATCCCCAAAGTGCAAAAGATGACCTATCTGAGGTCAAGTGTTTTTGTTGAGTTGTTTGGGAAAAACAAAACACACCTGCCCAAAGCCCAGCAACTTCTTAAAATGCGGAACTGTGGACTAGGAAGGTATAGAGTTCGATGAAAGCTAAAATTCATCCCAATTCTCCCAGAATGTATGGAGTAAATAAAAAATAGCCAAAAAAAATCTAATGGGAGTTAAACACATTTGAATCTAATTAAAAGAGACTCTATTTTATATAGTCCTGGATATGCTGATGCAACCATATGAAGAATCCTGCATAATGAAAATCTTGCATGGGAAAGAGTGTTGATAGATAGGTCTTGAGTTGGAAAGATGAGGTCACTGGTTTATATCCTGAGGAGAAAACCTGGACTTATTCCATGAAAAACAGCTGCTTTTGTAAAATGTAATGTCTTGCACACAAATGGAATTAAACTAGCTACTGTCATTTTAAGGATTCCACAACTCTCAAAGAGAGGTGGATGTTGGACTCAAGCATTTCAGACATGCTGCTTCAGCACAAAAATATAATTTTCCTTGAAATAAATCAGTAACAGAAAGACTTGACCAGAAATATATTGATATGGAGTTTTTAAAAATATTGTCTCAAAGTGGTTTATGTTTTATTTTCAGTTGTAGTCATAGGACTGAAATTCTAGGAAACCATCCAAAATTTAAATTCAGACATTGTGAATTTACCAGTTTTGACTAAATTAGAGATTAAATATTTATTGCATTTGTTTCATCACCTTTCTCAATCTTCTGTTTATTTCTTAGTCTTTAATTTAGAAATTTATACTTAAAAAAATTAAATTCATACCAAGGAATATGTTGAAAATGTAGAGCCTTGTTTTTATAGTACTGTTTCCTTCCAAAAAACAGTAATAGCAGACACTAGAGTTCAATGAAAGAAATTGATTCATCTTCACTTTTCAAAATAATTATATTAGGCAACGTCCATGTTCCTAAAGTAATTTATACCAAAGTGTTTTTTCCCAAACATTTAAAATCTCAATACTTTTTCATGAATTCCATCACGTTTTTAAGAATCAAGGTTTGGCAGTAACGCAACTATGTCCCTAAACATTCCTTGAAAATATGAGTTCTAAGAGGAAAGGCAAGGGGTGTGTGTGGGGAGGTTTGCTTCTGTAGCCTACAAAGCTAGAAAACACTGGATTTAATTATGTTTTTAAGCAAAATGTTTATGGCCAGACCTTCCAAAGTCTTTAATATGCTAACCTGAAGTATAATATCATGAAATATCTATTACTTTGGAAATTCATTTTTCTACCCTTTACACAGCATCAAAGGAAACTGATGTTTGATGGAATATACCAGTAAAGAATCATCTCTTCATTAATATGCATGTTTGTTTTCAGCAAGCAAAGAAACAATGTCAACTGTTCTTTTAAAAATATGTATTTACATATATATGTAAAATGTCATATAAGTTACACAGAAAATAGTTTCTAGCTTTTGTTTGTGATATGTCTGATTTTTTGTCAAAATGCTTTGCCTGTTTAGTTGTCTATTTAATAACCTTAGAAGTATGGTAGAAGGTAGAAAGGAAACAAAAGACTGTATAATTCACATTCACTAAAGTAATATTTTGAACTTCAAATAATACGCCTTTCTCAAAGGGGAAATTTATGGTAGAATTATTTTAATGACAACAACAAACATTTAGGTGAAAATTAGGGGAAAAAAATGGCCAAAAAAATAACTTAATGCCAAGTTTAAGTATACATTTAAATATAGAGAACAATGTAAAATTTAAATAATTTAAAATTTTTCTTCCTTTGGGATTAAAAGAGCTATTTTCTATTCCTATTTCATTGGCAGCACACAATTATAAGAATTCTGTGGTGAACAATAACCCCACTGCAGCGTATATAGAACCAACTTGTGTTTTTCTCTGAAGGTTACAACACCTATAGCTCAAATGCTCCCTCTTTCTTTGATGTCTACAAAGATGATAAGTGAGTGTGTGCATGTGGATGGTGTGCCTTCCCTGACAAGCTCACTTTGCTGGAGTCCATTGATAATTGGTACTTTCCCAACAAGAGCATTTTCAACTACCTGAATCAAGACTTTCATAGCAATATCACTTACTGGTTCTTGACAGCTAATGAAGTGGCAAAGCAAGGCTGATAAACTCCAGAGCTTACCAAAAGGGTGGGTGCGGCATTTTTTTAAAGATTCTGAATTACTTAATGAGGTGGAAGTCATTACCTTCATCTAACAAACTCAACTGTGAACTTTTAAACTATTTTCTAGATTTTAAGTTGAAGTGACTTCTCCACCTTGAATACTTGGAAATGATAAAACAACAGAATTATAATTGGGAAGGTTAGACATTTTTTCCCCCTCAGTTCTCCAATTCTACTAGTTTCTACAACTTTTTGACTTTTATCTGTAGTGACATTTAGCCTAATAAGAAACAAATGCCTGTTTTAAATAATTTTATAGGAAAATATAATAAAACAAAATTTTAAAATCTTAGAAATGTTATAAAAATATATTGCCACTTAGGGACATACTAAATACACAACAGCCTTTAAAGCAAGTTTTGTGAGACAGAAGTACATATGTCTTTATTTTCATAACAATTTATTAATTTGAGGGAGAAGTTAAAAAATAACATCTACCAGGTGTCCTCAAAGAAATGTTTCAATTTTAAATACATAAAATTATTTTCAATAATTTAATCCAAAGTTTATTAATTGACTATAATATAAAGAAGTGATTTTTTAGAGATACCCTTATTTTAATTTTTTTACATGCAAAATTAATAAGTACCAAGGAAATGAAAGAATTAAGAAATCATTGACATTAGATAATGTTATATGATTCTTTCAGTTGCTCATATTGAACCACTTGGAAGGTTTATTAGAACTTACTAGCATGAACACATTTGCTAGTCCTCACATGTGAGGGAAAATCGTATCCTTGTTATTCTCCACCTTCATACTAATGGGAGTCTCATTTTGAATGAGTGTAGTGACCAGCAGGGATTTAAAGCAGATCATATTTCACTCTAAACACTGTTTATTACTTGTCATTCTAACATTGCTGTTAGTGTTTTGTTTTTGTAAAAGGGACACAATCACATTTTTTTATGAAGTATAGAAGGATGTTTGATGAGAAATTAGTTATGCCATTTCCCCCCCAATCTTGAAGAAGTAGTAAATCTGGTTCTGAATTAGGTTTTTGTCCTTGTGGGAATAAATGTCTGTGTGTCCTGCAATGGTCTAGTGAATCTTTACTGTCTATTGTCCTGTCTAGCCCAGAGGTGTGCTTGATTTAATGGGCCCTGGGAGAGCAGGGATTTTCAGCAAACTAGCTGGATTTTTAGCCTTATTCTGGGGAATCATGAGTTGTCCTTAGGGGTCTTAAACCAAACCTGGCTCACATTATATTTAACTTCAATCCCAGAACATTTCTAACTGTGATCTAATTTTAGAATATTGTATTTATGGCAGAAAATACTTGGAAAATAAATGGAATAATCTAAACATGTCTCATTTGCTGCATTAGGGAAAATGCTTAAATTGCTCTTTTAATTTTTTCCTATACTATCAAAATCAATCTAGAATAAATCTTATCAGATAAATTTTGCCAAAAGTTATTTAGGAAGAGCTGGATATAAGAAAGCTTTCTCCTACCAAATTGTCTGTGACAATTTCCTCTTTCCTCCTTTTATTTGTAGATAGAGACAAGTTATAAAATGTCAATAAATTGCTGTGAACAAATTTTATTAGGGAATCTGATTTAAAAAATTGTGGAATGTATCCATTCCAAAATTAAAACACACTATTATCAAAGGAAAATTTATAATATGCTCTATTGTATAGAATGTCATTGTAAGCTTAGTGTTGCCAGAATGCATTGTATATGTCTTCTAGAGATTCTTGAATTCATTGGTTTTCAACACACTCATCTCCCATCTTCTTCTCATCCTTCTGCAGAGAATTCTAATCCTAACAAAATGTTTTTATCAATATGCCAGAAGCCTTCATAATGAAAGTGTCTATTCTAGTTAAAGAAGTAGGACAAGCTAGGAATGCCACATACCATTCTCTATAATCCCTCAAACCAACCCCCCCACTACCACCACCACCAAATAAAGGAAGGAAGGAAGGAAACAGCCACACAACCATGCCTGTCTGATTTGGTTACGTGATTGATCCTGGAATATGGTCCATGTGCTCTCCTGGATTTTCCTGTGACCTAGTCTCCCTTCTCACCATAGGAATTAACTAGGAGCTTATATCAAATCAAAAAGAGGCTTCTGTAAATGCTGAAATGAATATGTTCTCCAGTATGCTTGTATTTAAACATATGGAGAACGGTTTTAATCAGTGAATAAAGAAAACTTCCTTCATAACACAAATGTGTGCTGAAATGGAAATAATGGAAATATCCTGGATGGAGTGATCAATCTCTTTCTTCAATAAAAACTCATTTTCCTCAGTTTTAGAACAATTCAAATACATTATTCTTAAGTAGTTTTTTAAGACAATTCTTATAGTAGACATATGCAACAGATAATGAGTGATGGTGGTTTATCACTATTTAATTCTCTATTTGTGAATTATTTTCTACAGTTTTACTACTGAAAAACATTATTATATAATGAGTAAATGGCAGAAATCCTGCTTTCTTGCAGCTGTGTGAAATATAGTTATTTAAAGAACACATTAAAACATATGCTGTTTCATGTTAGTGTTTTTTACCATATGAAACAGACAAGCCTCCTCTTTTTCTCCTGCTAATGATAATACAATGACCACCATTCATTGTTATTTAATAAATACTTGATGGTGGACAAGTAATACAGACTTTCCTATTAAGGAGTGTTAGAAATAATGACGACATAGAATCAAAAACAAAGTTTTGATCTCTGGATTACTAGCCCACAATGTGAAACACTAAAAAAACAAATTTTAAAAGAAGTACCTAATGCTTTATTTTTTTATTTTATTTTATTTTACTTTTTTATTATTCATTTAATTTTGATCCATTAAACACAAATGGAGTACAGCTATTATTTCTCTGGTTGTACACAAAGTAGAGTCACACCATCTGTGCATTCATACGTGTACACAGGGCAATGATGTCTGTCTCATTCTGTTATTATTCTTGCCCCCCACCCCAACCCCACCCCTATGCTATCTATCCTTCCACCATTCCTGCCTCCCTTCCACCCCACATTATGTATCATCATTCACTAATCAGAGAGGTCACTTGGCCTTTGGATTTTTGGGATTGGCTAATCTCACTTAGCATGACAGTCTCCAAACATCCATTTACCTGCAAATGCCATAATTTTATTTTTCTTTATGGCTGAGTAATATTCCATTGTGTATATATACCACAGTTTCTTTATCCATTCATCTATTGAAGGACATCTAGGTTGGTTCCACAATCTAGCTATTGTGAATTGAGCAGCTATGAACAGGGATGTGGCTGCATCACTGTAGTAATCTGATTTTAAGTCCTTTGGGTATAGGCCAAGGAGTGGGATAGCTGGGTCAAATGGTGGATCCATTTCAAGTTTTCTAAGGAATCTCTACACTGCTTTCCAGAGTGGCTGCACCAACTTGAAATCCCACCAGCAATGTATGAGTGTACCCTTTTCCCCACATCCTTGCCAACGCCTGTTGTTGCCTGTATTCTTAATAAAAGACATTCTAATTGGGGTAAGATGAAATCTTAAGGTGGTTTTGATTTGCATTTCTCTTATAACTAGGGATGTTGAACATTTTTTCATAAATCTGTTGATTGCTTGTAGGTGTAAAGTGTACACCTCTGTAAAGTGTCTGTTCATTTCCTTGGCCCATTTATTGATTGGGTTATTAGTATTCTTGGTGTAAAGATCTTTGAGTACTTTGTAGATTCTGGAGATTAGTGATCTATCTGAAGTGTGAATTTTTTACAGACTAACCATCTTACACAGAAATGAGTGATCAATAGCAATGCATATTGAATTACCTGTTTTAATCCACATGAAAATATTTAGTTGCCTATGTAATTCCATTGAAGCTATTTTTATTCTTCCAAGGAGAAGTAAAAATTAACATGGTGGCCTATTTATTTTGTAAATTGTCTGCAACTATCTTTTTTTGTTTATGTACCTAGCCACAAACTATTAGCAATAATAGTGATTAGGCAGCAAAAAATAAGGAGAAAAATAAAGCCAAACGTTTGCAAAAATGTTATTTAGAAAGAGCATTGAACTTCGAGCTAGATCTGTATTTAAATCTGACTTCTGCAACTGTTAATGGTGGAGTTACTTATGCTCTCTTATAAATGCAAGTGGTGAGACTTTTGGTCAGTTTAAAGATCCTTCTTGATCTCCAATTCAATGATTAATTATCAAGTTAGCTATTTCCTATGCATAATTTGACTGATGTGGCACTGTCTAATCCATGTATCTGGGGCATGTACCCTGATACTCATGCAGCAGACTGGCATGCAATTAATTCACTTCTATGTGTTTTTATTAAAGCACAGTGGGGCATCAGAGTGGAGAGTAATACCTGCTAATTCTCAAGCCTTTCATGAGAGGTGGCTTCTAACTGAACTCTGAAGCACAAGAAAGACTAAGGAAAATAAACTGGAAGCAGGAGGGGCAAGCAAGGGTTACAAAAGAGTTAATTGACTGTTGAATTGTGGAAATTTATAGAAACCAACATAAAATATGATAGCTAGGAAAGATTAGGGTTGGCAACTTTTTTCAGATGATGCTAAGGTAAAGGTGGTGGGTACATATGCTGTGTTTTGTTTTAATATATATTCTGGTTAATTTATGTGGTGATTAAGAGTATACTGAAGTTGAGAGAAATTATGGATAGAAGACCAGATAAGTTGCTGTCAAAATAGTCTCTGTGTTCAACCCTGCTGGCAAAACAGAACTCAAAAAAATCTGCCAATGTGATTGTTATATGTAAAACAACATAACAGTGCTTAGCATATAAAATTAAAATTAGCCAGATTATTGTAATTTTTATAATTAGTTTATAAAAATTTTAGAATTTTGATATAATTTAATGAGTCAATTGAACTTAATGTATAGCTAATTGGAAAAGCTAGCACATCGCCTGACATATAATGTATATTGTATGAATATATGTATATTCTCTGTTTTTCTTCAGTGTTCAATATTACATATATTTCTCTGAGGTTTTTTCTTGCATTTTTAAGAATTAGAATGTGTTTCAAATAATATTTATTGAGATTCATGCATCTAAGCGCCAGGACTATGCATTTGCCAGGAACCAACCGTTTCTAGGGTTAGATCTACAAAATAACTGAAACCAGCATATTTTAACTTCAGGAGAGCTTAGGAGATAATGCAATGAACAATCTACATATGAATAGGGCACTGTCTCACAAAGAAAGCAGGATGCACTGTTTCTTAAAAGGTCTCAAAGTGACCAGTAGATGTGAACCCTGGACACTAAAAATGAATCTCCTCACTAAGCAAGTGAGGGTGGAAGGATCAGAGCTCTGGGGGGTAAAGAACACTCCAATCTGTGGACTATAAGTGGCATATCATTGAATGAATTGGAAATAATCCAAAGTGTAAATATAATATATTTGTGTGTAAATACATTTGTATATTGTTGTATATATGGGTGAACAGACATTCACATATATACTTATACCTACATTTTTGGTAAATGAGAATACAACAAGGGTGGAAAACATACAGAACTGAAATCACATAGATATTGATAATCTCCAGGCATAATTTTAGGATTGAAGCAGTTTTGTTTTAAAGAAACAGGAGTTCTTCCTGATTTTTCCTTTCTCTATTGGCTCAAATTTTCTGCTTGGATTCCAAATGTATTCTATCTTGATTTAGTAAATTCCATAATTATTCCTTTTGTAAGATTAGATATTACTAGAAGATGTTACCATGCTTCAATCTGTAGATTCAAGTGTATTTTAAGCTTAATGTCTATAAACTATCCTTCATTTTATCTCAATATCACTTTCAAATAAAATTTGATTTTATTAGTACTTAGTTTGAAATTTTGCTAACCAGAATCAATCCTCCTCTTTCCTAATCACATTTTGGTGAACTATTTTCTTCTTTTACACAGTGAGGGGGTGAGATGGAAGACTTCAAAGCCTGTGAGTATTTCCACGTGAAAATGCATTCCAAAGTCTTTAATGTATTTTCTTGTGAAAATGCACTCCAAAGTCTTTAATGTATTTTCTTGTGGAAACACTCCATTTTCCCCGTATTTTGATGATTGGTATGTTTCTCATTAAGCTGCGTTAGAGATACTCTCTGATGTCATCTGGGTTCACTCCTGCCTTCACTCCACTTTACCTATATGCTATCCTTTGGTAGGCAAACAATGCACACAATGAATGTGGTATGTGTGTGTGTGTGTGTGTGTGTGTGTGTGTGTGTGTGATTAGAACAGTCCCTGATGTGCATGTGTTAGGGATGATGGTGATGGTTTTATGCTTTAGCTCCAGATGCACTCTTTATGGATATTTTCCAACAATGTTATAGCATTATCAGCTTTCATTTTTTACTAATGCTCCTACCTAGAATATATGGAGATATGTACCAGATTACAGCATCCTATATCAAAATGTTTCAAGCTTCACTCTGATATATTATTTTAATACTTGATATTCCATTGGTGTTTTTGCTCTCTTCAGTTAATGTGTGTATTTTCATCTTTTGTTCTTGTTTTCTTTTTTCCCCCATGAGAGTCAAAGGAAATAGATGGAAGAAAAATGTCTTTCCTCCAACATCTTTCACCAGTAGAAAATGTGTTTCTTTTGTAGAAAGGTTCATCTGGAGGCAGGGCCTCATGTGGCTTGTTAGTATAAACCTAGAGAGGAAGTTTCGTTAGAAGATAGTTACAATAATTCAGGAAAGATATGGGGAGTTAAACAATTGGCAGTGAGTATGTAAGCAAAAGAAAACATAGGACAAATTATTGTGGTGAGCCAAACTGGAGGGATAGATTGACTCTGTGGATGATGAAAGGCTCTGGCTTGCAAGAATCTTTGGATGAGTGATACTTATAAGCAACTTAAAACATGCAGAAAGCTGGTGATGTCAGTAATGGAAAGAAGAAAAGGGAGTGAACTCTGAATAAGTCATGTGGACTCTGAGATGTTTGTGCAACATCTGAATAGAGGTTTCTAGTAAGCCTTTGTTTGCCCTTTAGAGGGAAATATGTTTTAGAAGACATATATTTGAGACATGTCAAAATACTGTTAGTGGTGAAAGCTCCAATTGTAGATAAGATTGCCCACAGAGTTATTATTGTGTAAAAAGACCAAGTGGAAAGTAAATAAAATAATATAAATATTTAAGACCTTGTTAATTTAAGTAACAAGAGAGATAACCAAAGTTCTCAACAATAAGAACTTAATAATACCCAAAATGTACTCTTTTTAAAGATATTGTAAAAAAAGCAAGAAGAGTCTGACCTCAGATTTCAGATAGAATAGATATCTTGATTTTCCAGCATACTTGCTCTGTGACCTAGGGTATTTCCAATAACCTATCTCAATCAATTTCCTTATTAGATAAACAATGGTAAGGAGAATTCCTACTTCCCGGAGTTGTGAGATATAAATGAATATTCATGTATACCACTCCACAGTTTCTGTCACATAATATGCACTTTCAATGTGGTTCTCCTGTGTTCTTCCTTATCTGTATCATCTGGTCTTTCCTCATGTCCTCTGAATGGGAGTCTCTGCCATACCTCTTTATTCTGGTACAAGTCCTATACATTTTTTTAAAGGTTGGTTTTAATCCCCTACCTCCTTCTCCAAGTGTTATTTGCTTCTCAGTATGGCATTATTTTTTTCTTCTATTGGTTTCCATAGTTCTAGTTATCCTTCTTTCATTGTTGTTTAGTTTTTGTTTTCTCCAAGAACATTTTTCTACCTTTCTATCAGTGTTATATTATTCTTCATACTCCACATACTTCTTATCCAAAGTATATGTTTCACATAATAAGTAATTAATATGTGTTTGTTGAATTAGTAGATGAATGACCATTAAATGATAAAAATCAAATTCATCAGATTAACAGGTGAGCAAATTATTTTCTGTATGTATTTTTCTCATTATAAAGAATAGAGAATAGATTCATATCACTGGTAGTCTTGCTCTTGATGCTTTACAGGAATATCTAAGAGAGAATGCACTTCTCTCCCTGACAAAGTCTTTTAGGACACTTGAGTATTGTATGGGGTTTAGAAGTGGAGAAACTGCTTTGGCTAGGAATAGACCTATATTCAGCCAAAGCTCAAGAGTGGGCAGCTCTTACCTTGATTAGGGAGTCTAAGTCAAAAAGTTGATTATTCACATCAATACAAATAAAAATAATTTGGTAGAGGAGAATGACATACAATTGATAGAATAGAGACATTAGACATAAGACCACCAGCAATGCAAAGAGATAGGTTAGTTAGCATGAGTTGAGAATGGGTAAACTTTATGCATATTTTGAGGGCTTACTTCTACTGGAATGAAAAGATGAATTTTTCTAAATATATTCAAGCAATACTTACCAAAATTTGTAAATTGAGAGAATTTTCTCAGCATCACCAAATAAATAAAAGCATATAGACAAACACTGAATATTGTTTCCATCAACGCTATGACAAGATCCATTGGCCAAAAATGGTAAGAGTGTAATTTGTCATGTGCACAGTTTATATTAGGGCAGTACTTGGCCAAACATCAGTCAGTGGAAAGGTTCTAACTGTAAAGTTTTTAAAATTAGTACTTGGTGAAATAAGAAAAATAAAATGAAGATATTGTGATTTTTCCCTTTGTATAACTCATTCACTAGTGAAGATTACTCTTTGTTTTTTTTCCCTCTCTGTTCATTTTGCTAGTAAAATGAAATGCCTCCTCTTTTGTGTATAAACTGGTAACAAAAGTAGACAGCACTTGATTTTGTTGTCTGGTTCTTACAATACAACAAAAAGTTGTGATTCTGCCTCTGTTTTACTTTTGGAAATTTTTTGGCTTGAGAAATTTTAAAAAGGTCAAGGAAGCACTAAAATATAGGATCCAAAATTTTTGGACTTTACTAAACTTTCCAATATTTACAAATATCTAGATGTGGTTATCATTTAGCCAAAATGTTTTGGCATCTTATAGACCTAGCTTTGAAAATTTTAAATGGGATGTTTGACTGTTCTATGAAAAGGACAAAGTTCAAGTCATGGAAAAAGAACATAAGATGACAGCTCCCAATGAATACACACGATTCATTTGAATCCAGCAACTGGTGAGGTCCTAGTACTGTTCTTGCTATAAAACTTGGAGGAAGAAGAGAGAGAGAGAGAAGTATCAGAAGTCAGAAAAATAAAGAACAGGGTAACCATTGTTTAGATTTGAAGGTCAAGAACACAGGAGTTCTCCATCCTACTATAAAAAGTCCATATCTGGGCACTCTTAGATATTTTAGAAATCAACACTCATTTCACTGTCTTTTCTAGAATCTAACCCTGTCATTGTAACCATTTGTGTAATTCTTTGTTTATCCTAAAAACAATCAGAACACCATAGGAACTATAAAATTTTATTTTATGTAGAGGTAAATCATCATGTGTGGTTTTGATGTACATTTCCCTATCTTTTTTTCCATGTATTGAAATAAATGTCTAAGGGCATTGGTTTATAAAATAATTTTCAATATCTTAAGTAATATACTGATAGTGATTGCTGCTAATAATTCCCTTTGCCCTTCTTTTTTTTCCCAAATGAATATGCATTAAAGATCATGATGAATTCAGGGGAAAGGGCAAACATGCACATTTAGAAATAAATAAATAGAATAAAATTAGAAATGACTCATTATAAAAATTATGGCTTTTCTCCCATGATAATTTGGTAGCATATCCTCATTATGGAACATATCAGTTATAATTTCTTTGCTTTTGTTATTAGATTAAATAGAAACCATTTTAATTAAAAGAGCTACAAATTTCAGGGGACTTTTTTTTTAACTCTATCACAAGAGAGGGTGACCTATTTGTAATTGATGACACTTTTTGTTTGTTTTTTTTGATGACACTTTTATTTGGGATTATATGAATTGGTTTTTTTTTTTCTGCCAAACCATCTATAACTTGTGTTTATTTTCTAAATTGTTTTACATCATATCATAACCATATCATATGGTGGTAATAGTTGATACTTATCGAGTGCCAACTGCTTGCCTGGGTTTACAATCAGTTTATCTTCCATTTTGTTGTTGAACAAAGTATAATCCTACTAAATTATTTGGTAAATCTAGAATAAACAGAATATTTCTTTAATTATTTTTCAAATTTTAAAAACATTATTCATTAAAGAGTGCTTATTCTGAAATGGCATCTTTGATTATAATCCTACATTTACTTCTCTTTATAATTGACACAGCAGATAGAAATTGAAATAATGTCTCAACCAGAAAAAAAAAAAAAAAATGCAGTGTTATATATCCAGAGAAATTCGCACCTTTATAAAACCTTTGGTCTTTTCAGATTCACTATTAGGTGAATTAACTCCATGGAAATTTGTATTGCTCTTCCAAATAGCATTTTGTTGTTCTTTGACTGAATATGAGCACAGGTAATTGTGAGAAGCTAAAAAAAATGTTAACCGCATCTCACATTACTGAATATTTATTTTAGTTTCAACACAAGTTTATGTCATCATAAGGTTTAAATAACAGAACCTAAAAAGAAACACCTAAAATTCTGAAGGAATAGTTTCAAATTTGAAGCCATTTAATATCAGTTGCAGCTGAATGTGTCTCCACCTAGGAAAAACAAAATCACAAATTTAAATAAGGAAAAGAGAATAATGAGGAATTTGACAACTTGATTTAGAGAGAGTGTCTGATTTTAACCCAAGCATTTTTGCCCAAGAAAGAGGTAGGATAATCGAGGTGATCCAGAGTTTACCTTGCTCATTGCCAAGAGGATCTCAGAAAGACTCCTGTCTGTTATAAAGCTTTGCAGAAAGTCCCTGTGATTAGATTGAAATTAGAATGAAAGGAATGAAGAGACAAAAATAAGTACATTTGAAAGCAATGGAAAATAGCTGTTAACCAGAAAGTATTGTCTGTTTTTTTTAAATGAAATAGTTCAGCAGTAACATTTTAAAATGTGTAGTTTGTTTCCACAGTGATTTCATACTTAAGCCATCCAAACTTTAATTTGTCTATATACAGAAACCAATAATTCTGCCCAAACTTACTTACAAAAATCAGCTTGTAACGTATTTTTCAATTGGAAAGGCACTTTCAGTGTTTGGAATTATACTATAGAAAGTGATTCTTTTTGTTATTTAGAATTGAAGTTGTACAAAGTAACAAATAAAAAGAATACTTCATTACATTCAGTATGTTACAGTTGTATACAGTATTAACATATATCATTACATTTAGAATTAATGTAAATCAAGCAACATATCTCCATTGTTTTGGAGTTGTTGATAGACCTTTATTTTTATGTGGTGCTGAAGATTGAACCCAGTGCCTCACACATGGTAGGCAAGCACTCTACCACTGAGCCACTACCCCAGGTCTCTCCATTTTTATTTATCCTTTTACTATACAAAATTACTAATGTTATCATGTTAGCACCTTTGGTAAAGTAGGTAAAAGGTATTGTATTTAATCCATTCAGACCCTAACTTCCTGTCTGTTCAAGACTATCAAATGTATTCATATTTACCCTCTACTGTTTTCAAATAGGTGGCCTTTGAGTGCATTAATATGCAAACTATCAAATGCTCTTTACATGTCACCTTCACATTATCTCTTGGAAGATATATTAAGAGTATATTATTAATCTCATTTTCTAGAAATGGAGCCTTCAGCATTTAAGGAACTCCTCTTGGTGTACACATCTCAGGCACAAGTACTGTGGTGATGCTCCTATTCTGGCTGATAGAGGGATGACTCCCAAATCTGTCGCTACAGAAGTTATTCATGTTTAAATTACTTGATGATTAGAGCTCTCATATGTGGTTTCATTGTGATTCCTGTTAAAATCCACTCGTGTTTCTCTTAATTGCCCCTTCCATTTCTTAATATCTTTACGGAAATATCTTTATTTAGGCTGTACTGACCTTTTTTTTTTTTTTTTTTTTTTTTTTTTTTTTTTTTTTAAGTTTGCCTGGCTACCTATTGTTTGGCTTCCCCAGTACTAAAGTTAATTGTAGGTTTTAGAATTTGAAGGAAGTGTGAAGTATTTATCTATTTGATAAATATATCTTCTTAAGTGGCCAGTCAATGCCTGAACATATTAGGTAGCCCCTACCTCTAGCACAGTGCCTTTCCATCTATACACAGTCTTGAAATTTCAGTCATATTGACTCTGAGTAGTATTGATCTTTTGCAAATTATTTGTATGCTATTGAAAAGAATGTCATTTAAATTCAAAGATCATGTAGTATATTCTCTCTCTCTCTCTGGAGATTAATAGCTCTCATTCATTTCAGCCATGACTCACATAAATAAAACTCTTTTTCTTGGCTTCTTTGTTTCTTTACTTTCTTCTTTCCTTCTCTTTTCCATTCCTTTATTGTGGGGAAAAGGGGACAGGAGAATGAGGCAGTTCAACAATTATCTCAATTAAAGAAATCTCATGAAGAAATCAGAAATGCACCTTTAAACAATTTGTTTACAGTTCTTATAATCTTGTCTGTAAGATAGACAAATAGATAGAAATATATGCATTCAATTTAATGTTCATTGACCTGATAATATGAAAAAAGAAGCAAGTGGTAAATGATGAACTATTATTTCCTGACATGAGGAAATGGTAATTCTGATTGATAAGTCATTTACATGAAGAATTGCAGTAACTGGCAGTGTGTGAAGTTCTAAGAGTAATTCAAACATGTTATACCAAGAAGCTCTATAAAAATTCTTGGAGGTTACATTTGAACTGGCTTTTAAGAGTGGAGGCTATCTTGTCAAGTTGGCATGCAATTGTAAAAGTCAAGAGTAATGGCACAAGGGTCAAAACTTGGACAACTACACAGCATCTTTTCCTTCATGACCAAGGACTGAGGCTAAGAAGCACTGGGATAAGGTCTAGACTAGAATGGCATTGACCTGACCACCAATACTAAGTTAAGGAACTTTAACTTCTATTGAACTTTAACCTCTATTGAAATTCTGTTTTTGCTAACAAGATGAAAGGCATTAAGAGAGATGGATAAAGCAAGGCAATGTATCACATGAATGTAAATATGTATCATGTTTTCTGGGGGTAGGGTTAGGACAGTGGAACAGTCTGTATTGCTGCTTTTTCTCTTTGAAAGCAAGTCTACATTTTGTGAGTTCTGATAAAGATTCCTACTATGTACTGGAAAAACCTGAAGTATTAATTCAGGAAACAGTTTTGAAAAATATGGATGGTGAAGTTAATGACATATTGAAATATCTCAATAAAAAGAGACTTCAAACAATCTAGGAGATTAAGTTTTATGTTTTCCACACATTCCCTCTACCCTATTGGCCCCTATACATACCCTCCAATCTATTGGTTTGGGACAAATAAAACTGCTTAAGCATCTTCATAAAATTGTGGAAGCTTATACACAGTATTGACTGTTCTAATCCATTACTACCTGTGAATTGATTCCACTAGACCAGTGTGTGTAGACAAGTTCTTCCTCTCCCTTTGTACTAACAGTACGTCATCTTGAATACAAAATCAGCAAACTGATGAGATAACCCCATTTCAATGAAATGTAAAAAGTTTAATTCCTGTGTATTTCTTAGTACTCTGAAGAATAACCACTGATTGATCATGACAGCAGACAGTCAGATTACCAAGTACCAATAGCCTCTGCTCCTGTAGGATCTCACATTAACACCCAATGTTTTGCTTTGTTACCTTGCAGAAATGTTGGAATCCAACAATGTGATCACTTTCAATGGCTTGGCCAACAGCTCCAGTTATCATACCTTCCTTTTGGATGAGGAACGAAGTAGGCTGTATGTTGGAGCAAAGGATCACATATTTTCATTCAACCTGGTTAACATCAAGGATTTTCAAAAGGTATCTTCATTTTGATATATGCACTGTAGTTTTTGTGACACATATTAAGATATATAGAATTTTCTAGCTATTAAATATCACAGCTTATAGAAAACTGTTTAAATGAATATTTTATCTTTTTAGATGCAAAAAATTACTTGTAATAACAAATCAATGGATGCAGTAAGTCAAAACATCAAGAAAGCAAGCATAGATCATTATAAGAAATGCTAACTTCGGCTTATCCAACAACAATTATATAATTTTCCTGCAATAGATTAAATAGCTGAAATGATTAGAAATACATCATCACAAATTTCATGCACTAAGTATATGTATGTGTATTTATACATCTCTCTATATTGCCAGTAGATGCAAGATTCATCAAGCAATTACTAACATGCCAAATCTTATGTGCCACCCATGTTTGTAAATAAAGTTTTATTAGAAGACAGGCATTCTCATTAATTTGCATATGTCCTATGTTTGCTTTCATGCTACAGTAGTAGAGTTGAGTAAGAGACAGAGACAGAGATAATCTGGCCGACAAAGTCTAAAATATTAACTATGGCATTTTAAACAAATTTTGCTAACCCTGATTTAGAAGATCAGTCTTCAAAGAATAAATAAATAAAAGATCAATCTTCAAGACATCAGATATTTGCCAATTTAGACATTTAGACATAAGAAAGATGCCAGTTAGAGCTGGGGATATAGCTCAGTTGATAGAGTGCCTGCCTCCCAAGCACAAGGCCCTGGGTTCAATCCCCAGCACCACAAAAAAGAAAAAAGAAAGATGCCATTTTATCTTTATTCCTTATAGTGGTTTGGCTTATTATAAAGCTATTCAGTTTGAAAAATAAACTTGGATTGGCAATCTACTAAAAATTATGTGATTAAATTTCCATGTGCTGCCCTAAATTAACCATTTTAGGTAGTCAGTTCTTCCAATCTTATTTCCCTTGGGAATATGGGTCTTTATGAAATATTTTTCAGAGAATCATAGTACACCATGCTTTTTGGAATATATACATGCAGCATCAATGTATATTGGTTTTGCTTCTTAACACTGAAGGCTTTAAAGTTGTTTGCCTTGATTACTCAGAAACTATAACAGATTGGATGGTAACTTCCCAAAAGTCCCTAAATTGTAAAAAGTTTATGTTCTCATTGGAGAATGTTGTTATGGGGACAAAATAAAGGCTTAAATTCAAATCTGAATTTAGTTTGAAATTCATTAGAAGTTAGGTGACTATCATTAATAAATAGCCTTAAATCTAAGACTGTTCCATTTCTTCATAAAGAGATTCGATTCATTACATATGGTCATATAAAATGCAAAACACACACGTGGTCTATAATATGGCATTTAAAAATCATTCTGGGCATTAATTTTTCTGATTTTTCAAGTTGACTGATTTCTAAGCCTCAGATGATAGCAATACATACTTTTATCGAAAATTACTATTCATTTGTTTCTTTAAAATGGTAAAAATATTTGCAGTAGTCTTTCAAAAAACTCACAAAATATACCGATGTTTTTATTGTTTTATAAAAAGGAAATTGCTCTCATGAAATGAAATCAAAACCTAAGATGATTAAGAAAAATCTGACTTTTTTTTTTCTGACATTTTAATTTTAGGAAATTTTGACAGTTAACCTTGTTGGTATTATTTCTACCATTTTGTAAAACTAATATATACATAAATTTATACATGGATAGATAGTATATAAGCACAGATCACCTCACACTACGTGTTTCATGTATTTAACATTTTTATTTGGATAAATATTCTGAATTTGTCTAATGTGTTAAATTATTTCTAAACTGAAAAGGACCAAGTTGTCTCACAAAAATGTGTAATTTTATAACTGAAACAAATCCTAGAGTCTCTTGTATACCTAGCATGCTTATACAAATATTATATATGTCTATATATGTCATATTGTTATAGTATCTTCTACCACCTGGAATTGTAATAAATATATGTGTATTAATGAATTCATTCAAAGTTAAGTGACTTGCCCATTGTTATAGTATTCTTGTTATAGTTCTTATCCTTAAGTTTAAAATTATCATTCTAATAATAGAAGACATTTTTCCAGTTTTAAAACATTCCATTAAAACAGAATATTAATTTTAATTATATTATATTTTGTTTAAAAGAATGAACCAAATCTACTTAAGGGTTTATATCTGTGTATTTATATTTGGTATGTTTTAATACTTTTTGAAGCCTATGTATATATATTTAGCACCTTTTTCCTAAACATACATTCTCATGATAAACTTTATAAGAGGTACTAGGCTTGTCATAAATAATTCTTGTTGATAACTTCACAAGGTAATAGTAAAGACAAAATGTGTGAGCATATAAGTAAGTACTGGGCCAATTCCTCTTCTTAGAGGCCAAAACACATTCTCAGATTTGTTTTTTGCCTTAGTAAAAAGTACAGTCTCTTTGAGGCATACATATTTATTAAATAGCATAAGTAAGGGGACAGAGAGTAGGGCTTGGTGGTAGAACACTTGCTTGGCAGGCATGAGACCCTGGAATCAATCCCAAACACTGAAGAAAAGAAAAAAAATGAGTAAAGATTGACATGAATAGAAGCATGTAATCATAAAAAAGAAGAACTGCAAAATACATCATAAAATATTTTGAATAGGAGGGTAAGAAATTTAGACAGTGTTAGTTAAATGAAAAAATTGGAGGCAAAGGAACAAAAAGAACATAATGTGAATATGAAAATTATTTTTATTAATATTTGACGTAACAGTGAAATCACAAAATAAGGCACATATTATCTCAATAACCAACAATTAAGAGCTGGGAACTATGAGAAAACAGATTGTCTTTTGAAATAAATACATATATTTGCATATATAAACATATACATATTTACTAATCTGTGATTTTAGCATAATTTTTCTGGGAAGTAAATCTGACTGTGTAAAGACTGCTCTGCTATATATTATTACTGTTGTACCCTAGAGAAATTTATATTTTATCTCCTCCATGTAAACTTTAAGAAGAGATCATCTGACCTCTGCAGAGCCAATGTGAAGATTAGAACTGTGGAATGGGACTGTACAGCAAACACTCTAGAATTTCAGGAGTCAGAAAGATGCTAATTGTAAGAATGATACATTTACTGTTCCTGAATATTTTTATTATGACTACTTTGTAAAAAGCTTGTAGAACAAGTCAGATGACAGTTTTAATTTAGACATGCAGACATATGTGAAAAGTACATAAAAAGAATATGCAAATTAAGAGCTTAATGGTAAAAATGAATGCATACCCAATAATTTCTAGGCCTTTTATAGTTATGACATGAACTAGAAATGCGTTTATCAAGTCATCATATGCTGTTTCAATATGCTCTAAATTCTTGCTTATAAATGCATTGTATTTTGGTTTTTAATTCCCCAGATCAAATATCACAACCTTTGCCCAAGTGTGTGACCATATATATTGAATTATCTGGAGGTTCCCAAATGAACGGTAATCAGTCATTTTGAGGCTAAAAGCTTTCCAGCAGACATAAATGATTAACTGCCACTGTCTCTGGATTTTTCTTTTACATATGACATTTTTTTTCTTTTAAGTTCACTAATATTACTAGAAGAAAAGGGTGAATAAAAGAGCAATGAATTGTTCTGCCCACTACAGATGGATTCATTGGAATTGCTCAGAGGATCTGGAAAATTCTGTATAATTATTATGGACAAAAATATATCCAACTGTCCAAGAAGTCACCAATAACATCTTGGCACATCTACCACTGTGACCACATTCACAAAATATGTAACCCTTTGGAAGGATAAAGAGCAAATATTAAAGATGAAAACACAATTATTCCTCATCTAGTCTAAGTTTAGTCCATAGTGGGAGGGTAATTTTTTTTCTGCTTCTTCATTTCCAACTTCATAATCCAAAAATACACAGTGCTACTCTTAAACATTTTTTCTTTCCAAAAAAGAAAAAAAAAAGATTCCTTTGTAAACTGGAATTCACACACTTTGAATTCTCTAGCATGTCATCCTGAGATTTGGACTAAAGAAATGGATCCAGGGTACCACAGAGTTAAAATTTCAAAATCACTATTTCCTGATAAATACTAATTTAGAAAAGTATGTGCCATATTCTGTGTTGATTTTTACCTCTTCTCTAGACTCTCGCATCACCAGGATGTTCTTTCTCTCCCAATCTGGGAGACTGTTCTTTCTACCCTGTACTGTTCAAATCTGTTGACTATGTTAATTTGTCTAATTCAACTTTCATGAACAGCAAAGGATAATGGGTAGATGGAGAATGATTAAGTCCACATCAATTAACTTATGTTGTTCAATTTTCTAAACTGAAAAGTTCATGTCATATAATATTTTATGGAAATTTCTTTACCTTAGCTCCCCCAACCTCCTCCAAAATACTATGCAATGTTAGACCTCTCAGAAAACTTAATTGGCACAAATTAATGTTTCTTCTCTGTCCTTAGATTGTGTGGCCAGTATCTTATACCCGAAGAGATGAATGCAAGTGGGCTGGGAAAGATATCCTGGTAAGCATTAATCTATTAAATTTTAATTTTTAAGTAATGCATTACTCTATTTTTGTTCTGTGTTCTATTTAACATCATACTGTACTTGTGGGCTTAATCATGCTGAAGGAATAAAATAATACTATTTAATTTTGGAAGCATTGATAGTTTTATGGAAGAAAATGAGTAGCAATAACAACATTCCTCAGTAAAGCAAACTACTGTCCCTTTGATGATTTATATATGCAAAGCATAGCTAGAAAAATGCTATTTTAGCAGATACATAAATATCCAATAAGGTAACTTCTTTCTGCAGATTGATTTACATATGTTAAGGACTCTTTAATTTCTCTTAGATGATATTGTTTCCACTTCTGAATTATCATGATTTAGTTACCACTTTTTCTTTCTTTGTGTTCCATTCCTTTCCTTCCATCTTCTCATTTTTACAATAAATATTGATTTATAAATAAATATTGATTGAGATATGACAATGTAATTGGCCTTGTCCTGGGCACTGTGGAGCCAAAGGTGATAGCATGCAACCCCTACACTGGTTTTACTATTGTGAAAAGATAGGGGTCATTTTTCCTGATAAAAGTTTTGTTAATAAAATTAAATGGGCCCTGGTTTGAGCTGTTAGCCAAGTGTCTGCATAACTCATAGAAAGTACTTATAATCACTTCAATGGATTAAAGTGAATTACACAGGATTGGAAAAATGTAATTTGGTTATTTTATTTTTATCAATCTTTTGGAATGTCTAAAACACAATGAAATGTTTAAAAATTTTCTCTGTTTTAAAGTATTGGCATTTAGAAGAAACCCATTTGTGTTGCCTAAAGACACATTGACCTTTGTTTTGTATAGATACATTGTTATTATCAAGGGACAACTTAATTAATTCATAGCAGCTGCCTAAAATGATATTTAGATTTAGGAGGATGTAGAGGGAGGATCTGAGTTCATGAGAAAAGAATGCCTGAATTTATCAGCAATGGTGCCCATTGGTGACAGAAGGTAGATTAAGGAGCACAAAGCATGGATAATCCCCATCCTTGATCCACCTAAATATTAATAAATATGGGAAATTCACCCTTGAAAATTATATAATATAGGTATCATGTCCAATGACTGAGGATATTAATTAAAAATGGTGAAGCAGACTTTTTTCAAGGCTGCTGTAATGGAATTTGGTAGATTGAGAGTGAAATTGAGCTCCAATCTGAATACAAAGATAGGCAGAGATATGCAGTCCTGGAGCAAGAGGAGGTCAGTGGATGGAAAATCACTGCAACATCAGGAGTAAGAGGAATTCTGGCTAAACTGATTTGACAAGATCATTGCTGAAGGCAGACTGGGTTGGACAATGACAAGGGTGAATGTGATCAGATATCAAGGGTGGGGGACTTTTTCTAAATAGAGCAGCAGAATTCTTGCTAAAATCAAACAAAGCAATGATGAATTCAGAAACCCTAGAGAAGACAGTTCAGGGGAGCCTGACTAGAGTAAGGTCAGAAGAGAGTCAATGTAAGTCACTCTATACCTTGATTGTACTGTAAATATGTAGACGAAAAAAAAAAATTCTTTCAAATTATATACTCTCCAAAACTGATGCAGATGTTGAGAATTTTGGAAAAGAATAAGTAGAAAAAGCATAGAAAAAGCAAAGAGGTAGGAGTCCAGAAATGCTGAGAATTGTATTGCAATACCCTTACAGTGACTCATTAAATGTCCTAAGAAAGTATTTTAACTTTCTTTGGGCTTTAATTTCCCATCCATTAAATGGAACAAGATATATTATATGATTACGAGAAACAAGTTTAATAGGTGTTGTGAAAATTGTTGGAGACAAAAACACTTCACAAATGTATGGTCAAAAAGCATAACTCCATAAATCCATAAATACAAATTTACTAGCATTAAAATGCTACACTTGCCATTAATAAATTACATTGAAATTTTTCAGTGCAATAACTGAGAATGAATAGAAATGATTATCTTACCTATATGTAGATGATACTTTAAAAAATGTAGACTTATAGATCTTTAATGTTTAAAAGATGGAGAGAAACTTACTGAGAAAATTAAGAAGCTTTCTGGTACCAAGCACTATAATAATTTACAAAGGATTTTGCAAATGTCATTTTAACAACAGCTTTATGAGGTGGGTATAGTTACTTCCATATTCTTGATTGGGAAATAAAATAATTCAAAATAAGCCTCCAAAGTATTTCCATTCAAAATGTTGTAGCATTTTGGGTATTATGATAGAAGTTAGAATAAAAATTCCTATGCCCCTGTGTTGTTTTTATTGTTAACTGGAATATTTTATTTTATTTTATTTTTAACCCAACCAGTTTAATCTGAAACAGAATTTGAACACTAGAATATTGGCATTTGAATACCTGTCATAGACAATTCAGGCTGCTACAGCAAAATACCATATGCTGTAGAGTTTTCTTTTTTTAAAATTTTTTATTTTTACTGACTGCATTTTGATTCATTGAACACAAATGGTGTACAACTTTTCATTTCTATGGTTATACACAATGTAGATTCACACCATTCATGTAATCATACATATACATAGGGTAATGATATCTGCCTCAGTCTACTACCTTTCCTTCCCCCCCCCCCTCCTGCCCCATTTTCCTCTATACCATCCAAAGTTCCTTCATTTTTTCTCTTGCCCCCCTGCCACCCCTCCCCCACCATTATGTATCATCATTCGCTTATCAGAGAAAACATTTGACCTTTGGTTTTTTGGGCGTGACTTATTTCACTTAGCATGATATTCTCCAACTCCACCCATTTACCAGCAAATGCCATACTTTTATTCTTCTTTATGATTGACTAATGGAATATTTTAATTTTAATGTGGCCATTATATGATATGTAATACAGAACTCATCAGATATCTTGCCCTTTCTGGATCATCAAGAGTATGAAATTAATAATAGCTAGAATTCTTGTAAAGTCCAAAGAAAGACAAGTGAAATTATTTCAAGACTGTAATATTAGCTTTTAATAATATCAATGATAAATTACTAACAATCATTACTATCGATATAGAGCTATGTGGACAAAGTTCAAGTAAAAACATTGTTGACAAACTTTCAGCAGCGGCAACAAACTCATGATCTCAGTTTTTAACCCAACCAGTTAAAGCGATTGTGAGATCAGAGGTATCTTCTCTAAGAAGAAGGGCAATGCTTTACTGTATTTTCCAGGCTTATTGAAAATACCTATGGATTTTATGGAACTAAATCAAAAGGAACTAAGACATATGGAATTTGGTAAATCTGACACACTATATAAATGGCACTTGATCATGTCATAGCATCTTGTAACAAAGATTCTGAAAATGTACAGATAATATGCCATGCACTATAGTAGAGATAAGTGCTTTGAGAGATAAAATTTTTAAAATGTTCACTGATATGATTAGCCTAACTAATCTTTTCAAGTGTTAACTAATTAATATAGCATTATAAAATATGTGTGCTTTGGTATTCTTATACATTCTGCATTAAATAAATTCAATTTCAATTTTGAATTCTCTTTATAATATTCATTTAATGAAATAAAACAAAACATTTAAGTATATTTCATACTGTTTTTCTGGTAACTCATTTTGTTCCTTTAATATTAGTTTCATAACCATATTATTGAATATATATTTTCTGTATTAAAGCACATTTGATTTCATTTTACTTACCAGGCAACCTCATTTAAGTATTATCTTGATTTTTATAGTCATTGCATTCAAAATAAGATGCATGGCATTCTTTGGTTGCTCTTGGACTTTCATTTACAGACACATTTTTTTCTTTCTTTACATATGATTTTACTATTAGATAACTTCCTGGGATTTGTAGAATTCGTCTTTGATAAACATAGAAGTTAAATATCCCTAATATTTTAACAATAATTTAGATAAACAATTTGAAATAAAGGTTACAGGGAGAGAATTTTTCATTCAACACCTGATTTGTGAAGTGACAGATGAACAGTTTGATGGAAATTCTGCAATATATCTTGAGTAAATAGTAGTCAGCTGGGATTTATGGATAATAATTCCTTTCAAAGAGCCCTGTGATGCTGGAAACCACAAGAATGAGGCTAGAGTGGGTTGTGCAGCCAGTGAGACTCCAAAATAGAATTGTAATCAAAATAAGAACCGATCTGAACATTCATAGAAAAGTAAATTAACAATGCCTTTGTGTACTCTCTCCGGTTTCTAGAATATGGGTTTATCACTTCCCTGCTGTTTTCTTCAAAAACTCCTTTGGAAATATAGTGTTTTTAAACAATTCATCCTAGGGAAAGTGCTGTCTTCTCAGCACTCAATTCAGATCAAGGATACAACACGAAAAGTTGCACAAAGACCACAGCTAATTTTGTACACCATAGGAATGGGTTTTTCTTACATTTGGCTGAGGGAATGCTTTATTCGTATACTAGGATTGCAAAATCATGGAGAAGTGGGGACAAGCCACTGGACTGAAACTACACAGTCCCCGTATCTCTGCATACAGTGTCATGTAAAAGTGTGCTCTCTCCCCATTCCTCAATCCAGCTGGGAAGGTCCAACCCATCCTCACTTTGCATTAAACATACACATTAAGTCCCACCTAAAATTGGAGCAACTATTCACAGAGAATGAACTTTGTGGCGAAGAAGGAATCTGCCGCCTGATTCGTATATATGGTGCACATACAGAGGAATGCACAAGTAAATAGAATATATGACATCCATTGATTATTATTATGTATGTAAATGTACGTGTGTGCATATATATGTATAAATGTATATATACATGTGTGTGTATATATACACTTGCATGTATTCAGAAATGTGTGTGTGTGTGTGTGTGTGTGTGTGTGTGCTGGTAATGGCATTTTAAACATTAAATACTTTTTTCTCTTGTGAAGTGAATAAACAGGATAGAAAACGTCCTATTAATATGCCTTTATTTTCTTGGTGTTGTATGTTCTAAACATTAATATTGCTGTAGCATTTCTATTATTAGAAGAATAAAATTCTCATGAACTTTTCCACTATTGTTTCTTATGAGTTACTTTTTAAAAGTATGTAATATGTAATACTATTGGAAAGAAATCCTGAATAATGAGATAAATGCAACCCAGATATTTAATTCTGACTGCTGCTCTCCACCTTTACTCTCATGTTTGATATGTTCCTAGGGCATAAAATCCACTTTGTTATTCACAATAACATTTCTATTGATGGATTAACTTCCTTGACCCTGTTTTGCAAATGAAAACTGAATTCATGCTAAGCTGGTAGAAGAATCTGTTTTGAATCAATAGCTCTCTGAATCCTCTTTGTTTATCCTACTAAACCATCTCTCTTTGCTCTGAGTTTCAATAAAACCAAATGGCAACCGTATGACTGCTAGAAATATTTTGAACATCATTGGAAATCAAAATTTCAACCATCTGAGAGGAACAAAAAAAAAAAAAGCAGATTCTCATAACATTCCTATTCCTGGATACATTTCAAAGTGTAGTATCATGCACCTGAACTTAGGACTTTTTTGGAAATTCTGAGGGATTTATATTTTTTCCTTAGCTGTTATTCATTTTTTGATGCTATGATATAATATAACATGTCTATTGAGTTTATCACAGATCAAATTGCAGGACCTCAGCAGCCCTAATATTTGCCAAGTAATGCAATTGAGAATTTAAAGCTGCGCATGCATCTTAAATTGCAGTACATTCCAAACTGCACATGCCAACACTTGAATTTCAATTACTTTTTTAAAGGTCAAAGTTAACATCAACTTTTAGTTTTTATTTTATTTTAGGCAACTTAAGTCATAATACAAATTTATTAAGTGGCTAATTAGAACTACCTTCTAATCTAGGAGTCTGCAAAAATCCTAAGGTTTCCTTAAATCTCAGAATCCTTACGTATAGTTGTCTCACAATTTCTCACATCTTATGAGAAGTGGCATTGACTGCCTTTGTTGCAGACTGTTTTTTAAGGATGATAATACTATTAAGAACATTGGAAAACAGTGTCTCCCTCTGTAGCAAAAGGCTGCTCTCCATCTTGGAAAGTAAAGATAGTCTCTTCCTCAGGAGCAAAGGGCAGGTATGCTTACTATCCAGTACAGAGAACATCTAAAAGCCAGCATGCCATTCCCATTTTAAAATAATCAGGTTTGCTCAACCGTGGTTCCTCTTCTATAATGCAGCTCACTGCATATGCAGATGTCATCTGGCCCTCTCCTCAGTGCCCATTGGGAATTGCACAACAAATGCTGATATCCTGGCTACTGCTATTTCTGTGAGTAATGAAGTCCTTTTTCTTTGGCTCAGGAGTCACATATCTTTTGCCAGTATCTGTGAAACCATGGCAGACTAACTCCGTTATCTTACAAATAAAGTAAAATTACAGACCCTTTACAGTTCTTGACAGTATTGATTTTATAATTTTTGTGGGCGTTCTACATGATATCACAAATGAAAGGTTATGGTCAGTTTATTCATTTTTAAATGATTCCATCCATAATGAAATCTGATGATACTTAAATTGTACAGACAACTGATTTTTGATGACAACCAGCAAAATTTTGTCTTGTCACAGAAACAAGTATAGATTTTTATATTCCTATGCCTGTGTGTGTGCATTTCTCCTTGGAGGTAAATATCAGGTGATTACAATTTAAATTCAGTATTCAGAGGTAATAATTATAATGGTTAACACTGAGAGCTTACTACATACCTGATATTGACCTAAATGCATTTTCCTCTATAAGCTGATTTAGGTGACTAATATTTGGTTATAGATACATACTTCTTTCAAAATAAGTAAATGATGCAGTTCTGAGTGTTAAGTAGAAGATGCATGGCAAATGAAACTTTGCCATTGAACTTATTTTAGAACTATATTTTAGTCCTATTTTGAAATAATGTGTTTTACTAATGCAAAATAAGGTGTAATTATTATCTTAGTTACATGAACTTAATATTTTATAATTTTTTTCACACTGACAATTTAAAAATACTTTAAGGCTAGCATTTGAAATAGAGATGTTTTATAAAAATTTCAAGAGGGTTTGAAGATTTTGACTTGTGTTCCCTTTTTATTAGAAATTTCAATTGCCCTCTTAAATGGCTGAAATGAAGGTCACATATTTGGCATTGGTTAGCAAGTTATTTGGACTTGATTGGATACCATAATTCACCCATCATCAGGGTACATACTTTTATAGTATAGTAAGCATTTTATATCTGTGAGGCTCTTTAGTATGATTTGGACAGTTCCTCTGGGTAAAGGATTTTGGCTAATGTCTCTAACTTCATAGAAAATAAGTGCTTCTAAGTCCCGCTGATACGTAGCTTCTAAAGCCACCATTCTTACTCCTCTTCTTTACATGCTTGACAATCTTCATGCATGGATTTCTGCCTATTTCTGAGGACACACTGATCATTCTGTCAAAGATCTAACCTGAACTCTGGGAATATTAGCCTTAGAGATGATACACTTGGTCTCAAGATTATTAAAGCTGTGGTCAACTTTTCACTGTTTTTCTTTAATTTGATTCAGAAGAGTAGCCGTAAAATATCATCATCCTCATGTTCCCAAATCATCATGAAACATTCCTGTTTTCCTGTTTTTAATCTTTTAGTTTTAATATATATCTTCTTACTGCTTTTTTAGAGGTAGTAAGGAAAATGGAGTGCAAAAATTATGGTATCTCTAAAAACTTTACTATGTTTCCAGAGACTAAGAATATTAAGTTCATTTTAATTTTTGTGTTTTTAGAGCAGAATATTCTTTGTGTTTGTTTTTGTTGTTTTGTACTGGGGACTAAACCCAGGGTCACTTCACCACTGAGCCATATCCCCAGCTCTTTTTTTATGTTTTATTTTGAGACAAGTCCTTAGGGTCTCACTAATTTGCTGAGGCTGGTCTTGAACTTGGAATCCTCCTGCTCCAGTCTCTTTAGTGACTGGGATTACAGGCATAGGTCACCATGCCTGGCTAAGAGCAGAATATTCTTAAAGCTTCTCATTACTGTATTGAAATCCTGGGCTAAAAATACTAAATAACACTTTTACTCTATTATAGCTACATGTGGTATTAAATATATCCTATATCTGTGTATATGTATGTGTGTGTGTGTGTGTGTGTGTGTTTTAAATTGACTAAGTCCATATTCCCTTACACCACATATTATAATGAGATTTTCTACTATAGTAAGATATACCCATCAGTTAAGGTTGGATCAAAGACCAGAAATTGTTTATTATAAGGATTAGACTTTGTATAGTTGTGAGAAGTGGTGAAGAAATCTATGGCAGGCTATTTCTACCTACACAGGTAGCGGACCTGAAGCTGCTATAGGTAACAAGAGTTGGCATTAGGGAAGAAAAGCTGGACAGGAATTGGGAAGAACAAGGACAAACTAGAACCAGTATGTGTTGTCTCCTACCTCCAGCCTCCAACCTCCTTTGCTTCAGCTTGGGTGGTCTAAAGAAGAAACTTGTAGCCTTTCCCTACCATGAAGCTGCACAAGGATGAGAATATATTTCATGTACATACTTAAGACTAACATTTTTACTCAATATCAATAAATTTTTTAAAAATTGAATCTCCAAAGTTCCATATATTAATTGTATTCAGAAAATATTTCTACAAGTTAATATATTTGTATACATATATATGCATATACAAACATATGCATACACATGCATGCACACACATATACACATGTATGTGTGTGTGTGCCTATATTTGGGAAGATTAATATATAAATATAGCTTTGGAGGAATATTTGGTAAAATATGCCAGAACAAATTAAATGTGTGAAATTTCCTCTTTAGTGTCTAATTCTATACAAAGCAGAATGCTACAATTTGGCAAACTGGCAACAAAATTATTACACTATATAGGTTCTGTTTGGACAAAATGATGTTTTAAGCAACAATTAACAAAGCAGCATGTGCCCTCCAATAACTAGCATAACCACTCTTTCGTTAATGTTCAGATTATTTTTCTTGGGTTGCCATAGCGAAGATCCAGACTGAGTAATTTAAAAATCAAAACCTTATTTTGTCACAGATATGGTGGCTAAAAGTAAGAGATTGCTGTGTCAGCAAGGTTGATGTCCTCTGAGGCTCCTCTCTTTGGCTTGAAGATCACCAGGCTCTTCTGCCTCTTCATGTGGCCATCCCTCTGTGCTCCCCTGTCTGGTCTCCTTGTATGTGCAAATTTCCTCCTCTAAGAGCACCAGGCTGATTGGAGTAAGGTCCACCCTACGGGCCTGGTTCTAACTTAGTCACTTCTTTAAGGTCCCATCTCCAAATCCAGTCACATTCTGGGGTACTAGGCATTAGGGCTTCCAAGTATGAATTGTGAGAGGAAGTAATTCAGCTCATACCAGTGAAGAAAAGAGCAAATGTGAAATATCCTGTAGGCACTTATATTTGAGTAAGTCTGATATATCCATATCTATGGTGCAAGTGCTAAACTTGGCTAGATTTCCATTTATGAGCAGATATGTCATGAGAACACTTTTTATTATTTATTATATAATGCCCTTTAGTATTTTGGACATTAAGGACACCAACCAAAATAAATTTTTAATTTTGGTATTAAACAATGCAGATAGTAAGATGGAAGGTGTTCACAAGTGACATCAAAACTTCCTCTAAAATCTGAGCTTTGTTTCTTACTTACCCTTCTCTTATGTGATTAAAGATGAAATTCATCTCCCCTCTTTGGGCAATTAATTCTGATATGATAAAGGCCTATGTGTTTGAGGCCTATATCTTCAAAACCATCCTGTCCACCATTAATGTTTACCCTGTAACTTCCCACTTAGATCAATGATTTTCTGGATTTAGGGTATGAAAACTAACTACTCAGTACCTTGTATAATATTGGAAACCACAAGAATATCACTTAGAAATCAGAGTAAGGATTATGATGACTCAAAAGCTTCCTGGCATCACAGAAAACATATTTAGGTAGATTCCACATAATGTTTTTATAGTTGTCTGCATTCATTGGAATATAAGATAAAGAAAACTTACACTAGATATGCATAATGTATGACAATCACATAGCAATGAATGACACTCATGTGATGACTAATGAGATTGATGGTACAACAAAAAAAATCACCACCTACGTATAAATATTGTAAACTACTCTGGTCCATATGGAATTTCAAAGTAAAATTGTTCAAAGTTCCTTTACATATTAGAAGAAAATGACATTGGTCAGCTTTTGCTAATATTGTGTCTATAGTGCTGATGACTGTAAGTCTTTTGACCAAATTTGAAAGTTCAAGTAATTTGAAAGAAAAATATTTATAGATCTTAAGCAACATTTCTATAACTTCGAAATAAATATTCAATCCACAAATATCCAATATTTTATTTTATCCAAAATAAAATCAAGTTTGAGCACCTAAATGAAATGAGTATGTATATGACTTGAGAACCTTATACAGAGATTCTTTCTTTGTTTATCACATCATTAAAGCCACTTTCAAATTTATTTTTTAATTGCCATAGATTTAATGTTGACATAGTTAAGTCAATATGAAATGCTTACATACTTAAATAATTAGCTACGGAATAACATTAACTTGGTAGTCTTAGTTGAATGAACATTTTTTAAAATCTGAAGTTCATAAAAATAGCATTAAGGTAGAAAGGTCAATTTGTTTGATTATGCCATCATCCTTTTATCCTTTTAAATGATGAAGGCAAAAATGTTTCCAAAATGGACAGAAAAAACTATTCACTGTTTTAAAAGCTGGATATTAAAAAAATTCCAGGTCAAAATTTAAAATGTGATGGCCATATGATAATTAGAACATGTTTTTATGTTGGTTTTATTGGATCTACCTCTTTGAAGCAGAGAGCCCTAATATGTTTAGTGAATGCTGAAGTATTAAGAAGACATGATTATGGATAATCGGATCACAGCTGTAACAGCACAATGTAAAGAGAGAAAAGGACAAAACATTATTGTCAGATAAGGATGGAGCAACTTAAATAGAGGGAAAGATAAAGTGAGTGACATGAACAATCTCAGGGATTACTGCTTTGGCACGAAGATTGGAGTATTCAGCTAGCTTGCCAAATAAATTGACCAGAGAAAAAGAGAGTCAACAGATTAACTTCAGGAATTAAGCTTATTAATGGATTTTCATGCAGAAATGTCTCCACCCATCATGATAGAAAAGGTTTCCTTTGCTTTTCCAGCTGCTAGATTTAACATTAAAATATTTCTACATAGAATACTGGTAAGATAGAGACTTTGTTTTTTCTTTTTAGATGAATTCCCACTGACCCCAAGGCAATACTGTTCTACACCCATTCATTTTGGACTGATTTATATTTGAACCAGAACAAGTTGTTTGATTTAATTATGAACTGAATATATTTGAAGAGAGATTGCTCATGTTCACAGTATTCGCTCCTTTTTTTCCCCTTCCTTATTTAGAATAAAATTTCACTGTTCCATCCATAATTTAAGAAAATGCAAGGAGGTAATTGGAATTGGAGGTAAATTATATTCTTTTGTAAAAAGCATAATTATCGGAAGTTAGTTAAAAACACCTCAATTCTGTTTCAATTTTCATGCATGGAGCAGTTGTTTTGACAGATGGATGGACTTTATTTTTGTAATCGTCCAGGAAAAGTCTGTGTAACACAGTCTAATCAGTGCTACATATCTACAATGTTTGTTTTTGAATCACTGTGCATTTGGCTCCTATATCTGTTTCTGGCAATAGACATTTTCTTTAAATTTATTTTTTGAAGCTAATATTTACATGCATAATTCCTGTATTCATTTGATCTGAAAAGACTAGAAACCCTCTAAAAATAAGAGTAAATGGCTTGTCACTAAGGATGATAAATCATTGTTCCTCAGGTGTGGCCTTGGATTTTACTGGTTTTAACTGCCTCTGCTTTTATTTTTAAAGTAATACTTTATAATACTGTTGATCTGGAGTAAATTTCAGTAAAATAAGAGGTCAATCTGGTTGCCTGACTCTCGGGAAGCCAACTTGTTGCTAAACTTGTCTGTGTGTATCAAAATAAATTCCAAAAAGGATCAAGGCTTGAAAAATGGATTCATTTTGAACTGATTACACTGTCTTTATTACGCTGTAAATCCGCTGGTGCTGAGCAAAGCAGTGGAGTAGTTTAATGCCAAAAAGTACATTACATTCTGCGTTTTAAGAAACGTCATGGTTCAAGAAAAGGTCAAAAACACTCTTCTTCTGTCTCCCCAGAGCAGAAATGTGTGAAGTGTGTTTCCTTTTTCTGCCACGCTTCCTTCTTTTTTAGAGGAATGTCCAAGGCACTTCCAAATAAAATGAATATCCTGTTTTGGAACACTCAGAAACCTTGGCAGCAACAAACTAGAGAAGGAAAGCAAATGAATGACAGGATTGATACTCTTTTATATAGACTTTCTGTTAAGAACAGATCCTTACTAACATGTCTCTTTCAAGTTTTTCCGTTCTTCTCTGTTCAGTTCTTTTAATTCACTTTTCTCCTCCATTGTTGCTGATGATTCTTTTCTTGGCTATATTTAACCAATTTTGAAAGTATTTCCTTCCATTCCTTTGTTCCCTTTCAATCATCTTTTCCCCCCAAGCCCAAAATATTTCATTCTATTCTATTTGCATCAACCTTCACTTTCAAATTAATATTGAGGTTGCCCCCAGGCATGGCAACCTTACAACTTGCTGCCAATGGGAGAGGTCAGTGGGGAAATGAAGGAAATCACTCCAGGCCTTAGGCCAACAGGGTGGGTCTAGTTGTTTTGTAACACAGATAGACTCTGTGGTTATCAGCATTCTCAGCAGAACCCTTTGCCAGGTTTCACAGCTATAGTCTCATGACTGATTTCATTCCAGCAGCTCTGTAGAATAGTTATCATAGTGTAGTGGTTCTTTTTTAGCAGTTAATAGAAAACAAATTGGAATTTTGATATTCAGTGTGGTCCAATTCTGTGGCTCTCAAGAACTGGGAAAGTTTTTCTTGCATTAATTCTAATCTGCTAGTTTCCTTGGAAAGACAATCTTAGTCACTAATAAATTATTAATTAGCTATTTCATCTATAAGAAATAAAAAGTCCACAAAATCTATGATATTCCCATTTGTAACAGTTGCAGAGGTGGCATAAGACTTCCCTATGTTCACAAGTATTTATACAAAGAACTTTCCCCCTTTTTATTATAAAGAAGTTGGATTTATTCTTAAATTTGTAGGAAGCACTTAGGTGTTACTGGTGGAAATTGATTATTTGGGTTTGCGAATAAAATTGCATACATATGTTTACAGGTATGGTAGTGGAACTGAAGTCCTGGAGGGTTTTTGTGTGTTTGTTTTTGTTTTTTTTCTAAGAAGAACAAGACATCCATCTGGGTCTGCCACTATTATTTATTAGAAGATCCATTTGCTTACTAACATCTACACAGTCAGTATCTTGGTTTTGACATATGGTGCTGGAACTCATTATTTATCATCTTAAATACTGTAATATTGAGCCCACAGCAAGGGATGATTATCTATATGTAAAAGCAGAATGTGTGGCCACCTACACATTTCAAATTAAAATCTGCCTGAAAATGGCTTCTTTGCAAATGACTGACTATTTTAGAGTACAAATACATCCTTTGGGTAAGACTCATGAAAGCCTCATTTGTAAATGAGTTTATCAGATCTTTCCCTTCCAAAAGCTCTTTCCTCTGCCCAAGCATTCATGCCCTGTCCTTTTTGGGGAAGGAGGAAAAACCATTACAGAATGAAGAGTTTGTTGCCAAGAGTAGCAGAAGTTAGGTTTTATTTGTTTCACAGTTTTACCTAGGAAGTACCCTGTTCAAAGTGAATAAAGGAGATACTGAAATCCTTTAAACTAGGGAATTTTTCCTATTACAGAACAACTTGCAAAGTCAGCTGATTTCAGAGCATAATGTGTATTATTATGCCTTACCAAACAAGAGGAAGATTCAGCAATCTATTTAACAAACAGTGGAAGAAGTTATATGTTTATTTTAGTTAACCCCAAACTCCTCACCCTATGTTAAGAAAATACAAGGAGTCATAGCTTGGAGCTCTGATATTTTACTTTAAGTCAGCAATTCATCTCTAGAACTCTATTCAAAGGGCATCATCTCATGATAGAAAAGTCAGCAATGGACTACAATTCCTTAAATTTTATGTCCATCATTGTGCTCAAGTTTGGCTGTCTGCTCCTTATTTTGTGGGGCCAAAGGAATTAAGACCAATCATAACCTGCAAATACAGAACACAAATGGCACATGGACATGTACTCCAATTATTATAACACCTCTCTTATAAACGTCAACTAAATTCAAATGCCCTCTGAGCTTGCACTTGAAAAGTCACAGGTCACAGAGAATGACTTTGAAAGTAAGGTACATTTAGAAATGCAAGGACAAATCCAGTGCTTTATTATATTCACCAGCCTTGTTTTTACTATCTGCTTGGAATCATTATCTGCATTTTAGTCACATATTTGCTTCTTAATTTCAAATGTTTATAGACAAAACTAAGAAAGTTTCCAATTGCGTTAGTCAGCTTTTCATCACTGTGACAAAAATATCTGACAAGAACAACTTAGCAGGAAATATTTATTTTGGCTCATAGTTTCAAAGGTTCATTCCATCCTCTCCAGTTCCACTGCTCTGGACCAGAGGTGAGGTGGAGTATCCTGGCTGAAGGGTGCAGCAGAGGGAAGCTGCTCAGTTCATGTGGCTAGGAAGTAGGAGGGGAGGAAAGGGTTGCGAGGAAGATGCACCTTTCAGGGCATGCTTCAGTGACCCACCTCCCTCCAGCCACACTCCATCTGCTGCAGTTACCACCCTGTTAGTTCATTCAAACTAGGATGGACTGATCAGGATATAGCACTCATATTACAATCAATCATCTCTGAATATTCATCCATTAATATAGGCACTTTGGGGTATCCAAACCATAGAAATGCTCAATAAAAAGAAATTTTTTTCAATGTGGCTTTTATTATTTAACATATGAATACTCATTTGGAAAATTTTAAAATGTGTTGCTAATGTTGTTTATACTCCATATTTAATTTTTCTAAAATTCAACTCAAAGTTAATTTTTGCAAGGAAATTTTTACCATCACCATATTTATGTAATCTATTATTAAATAATTTGCTGTTCTTACTTCTGGAAAAGTCACCTGTGATTACTGGTTACTATTCCACTTTAGTATAAATAAATTGCAAATAGTTTTAATGAAAGAGTTATGGAAGGCCATAATTGTCCCCACAAAAAGAAAGAAATTCTATATTTCCAATGCATGTAATAATGTGAGCAAAACAACCGAATAATAAATAATCCCTAAAAAGGTTTGTGAAATGGATGCAGAAAAAAATCTGTTCTAGCATGCCTAGCACTCTGGAGGATACCTCAGGCATGCTGACTGCTAGAACTCACTGGTTTTCCTTTTGTCTTACAGAAAGAATGTGCTAATTTCATCAAGGTCCTTAAGGCTTATAATCAGACTCACTTGTATGCCTGTGGAACGGGGGCTTTTCATCCAATTTGCACCTATATTGAAATTGGACATCATCCTGAGGTAAAACTGGCTTTTACAAAATGGTGTTAGTCTGTGACCCTTTCCTATTTAAATGCTTCATCACTAATTTCTTCAGCTTAATTAGCTTCTGGTTCACTATTCAGTGATACCTACTTCAAATTCAGATGCTGTTATTAATTTTAATCTGTGAATACAAAAAGAATGAGACCATCACTTGACAATAACTCTGGAACAGGAGGAAGGAAGGAAGAAAGCATTTGTTTTCGCCCTGGATTACAGAGTCCAATCCATCTTGCATGTGCCGCAGATGTCAGCAGGCTGAATATGCACTGCTGTCTCCTTCCTTTGTATCTGCCAGCTTTCCCTTCCATTTCCATTCTCAGCCAGAAGTGTCTGCCACCCAGTTGTTTTCTTCTGTCCAGGGATTAAGAAAAGATGCCATACATGTGCACAATGATCTGATCTCATATTTGGCCCCAATTATTCACACTAGTATTCTTTCTTGCTCAACTAAGTTTAGTTTTTATATTTTGGGTTATTATTTTGGTATGAAAAAGAAAAGCAAGTTTCTTTGTCCACTGCTTCCAAAGGATGTTTGGAAAAATTTATTGAGGAAACCATAGGTAAATATAAGTAAAAGTTGAAATCGACAAAATATTGCTAATAATGAAAGCAGTTTTGTGAATTGAGCCTATCAATGACCCTCAATTATTAACCTTTTAATAATTTTTGGCACTAATTCTTAGGAAGAACAAAAGTGTTCATGTGGTGAGATAATCATTTTTGACAGAATTTTCTTCCAAATTGGAATTCAGAAAGACTCAACAACAAAGGATTTATTCACAGAATATTTCTGGAATCCTAAACCTGAGATCTAATTTATACTTTATTTTAACTTAAACACTAGATCTCCTCTCTAAATTTTCTTAAGGTGTCTTCAAGTGAATATGAATGTGCTTTTCTGTTCCAAAAAATTAGAAATTGTTAATTTGCATTGTATTTTCTTTTTTTTTTTTAATTTTAGTTCATTGTACACAAGTGGAGTACAACTATCATTTTTCTGGTTGTGCACAAAGTAGAATCCTACGTTTTGCATATTCATACATATACATAGGGTAGTGATGTTTGTCTCATTCTATTATCTTTCCTTTGTATAAGAAGGCACCTTACAGACTGTGTTTTCTGGGCTAACCACAATTGAGTATTTGTATTTTCCCAATGAGTCTGGGAAGAATAAGACACGGTAGGCCATGGCCCTTAATCAGCCTATTCCCACTGCATCCTTCCCTCCTTCTTCACTGTGCTTGCTGACAGATCTAAGAATTTTAAATAAAAAGTAATTTTTAAAGGAAGGAAGTTCCATTTAACTTGCTTGTTTCATGTTGATGAAATTAGCAATAGGTTCAGGAACATGGCCCTGAAGACTTTGTACACTTAATTTTTTTTTTTTTTTTTTTACACCTTCTGATTAAATCACTTTCTCTTTGCTACCTTCCAAGCTATTTCCTATAGTAATCATTCAGGTGTCCTAAAACTTGGGCCCAGGGTGATGGTCCCACTTTTCTGTATTGTGGTGATAGCTCTATAGAACTCCCTTTGCATTAAATTGCACTTTCTTTTTTTCTTTTCTTTCTTTCTTTTTTTTTAAACACCTGTCAGGAATTGTGAAGAGCTTGATTGGCAACGGAATCAGGAATTCTAAGTTCCTTGCACAGATTATTGGAAAAGACTTGGATTCTGGTGTCATATCAGGCTCAGCTCTTGCTTTCTGACTTATTAGCTATGGAACACTGAAGAAATCATTTAAACTCTTCAAAACTCTAGGCTCACAACTTGCAAAATAAACTAAACAAAACCTTTTTTGATCCTTAGTATCCATGTATTTTAAATGAGAAGTTGACTTATTGCCACTAACTGCCTTCTGACTCTCCTAGCAGGGTGTGACTCATTGACTTTTTCTGTTAGAGAAACTCAAGGGTTCTAATCCCCTCATTGTTCAAAGCATGTCCTCTGGCCTCAGACTGCAGGGCTTTTGTGCATCCTGAATTCAGTACTAACTGCTTGATCCGCAGCAAGATGTTTCTTTTCTTTGCATCTATGTTTCTCATCTAGAAAGCCTCATGCAAAATGGTCTCCACCGATGTGAAAGTTACACATTGTTCAATGGGTAGTGACTGTGGAAAGGGGACAATGAATATTAGAAAATATAAATCTGCATCTCTGGCTGAAAGCTATTGCTGATTTTCTTGCTAATAATTGTCATCTTACCTCTTAAATGTCCCTCACTTTATCTGAGTTTGCAATTTATGGCACCTTGCTCTCCTTATTGCTGGGTGATTCTGCACTTGTCTTAATTTCACCCTTTTTAAAATTTGAGGCTTACACAGTCTCAGTGATTATTTACAATAAAATGTCATACAATGTCCCAGCATTTTAATCATTTTTTTTCCCATAATGTTTGTTTTTCTGAAGTTGCTATTTAATGGCATTAATAGCATATTTCCTTTTCAACTCCTCAACTGTCCTTTGCTGCCTTGTGGGAGGGCCAGTGGGTAAATGAAGAGGTACAGGCCATTTGCCTGTCCTCTCCTCCACTGAAAACAGTGAGTTAGTGAAGCCTACATCTGAACTCCTCTGAGGTGAGAGATTGGGGTTCAAGTATTTTCTCAAAACTCTAAAACCCAGAGCATTTGAGAAAGATCCCCCTTCAGAAGAAGTACACTGATTTTGATCTGCATGAAAACTATAAAATGGGAAATACTGTTCCAGACTGCATAGGAGGTCAGTAGGAAGATGATTATGCAATTACCTGGGGAATTTGGAGCAGTCTAGACAGGCAATCTAGGAAATTCTGGAAAAGATATTATCAAGATAGTTTGTCTAGACTACATCAAATTCAATTTTCAGTGCTTAAGCTGCCTTATGAGACAATCTGCTTTAAATTGATCTATACAAGTGCTTAAAATACTACCCTTGACTTTAAACAATTATGCTGTTTTTGAAGTTGAGAAAAAAATACAATGTATATATTACACTGTTAGAAAAAGAATGACAGTAATGGAAGGCTTGCAAAAGTAAGAAATAAAATAGCCATCAGGAGCAAAGCTGGGGTTGTTGGAAGAGAGTTCATAAATGCTCATGAAGTTTGAATATCCCAACTTTTATTTACAAGAGGGACTTTTCAGAAAAAAGGATATGCCTTTCTTCTACATTCTAGTTTTAAAATGATATGTGTACTCTGCCCCATGCCATATGAAATAATGAAATATGATTTCCTTTTAAAATTTTGGTCCATTCTTTATATAATTCAAACAATTGTGTCTTAGGAGAAAAAGACATTTTGGTTTTTGCTTTTATCAAGACTTTCATTAACATTTTAACATTCAACTGTTTTCTTTGTAATATTCTTCCTTTAAAATAACTCTGTCTTACACTGAGTAACCAAGCTAGTTGAAGCCTCTTTGTTAAAAAATAACACTATGGACTTAACATTCTGAATGGCAGAAGGCCACATAAGGGAAGACATCGTTTTGAAACAAATCAAGATTCCAGACATCATTTAATAGCTTTGGATCTTATAGGAGAAAATTAACATTTGTGTTTTAATAATGATAAACAATTATAAAATACCTCCAAGTTTAGTCTTCTAGTTGTGAAAATAGTTCTCTTTTACTCTTTCTAGCATTTTAATAACAATATGAACACTCTTAAAGCATATTTCAACATCTTGCCTTGTATAGTGAATGCCTTTTGACCACACGCAGTATGTCATTGATTGCTGTATTAAACAGATTTTCTGTTTCCTGTGGTACATTTGGGAGTTGGTAGACATATTAATTAACTCCAGTTCTGTAAGATATGTGTCAATCAATTCTTGGGTATCTGCCAATAGCACTTGACATTGCAGATAACTGTCAATGAGGTCACATACTTCGTACACATGTGTGTGTTTATCATAAAATGCATACAGAGTTCACGGAAGGAATAATTCAGAACTAGAGCACAGATGAGTTTTGAGTTGAAGCTCTCAGCATCTATGCCATTCAAATGAAAATTGTAAGTCATCCTTAAGAGGCAGACTATTCCCAAAAGGCTTATAGTATATGGTATTTCCCTTCAAATTTACATCTGTTAATAAAAAAAGCATGGATTTAAGAAGAGTATAGCTTTCTGAAGAAGTCTCTGGATGTTTTCTCAAATTCCAAATGGGCCTCTTCTATGTACTGGCAGGAAGTCTAAAGAAAGATGGACCCAGATGAGAGCTGGAAAGTATTAACTCTATAAATACTCTCATAATGTCATGATCTCAATTTATGATAGAACCAAAGGGACATTAAGAAATGCAATGAGGCTTAATGGCTATCTCTAAGGTCATTTCTACAATGACAACCAATATATCTATATATAAACTGAAATAGTTTGTCTGGTTTTCCTTTCTAAAAAATAGGAATTTTTTCTTATGAAAAACTTTGAATCAAATGCTCTTAGCAACAATCCCTTAGGCCATCATGCTGTTTAAGTAGTAGGGAGTGCTCTGTCAACTAATTGATGCATGTAGTCTAACCCTTTCTGGATAAATTGCCTCTCCCAATTTATGATGTTATTTGGTTGAGTGAAACAGAAATTTATTTCTAAGAAGAGATACTAACATTGAAAAATTCAGATTCATTTATAAAATAATGAGGAATTGCTTTGGGGAACCTTTATAACTTTCTTAGGTCATACCTTGGTATCTGTATTTACTTTGTTTTTTTGTTTTTGCTTTTTTTTTTTTTTTTTGAGGCAGGGGAGGGGTACCATGGATTGAACTCAGGGGTCCTCGACCACTAAGCCACTTTCCCAGCCCTATTTTGTATTTGATTTAGTTAGAGACAGGGTCTCACAGAGTTGCTTAGCACCTTGTTTTTCCTGAGGCTGCCTTTGAACTCCTACTTCAGCCTTGCAAGCCTCTGGGTTTACAGGCCTGTGCCAAAGCATCCAGCTGTGTTTACTTTGTAGCAAGCTAGCTTGGGTGAGAAATGTCAGGACTCCTGGGCAATTCTTTCTCAACTACTCATCATCTCCACCAGAGGCAAGGTATCCCTCATTTGCACTAGTGGCCAAATGCAGTGAAAGTTCATTTTTTTGTGGTGTCTAGGTTTTTCTTTCTAATCTTTTAAATACTTAAATAATGTTAGGAGATTGACCTGCATAAGTTTCTATGTCTAGTTAACAATGCTATCATTTGTATTTCAAATTATATTCTTAAATGTTTGTATTTGAGACAAAGTTCCACAGTTCATAAATTCTAAGATAACATAGCTCAACAATTTTTTTCCCATGAACTATTAGAATTCTGACCTCTCTATTATCAATAAGAATATTTATTAAAATTAATAAAACTAGTTGCTAAGAAGTAAGGGGGCTTAAATTATGATTAGAAACAAGGCTAGATTTTAAAAAAGGAATTCAAATGTGGTAAAAATAAATAAATTCATTAATAAAGACAAAAAGAGGGAGATTTAAAACTCCAAACCAGTATCCCTCACCCTCTTACTTAAAAAAATTCAACTTATTTAGCATTTGACTAATTGGAATATTTGTTACCGAAGCATAATAGTTAGGTGATTAACATTCTTTTACCCTCTATCATTTATTTGGTTTAATTATAGAGAACTTTTCTCCCAGTATTTCACAAGTTTTTATTCACAAGAAGCAATTGAAAATAGAAATGTTAGCATTCAATTCTCAACATGCAGAATATTTTGTTTCATGTTTTAGCTCTATGGTTCACCTATAGCCAGAAAGGTGGAGAAAATTAGTTTTCTTAAGTTATACTGATGCAATAAGAAAGACTACCTCATAATCATGATAAATCTTAAAATTTTAGTACTTCATTTGTTTGAGGCTTCTGATCATGTGAATACCAGCAATCCGCCTTTAATTTTCTTGGGCTAATGAAAAACAAAGGGGGGACTTAATATGCAAATAATATCTTCCACCATGAAAAGGACAAAATAAGGTCAGAGTGTAACTTATGAAGGAGATTTTGCTAAAGGTGAAAGAGAGAAAAAAGTGAGAGAATTAAATTATCCCAGGTCACAGATTAGGGTAGAGGTGACAGTCCCTCTGACTAGTTTCTTCACAGGAGAACCATGTTGACATTGCAAATATATGTTTACTTTTCAGGATATACAGCAAATATCATTGTCACATGGCATTAGTATTGCTAATTTTAATTGCATTTGTTTTCTAATTTTGTTGGTACTTAATTTTAAGCATGAAGAGAATAACTTAGCTTTGTAGTTCTACAAATTTTCTGTTAGAAAACATACAAAGTAAGGTTACCCTGACAACACACCAGGAAGTCACTTTGCTGTGGTTTTTAAGATAGTGTAAACTCCTTCCTTATGCTCCTAATGGAGGACACTGCCCTTGCCCTAGTTTAATAGCTTCTGCTCCATGGGTCCTCATGGCTCTCAGCTGCTTTAGACTGGGCACATGTGGTCTGCATGAGTTTTAACACTGCTCTTTCTCTAGAAATGTCTCATCCACTTATAATACATCACTCATTGTCTTCCAAAGCTGGAGCCAGATACCTGGGGGGGAGGGGGGGGGCGGGGCAGGTAAAAATAATAGAACATATTTAGTGATGGAAGCATTACCCTACCCTGATTTATAGAAATAGGTTAATAAATTCTTTCGGGATAAACAGAGAAGCTAACCCTAATAGTCACACAAAGACACTCTTACCCTATGCTAGCATCTTAAGTCATATGAGTTGACTTCATTAACACAAAGTCACATAGTTCATTAGTGCTAGGGCTTGGACCAGCACCCTTGTTTGAAGGATCTTCACTTTATGTTGCTTCCTCTATATGGTAAATTAGGGTTTTCTGGAACACTTCTATCTAGTAGTAATATAATGCAAGGGATGTAATTTTTATTTTTCTAACAAATAAGCAGATGAAATTAATTTTAATAATATATTTCACTTGATTTAATATATTCAAAATATCATTTCAGTATGCTGTTAATAACCTTGACTTTGGTTTGTACTGTTTTTGAAATTCAGAAAGTATAGTTTACTTGTTGCTCAATTTATTCAGATTAGTAATTGTAAGAGCTCAATAGCCTCATGAATCTAGTGACTGTTGTACAGAAAAACCTGGCCTAAGAAGGTAAAAGAAGGCTTCAGTGCAGAATTATTGGCAGTCATCGTGTCTACCTTAGCATTTGTGTAAGAAATGTAATATCTTAAAGTTTAAATCCAATATTTTTGCTTGTCATTTTAACTATTATTAACTAACTTCAACTGTTTTACGTTTACCCCATATTAAAAACATCACTGTCTCAAAAACTCAATGAGCTTTGTCAGATAGAAATAATTGGAGCGCAGTCCAACATATTGCACCTTTGAACTTCAAGAGGGTGGGGAGGAAACCATATTCTACAGTTGCACAGCAATTTTAAAAAGCTAATAAATTTTCAGATAATTTTATGGTAAAAGTTCCAAACTGCATGCTCTTTCGGTTGCCATTCCCCATTGTACAAATATGTGGAAAGTGCCCTTATTTCCAAGGGAAAAGGGAAGAAATCACTATTTGTCATAACTTTGTATCAAACAGCTATGGATCTCCTGCTTTTTCTTCATGAGATCTCATGAAAGTCTTTATGCTTCTCATAGGAAGAACTTAACCTTGTATATCTAATAACCTTGTCATGAAAGCAAACACATGCACCTGTAACAAGTCATAAAGATATAGCATTGTCTAAGTAACTACAGTGCATTTGACTGCATTGACTACAGATGCAACAAGAATATAGGGACAAGAAAGAGATCATGGAGTGCCATGGAAGAACAGTAAGATTAGTTAGTTGTAACCTTGAAGAAGAGGTGAGACTAAATCTCAGCATTGCACTGTAAGTCAGCTTGGACAGCAGGAGAGCTGGGGAAGAAGAAATAGCAGAGTCTGGGGAGGAAAATCAGCATGTAGCAATGAGAATAGCAGTGAGGTAAAAGGAAGGATATAATAAGCAAAGCAGACCTTCTGGAATCGATGTTTTATTTATTAAATAGATTTGACAGAGTACTGGGAAGTAACATTTATATCTAGGTTTCTTAAAATTTGAAGCTTACAATTATGCTCAAGTACTATAATCAATATCCAAGTGACCTTGGAAGTGATTTGTATTCAAATAAATGATTCAAAAACAGTAAAATTGCCTTTAATAAAAACATAGAGGCATTTTTTTTCTAAACTAGATCCTAAGATTAGTGGTGAGGAATACAAACACATACGTCTGCCCTCAAAGATCTCATATAGCACATAAAAATCTAACTTCAAGCATCAGCAAGCATAAGAATCTGGCTTTCAACGAGTAATATTTATTTGGCAATTAATGTATGTTCTGTGGTATCTGCTTTGAATGCATTATTTCACTGAATTGTCATAAAATCTGACGAAGTATTTCATTTCACTAATAAGAAAACTAATGTTTCCAGAGTCACCTGAAATGGACCTGAGGTGATCATTTTATTCAACAGTTAATGTTGAAGTCCAGAACCTGCACCTTCAAAGCATGCAGTAGGAAAGAAAAAATAAAGTGATGGATTCTGATGTAGGAGTCAGTCATTTTTCCTGCATTATATCTCAAATATACTTAACATACACCTAGTTTATTTATGTATTTATTTGGTACTGGGGGAATTGAACCCAGGGATACTTTTGCCATTGAGCCACATCCCCATCCCTTTTATCTTTCATTGTGAAACAGGCTCTTGCTAAGTTGCCTAGAGCCTCACTAAGTTGCTGAGGCTGGCCTTGAACTTGACATCCTCATGCTTCAGCCTCCAGAGATGATGGGATTACAGGTGTGTGCCACTGTGTCCAGCTCACATACCTAGTGTGAATGAGGTGATGAGAGTAAGTAAAGGATCACTTGAAGGAAATAAAAGCTGCCCATTCAATTGGGTTTAGAAAAATGAATGAGGAATTGATGGATGTGGAAGATACATAGGGCTGTGGGAATAATGAATAGGACAAAGAAAAGACCATAGTCCATATGATGATAACCCAATGTGCATTCAGTAAATGCTTTGCAAAAGAGCTGAGGCTGCAAAGTTGAGAACAAGTTGAGTTTAGGGAAGCTAGTCAAGAGCTATGTAAGTTTTTAGCAAGAGACTACCACTATTACCATGATTTGTTTTTGAAATATATTTCTGGTGTAAATATGGGAAGAAAACAAATAAGTATATAGGTACACCCAATTTGAGATGTGGCTAAATTTGGTAGTGGCACAATGAGATCCTAGACTGAGTGAAAGATATAGAGTAAAATGCTAATGTTTAAAAAAGAAAAACAATAAGAAATCAAAGTTCCATTCAGATTTCATGACTATTAAATGAACTATAACAGATGAAACAGTTTGAACTTTCCAGTGGAAAATATGGGCTTCTAATTCTTTTGTGATAATTAGGCCAACATGTTTTGCAGTGGGTTGTGGCTCACGCACATTCAATTTGCACTCCTGAGCCCAGAAACGAGCAGCATTTATTTTGTACATAAAACATAAAGTTATTATGTGTAAAGTTATGTGAATTTCTCACCCATACTATGGCACAAAAGATAGTTTCTACAAATTTTTAAATCCAGAGAAATATATTTTGTATAAATCAAATGAGAAAGCAATTCAAATGCACTTTGTTTAAAAAAAAATTCCAGCTGGGCGCCATGGCGCATGCCTGTAATCCCAGCGGCTTGGGAGGCTAAGGCAGGAGGATCCCGTGTTCAAAGCCAGCCCCAGCAATTTAGCGAGGCCCTAAGCAACTCAATGAGACCCTGTCTCTAAATAAAATACAAATAGGGCTGGGGATGTGGCTCAGTGGTGAAATGCCCCTGGGCTTAAACCCTAATACCAAAAAAAAAAAAGAAGAAAAAATTCCCCCAAACAAGAAAAACTAAACAGAAAATAACGAAGTTTAATATACAATGTTTACAAATAGTGATTTTACTGTCAGAAACCACTAAGCTAGCTGGGTGCAGTGGTGCATACCTGTAATCAGCAGCTTGGGAGGGTGAGACAGGAGGATCCCAAGTTCAAAGCTAGCCTCAGCAAAAGTCAGGTGCTACTCAGTGAGACCCTGTCTCTAAATAAAATATAAAATCCAGCTGGGGATGTGGTTCAGTGGTCCAGTGCGTCTGAATTCAATCCCTGTACCTCCTCCCCAAAACCCCCACTAAGCTATGCTATTTGTAATACACTGCTACATTTAAGCTTCTATAAATTATGTTATATTTTATGAAAATGATATTCATAATTTATCCTTAGTTGTTCTGTCCAATTTCTCTGTGACTACTTCTTATCATAGTGGTTATTATGTTTATTAGTAATAGTGGCTATCAGCATATTTGATTACTTTCTCAACATTTTATCATTTCTTTCTCACAGTTCTGTGATCTGAACATTATCTTAACTTTTCATTTGCAGAAACTAAGTTTCTAGAGGTTCAAGAAGTTACCTATCATTACATAGCTAGTAAATCTGTTTGTATCACCATCGTAACATGTGATCTTTCTAATGACAGCAATATTATACCCCACTGGTATTATGTTGTATCATGTGTTTATCAATATTCAAGTTTAAACAATCTCAAAACATTGAATTTTAATTTAAATGCATCACATCTTGCATAATACAGAACCCTTTTGAAAGTAGCATTTTATTCTTTGTGTTGAAAATGTGACAGTACTTGTCAACTTGGTGAAATTCAATGGCAGTGACAACGGTGTCCTTTAAAACATAATGATAATAATATAACCAGTAAATATTATTTTAATAAAATAACTGCTAGAATATACCACAGAAACAACTCCATCTGTTACTACTAATTCTTTCCATAGAAACATAACCAAAGATAACCAAACCCCAGTTAACCTACCCTTAACTTCCACTCAGATACTTAGTAGAATGGTAATATGCCTTTTTTTCTTTTTTTTTCTTTTTTTTTTTTTTTGCAGTGCTGGGGATTGAACCCCAGTGTCGTGTGCTTGCAAGGCAGGCACTCTACCAACTGAGCTATATCCCCAGCCCAGTAATATGCTTTATACAGTGAATAGTGATTCTTTTTTTACCAAAGATGGAAAAACTAGAATTTGCAGCATTAATAAAAGTATACTTAAAATATAGAGTTCTTAAATTACAAAAAAAAAGATTTTCCAACACTTGTTCAAATAAGTTTGATAATAATGCATTTATTTTTCTCCTAATATTTTGATTATATCATATATCAATAACAGAAAAATCTTTGCAACAGTATATGTTAGGAAAATTGCTATAAATTAGTAAATTCTAGATTGTTTTAAAAAGAGAAAATACTGAATTTCATATGGCCTCTGTGTTATTACATAATAGGCATATTCATTATTCCATTGTCTTCAATGTAATGGACTTATCTAGCTATTTCTACCAAAAAGATGTTGAAATATTAGCATGTTTGGAAAACAAAGTTACATTTCATTCAATTTTAATTTTCTATCTATGAATCTTTAAAAATTCCATATAGGACAAATGTATTTTAAGAAATATAATTATATAAAGGATGATATGATCCTTTAATTATTGTCTACAAAATTGAGTGCCATACATCCTCATCTTTCATTTAACACAATTATTTTTATCTTTACATATTTTGCTATTATGTGTGGTCATTCAACATCCTTTTACAATAAGTGATAGAAAAGTTGGTACTTCTACCTGAGCATAGCTTTGAAATTTGTACATTTACAGGCAGCAAATAACACCATTTCAAATTGTCAGAAATCAAACCATATATAATGACTACTTTCCATTTTTATTTTATTTTTATTTTCCAGTCTGCCATTCTAATTCAATTGTGCATCTTTGGTCACTGAAAGCAATCTTAGGAATTGCTGAGTGGCTAAAATGGAAGTCTAATGGGATCTAAAATCAATTCACAGGTCTGCCATTGATTCATTGTGTGACTTTTGCTGCCACTAAAATGACATTAAATTGGTCTCCTCAACATTTTCATCCCTTAGTATTTGTCTCTTGCTGAAAAACACTTATCTGATGCACACTAAGCTTGTACACTTAAGAAGATAGGTTGCTGATGAAGAAGTACAAGCTACCTTTTTTCTATTCCAGCCAGTTACCTCACTTGAGCTTACCACGGAGCTTTATACAAAGGCTAAAAGTCTGAATCTTTGTAGTGTTGCAGATGGGGTTTTGTATATGTGCCAGGGTTCAAGCTCCTTTCCAGGGCTTTTACCCTGGCGTTCTTTTCTTCTTTTGATTTATACTTTGTTGGCATTTAGTAGCTAGCTTACCTCATATTTAAATTGCTTAACCTGAAAAGGATGAATGTTTAGTGTCCCACATTTACTTGACCTCTATTGGCCTAAATCTTGGGGACAAATGTAAGATTTGAAGAAGGAAACTCACCCTTGATATAAAGTTAGCTAGACAGTGATGCTACCACCTTGTCACCAATCACAATTTCACTAACAGTAACGTAGAAAAATTTTTTAATTAATGCAAAAATTTCACAGGGTCTTAGACACATATAAAGCTCTTTTCTTGAAAGATATAAAAACTATCAGAGGAATAGGGAAAGAGTATGTGGGTAGCAAGCAAAACATTGCCATTTCTAACATACAAACATCCAGAAAACTAGACGTGAGACTAAAACCCTGTTTATAAAGTTTATCAGGCACAGTCTCTGCTTTTCAACCTCATGATTAAAAAACAATTTCAGATGAGGTAAAAAGACAACACTACATGATGTATTTGCCACAAAAATTATAACAAAATTTCATCCCCTTTACTGTTCTACCATCTATCAAAATCTGAAATTTTTAATAATCTCCTAAAACAACAAAGAAAAGCACTTTAACTATGCTGTTAAAAATATGTTCATCTTGAAAATTTTAGTATGAAAAATTAAGAGGGAAATTGTATATGCTGCCAACTTTTTAAGTCCAGTACTTAAAATGGAAATAAAGCTCAGCAATATCTGATATCTTCCTTTTTTAAAAGTATATGTCCAATGATAAACTGTGACTCTAATTGCCATGAAATTCTTGCTTAAAAATATTTTTAAAAGATACTATAGCTAATTGCTACCATATAATTACTCTAATTCACTGTTTTTCCTATTCTTCACTTTACAATAAAGAAATTTTAAACTCAGTGTGATTGAAGTTCTGAAATCCATGAGTACTTAGTGGTAAAGCTGAATTTAAGCTCAGTTCTCTCAACAGCTAACTCAGAGCCCTTATCATTATAGTTCATTGCTTTGCTTTCACTGCCAAAAAGAAAAAAGAAAAGGAAAGCCACAATTATCTATATGCCTCAAGCTGCTTATGATTTTTTAAATAAAATATATTTCTGTGAGTAACATTAGATAATTGTTGTTAAAACACAGTTGTTTTTTACCTTTATTTCTCTAGGAATATATTTTGTGATTATAAGTCATATCATGTAATCTCAGGGGAATGTTTTCATGATTATTTCACAAAAATAATGTTTACTTATTGGAAATGAGTTGACTATCTCTATAAAATGGATAAGATTTGTTTCAATACTTACTATTTACTTTTATTCTTACAAAAGTAGCTGGATTTAAGATGATCTGTATTTGTTGAAGCAGTTAGCACATATCAAATATTATCAAAGAAAATAATGGAAAGCATTAGGGAAGCAACCCAAACACAAGAATCATGCAAAATTTCACTCCCACACCTCTGCATACAATGAACAGGAATGGCTAAGTACTTTGATCTCCTGTAGATAACATGAAAGAGGAAAAGGGAGAAAAAGGAAAGCAACATCTGTTAGTAAAAAGGTTTAATGAGCAGTGTGGAGACTAGTTGAGTATTGACATAGAGCAGGAGAAAAGAAAAAAAGATAAAATGCAGATACAAAATTATTTATTGTCACATATCATAATAGTCCAAAGAGAAAATGTTTGACTTAGGAAGAAGAAATTAAAATAAATGCAGTATAATTCATATTTAAAGTACTTAAAAACCTATAGTGGGTTTTCTACAAATGTTTTCATTGGGATTATATTATTTATCTATGAATCATATTATATAGTGATTATATATTATATACATGCATATATATTTATATATATTTATGTATATATTATATATTTGATATATATTATATATTTATATTTATATATCCACATATATAAATATATAATGCACTATATAATATGATTCTCAAAGCAAAAATATTTCATGTGTACTTTATAAATTTGATAGTAATTTCTAGTTTGTGAGTGTGTGTTGTTCCTAAATGTGTGGTATCCTAAAGTGTGTTGTTCCTGATGGTGGTTTTTATTTTTAGAATTGATATCATATTATACTGTTAAAGTATAGATTCCACTGTCATGTAATTTAATCCTTTCTAGGATTCTGAATGTAAGAGCAGCAGTTCCCAGTCTTCTGTCTAGTGGATAATTTGTGTGTGCATGTGGCATTTTTCATGGGCACAAGACCATCATTATATGCAAGATGTTCTGGAATGCAAATGGGAAAATTAATGACATTAGAGACTTAACCTTGAATTGGCCATAATTTCTTTAAAAATAATAGTAAGATAAAAAGAAAGCTGTTTAAGTTCAGGAAAGCAGGCCATGTTTAAGGTCAGAGACAGTGCAACATGGGCAAGAAATGGCAAGAATCCGTGATCTCAGATGTAATGGGAAAATACTTGGGAAATGTGAGAAGAAGGACATTTGCCTCTGAGATGGTGCTTGCAAGCAATAGACTAAGTGGACTGTTCTTCTGGGTACCAGACCAGAGGTTTAAAGGTTACAAAAACATATGGTTTCACTTGATGAAAAAATAATTTTAAATCACATCTCACTCCCTCCACTCCTTCATCCCTCCCTGTTTCCACTTGCCCTATCCAGTCAGGTCTCCACACCAAAGCCAGAGCAATCATCTCAGAAAACAAAGGGAAGACTCTTACCTTCTCTAAAGGCATTCCTTTGCCTCCTTTTCATCTTAGCAATTAAAGAAATCTTCCTTTTTGTCTTGGTCCCTCCTACCTCTGCATTCTTATGGGCCACTCACTCTCCTCTCCTGACATCTGAGAGCTCTTTCTCCTCTTTAGGTTCCTACCAATTCCCAGTTTCTCTTCTTATAGCTCCTTGTACTTATTATTTCTGTTACCTGGGAATATCTTTCCTCACATGTTTTCTTTAATAAATCCATCTTATCCTTCTGATCTTGATTCATGCATTAACTTCCTCAGAGAAAGTTTCTTTGACTTCTTTTTTATTGTAGATAATGCCATTATTATACATACTCTAATAGCAACACAAATGTGGAAGGGAAGGATAGATACACATATTCTGTTAAGTGCTGTAATAAATTTTAGAAAGTATGCCTGAAATAGGGTGTATATTTGTAGGTAGGTTTCATATCACATTAACTCCCTGAACTATTGAGAATCATTTCTTCGTTTTTCAAGAGTTTATTCCTCTTGGATTTTTTTTTTCCTGTGCAAAAAGCTATAGGGTGAAAATTAAAATGAGACATGAAATAGAAGTCCTATTTAGTTTGAACTCTTAGGTAAATACTAGCAAATCTTTCTTAAAAAAATAATGAGATCTCTATATTGTAATACGAGTCATTTTCTACATTTGACATATATCATGACTTATGTCAGGAATAATTTATTATTATTAACAAATAATTATGCTAAAATGCTAATATTTTTATTTTTTGGTCAACATAATTGCATTATCTCTCATATGCATATAACCTAAATACAGAACAAATTTAAATGATCCTTTTCATAGTAACATTTACACAGGTATGCAATTGAAAATTATTTTGCTGTTAGAGTCCTTATGTAGCAAGACAGGAAAGAAGTGGAGAATATATACACCCATAATTTACAAAGGAAAGAAGGGAGGAAAGAAGGAACATATATCAAAAATCCATTTTGGTATAATTGACATGACTAACAATGGACTTTATCACATAATAATTATATCTCTTAATTCTTATTCTGGGTTCTTTGTTCAAATAGGAAGGCTCTTTCTTCTTAGACTTCAGTATTCTGTATAAGGTGGGACATAAAGATTTGGGGGGTCTTCTCCCTTATTTACTACAATGAAGAAAATGCAGCATGTTTAGAGTAAAATGTACATTTTATTCCTGAAAACTGACACATAGAAAACACTAAATTACAAAGGTGATGTGATGTTCAGCAGCTAATTTTTTGAAGCTTCGGAAAGTGTGAATGGTAAGGTGACACTGCGAGAAGGCAAGCAGAAGGGAAAGGGAGTGATGTGTACATACCAATATTCAACAGGTAATAACTGAAGGCAGGGTACCAGAAGACTGTGCTTCATTGTTTGAGTTTCAAATTAAAGCTCTCTGAGGATAAAGGAAATTTTTATTTTGGTCAAAGAATTGCCTTTTATCTTCCCCCATCAGCATTCCAATTGGCACGAGATAACACAATCCACTTAACAATCAGGTATTTCAATTTGAGAGGAAGCAAGTTTCCCTTGACTCTCTTTAAATGCCACCCCCCCCCCCACCCCCCCCCTTTTTTTTTTATCTGTATATGAGCAACATGTATTTGGCATGTAGAAAATGTTAATTCACTAATAGTCTCAGAGAGCAAATCATAAACTAACTAGAGTTTAAAATTGAGCAGAGTGTACAGAGTAATGAAAAATGCAACCCCTATGTCCATTAGAAAAAGTAAGATGTTCTGATATTGAAGAATTCTATGTGTTCATGACTTATTGCTTTAGATTCTCAATAAAGCATTTTAGAATTCTATAGAGCTTAGTTAGTTGGAAAAACAAACACAATCAAAATGCCTCTGTTTAAGCTCGTCACTCACTACTTATTAATAAGTCATTATCTTTCTGAATGTTCATATTTAGTAAAGTAAGAAGTCATTGCCTAAACAAATGGAGTGAGAGTAAAGCAGTTTTATCTAAGCCTGACTGAGTTTCACGAAACCACTTTGGATTAACCACAGTATTAGATTGAGATTTAATTATATCATTTTACCTCAAAGGGATATTGTAATCAAATGCGTATAATCCAGTAAAGCACTCTGCTGAACAGATTCTGAATTGCGACACTGAGATTTATTATTCTAATTCCTCCCTCACATTCCCAACCCAGCTCTGTTGCTGATAAGGCATATGCTATCTTAGTCTGGAGTTTTCTTTTTAGGCTAGATAGATGAAAAATAAAATATTCGGCATAAAGGTGTATTCTACCAATTCAAACCATTTTCTACAGAATGGTGTCTTATACAGTTTAGACTCTTGACAATATTTTTAATTTAAGTAAATTAATATAAGCACCCATATCAGTATAGTTATTGCAACTTTAAAAGTATCAGTTTTAATAAATTATTTTTGGTTTTAAGAGAAAAGATAGTTAAAAGCATTTGTTTCATCCTACTTGAACTTGCTTTCCTTGTTTCTAGGTATGAGCTTTGATTCCATCTTGCATTGTTGATTCAGTTTTTTGCTCTGGGCTTTTTTTCCTCTGCATTTGAGCTGAATCTTTCCTCCTTAAAGAACATGCTACTACCAGGTTGCAGGCTGTTCCCACAGATATTTAGGCAAATCAACTGCAAATATTGTTTTCTCTCTCCATCCTTTAAAGAGAAATAATGAAGGATATCCATTTTAGAAATGGAAAGGAGGGCATTTTGTTATTCAGCAGGGACTAGTTCTCTGATTCTTAAATTCTCATATTTTTATTAAAAACACATCTTGATCTATCCTGTGAAATATTCAAACCGACTTAACCTAGTCCCTGAATTCCATGGATTTCCTTTTAAAGGTCTTACCAATTTTTTTTTCCAAACCAACTTCAAATCCAGGTGCCACATGCACTTATGCCTCTACTGAAGTATAAAAAATGAAAATAATCTTGCATAACATTTTGTTATTCAGAGAATATATGGCATCAAACTTGAGACTTTCAAATGTTCTCAAACATAATTTCTTACTTTTTGATAAAAGGACAGACTAGCTTTGACTCTTTCATAGTTTTATAATGCTGTTTTCAAATATATTTTCCGAAGAATGAATTATCATAATGTCTTACTTTAGGCTCTACATATATATTTAATATTTCAAGCTCAAAAATGAATATTATATCATCAACACATTTCACAGCCTTTAAAATTTAGCTTGATTACACAGAAGTCTTCATTTACAGTTAACAAATAAAGGTGTCTAAAATAAATACATTACATGTAACCTATGAATTATTTGTGTATGTGTGTATGAATGCATGCATATGTAAGCCAAATGTATACAAATATATATATAGATGCACACACATCCCTTTGAACTGTATAATTATGAAAGAACTCAATTTGCAAAATGAACCCTATAATGAATTTGCCAAAAGAAATGACAATAACCACTTTAAAGGGAGTACATTTTTATTAGTTGTTTATGCAATTTAAAATCAGATTATAAATATATATGGTTTATATATATATCATTTTAGTCAAGTAATTGAGGTCTACCATTAAATAGTATCTTTGAACCTACAATTGCACTATAATCCATAATTTCAACATTGTCTTTAAATCTGTGAAGTAATATTTGCAATATGGCATTTATCAAAATAAGAAAAATTGACAAATTTCATAGATTTGTACCCATGAAGTTAAAAAAATTACTCCTGTTGAAGCACTGAATTTAATATTAAAAATGGCAAATTGTGTACCACTTATAATTAATATCAACATGTATAGTATATGCCAAAGAATATTTTTCCCTGTAAGTAGAATGCCAAACAGAACACGATGCTGAACTGAGATCTTGAGATTTCCTTTCTAACTAAAGGGAAGTAGTTTATACTGGTCCTCTGAAAACAGGCTGCAAAGCAGTTCTTGAGATGAGTGCTTAATATATACTTTTTTTACTAAATGAATTCTTTTTCCTAACAGCTCTAAATTGCCTCATCACTGAGTCTTAGGAGGCTTAATATTTCAATGTGTTTTTTGCTCTTATCCTATCCTAAGCTTCAGAAAGTTGAAAAACTAACTTTGCTTTTTGGAAAAAAAATACCCTCCCCTATTGTTTAAAATCCTGAGGAAAAAAATGTTAACATGAAAGAAGATTCAGAGCAACAATGTGTCCTCTAGTGAAGGATAATTTCATGTATTAACTTTGCTATGAGTGACTTAAGTATCAACTAGATAAAATTGCACCCTATATTTTTGAATTCTCAAATGAATATTTCATATTATAGTGATTTTTATCTTGTTAGCCTGGAAGGTGGCAAAATCAAAAGAATAGGATTGTAAATTTCATATCATTTTTCTAAATATGTCCAATTTTGTAATCAAATGACAGTTTCTTATAGTCTTTAAATATGTGTCTAAAATGTATTCACAATCAACCAGCATATATATACAAAGAATACCATTTGTGCCATATTGAAATAGTGGTATATAAAATTGAATTATATGAGACAGGAGTCCTTAGAGTTTCTTAAAGACAAAACTGTCAATGAAAACCTTACTGACAACTCTTTTTTTTGATGATTTTGGGATGAAACCAATAATATGGATTTATAGAATGATCAACCTGACATGTTTTTTGCCTTTAGAACTGCATGGGTGGTTAGATTTAAACTTATATATAATATAAAAGATACTAGTATAATATAGTTATATACAAAATGCCAAGGAAACCCAAAATAATACTGTCCAATTTTGCCTAGAAGTATTTGTGCTAGTTTTAAAGATGATCAACACAAGAGTAGAGTCATTCCAGAAAATGGAAAGAAAGAACACTTTAAGGCACAGAGGAGCAAGAGTAAATCAAAATGCAAAACAAAGATGAAGACCAATCAGAATAAAAGAATGTACAATAGATATTCAGAGAACAGAAGTTCATGAGAATGGTGTTCAGGTAACAAAAACACCAGTAAAACAACAAAATGCTACTATGGTGTTACTCCTAAACACTTTCCTACGTAACTTCCATTTACCTTTCTGCCACATCCTCTCAGGGAAACTCTTCCTGACACCCTTATTCCCAATCCCAAGCTAAGTTAAGTCATCATATCACATTGTTGCTTAAGAAATATACATTAAAATTATATGAATGTGTCAAAAGCATTTGTTTAATATATCTTTCCCACCATGCTGTAAGTGGCAGAGAACTAATACTCTAACTTTGTGAATCAACTGCACGACTCTGCTCTCTGGTATGAGGAAGAACTACAAAAACTACTATAGAAATGAAGGAATGCATATCCAAATACTATGCCAGCTAAATTATCTTATTTCCTACATCATTAATTTCTAAAACATTCTAAATGGGCAGATAAGATTTTGGCATTTTGCAGATGAGAAAACTGGGACTTGAAATGTTAAATGACACAAAATCAGATCTATGAAATCCTAAAGTCATGATTTAAACTCAGGTATTTTTAATTACTGACCTCTTACCACAATAACTATGTTAAGCTACTGAAAATTAATTTGGATGATGACTGGGAAGTGTTTGGCTAAATGGTTAGAATAGAATAAGTGTTTCTCATTAAAAACTCAGAAAAACAAAGACATGAAATTATAGTGAGTCTACTAGCTTTTTTGCTTAGTAAAGAAATTCTTCTAAATTACACATTTTGTCTACTGTAAATGGAAGAAAAGAAGTTGGAAAGTTCAGATTAGACTAAATTATGAAGAATCTCAAAATAAATTTTTGTATATGAAAAAAGAGACACCAGGCCTGATATTACACACCTATAATCCCAGCTATGCTGAAGGCTGTCAGGAGGATTGCAAGTTCAAGGCCAGTCTTATTAACTTAACAAGACCCTGCCTGAAAATATTAACAATTAAAGGATGTAGCTCAGTGGTAGAGCTCTTCCCTCACAGGCCCAAACCTCTGAGTTCATTCCCCAGTACTGAAAAAAATAGGCGGGGCACTATACTAGTGGAGTATGTGATAAAGTGACTGAGTGAAAAGGAAAAGAGTATCAAAGCAACTGGTGAGGAAATTTAGCACAAATCTAGTCTATATAATCACAGCCTAACCTGAATGGTAAAGGCAGATGGAAAACAAACAAACAAACAAGGAGAATTCCTTTGCAGAAGGACTACAAAGATTTATTTGATAATTGATAGTAAAGAATAAATGAAGCAGAAAGGCCAGAGGCACGTTTTAGACATGCTGGTGCCAAATAATGATGATTTTATTGATGGGATATGGAGCATCCTTGCGAGAACTATCTTGGTAATTTGATTGCAAGGCAAGAGTGCAGTGCTTGGATTCTACTCAGTTGAGGTCAAGATGGAGAAGGGACCTGCAGGTAAGGTGTCAGCCAGGCAAGACTTAGCTATAAAGATAGTGAATATGAGTTGTGACTTCACTTCTGAGTGAGAATTTCAACACTTAAAAGGAAATAAAATGGTAGAGAGTCAGACTTAACATTAGTACAGGTACTTTTATTGAAGCTAGGGGAGGACTGATGGAGAAACAGGAAGGGGTATTAAAGGAAATGGAGAAAATAAAATAAAGATGGGAAGAACAAATAAAGTGAAAACAGAACACCGTACCTAGCAATAGGCATTCAGAATTTCCATATTCAATGAAAATAATAACCAAGAAAAGCCTTGGAAAAACTCCAGGGGTGTTGAAGGAAGAAAGCCATTGGTGTTTTCCAATGGTGTTTCCCATTGGTGTACCACCCTTTAAGTCAAAGAGTGGAAATCGAATTCAAAATAAAATGTTCCTGTGGAAGGCATAATTGAGGAAAAGGGGCAAACACAGAACAACTTACATGTGAAATGTGGCTGTGAAAGAAATCAAATTCCAGGGAGTGTAGTTCAGCAGGAAAAACAAAGTATGCATGCAACCTTCTAAATTTATCTTTACGGGTCTGAAATATCTTTCCCAATTAATCCCTCTAAAACACCAGGACTTATCTTTGCTTCTCAAGTCTATCATTTGTTACACAAGCCCCTGGTTATCATTTTGAGCATATGAAGAAACAAGTTAAGACAATTTGTGGCACCTTAAGATTAGAAATAATAGGTCCTTGTTCCCAGAATATTTCCTGAGAACACAAACCACATCTTTATTTTTGCTATGAATTTTAAAAAATCACACATTTCATGTAGTAGCAACTTGAACAGTTAAGCCCACTGTCTTCTATTATAATACCTTGGCCATGTGTATAATTATTGCAAATTCCAGATCTGTTAATTACCAGTTGTACCTCCTGAGGCATAACCAGATACCTGTAAAATGAAGAAAATTATATCTGCCTCATAGATCATTCGTGAGGCTAATAGATGCAATACGAAAAATAACAAGAATAAAATAAAATAAAAGAGTAAGTATATTGTTATCACATAGGAGAAAACACCCTTAGGTGCTAGGGAGGTTAAAGTTGACAACCATACAACTCCAAAGCAGTAGATCCTGGACTCCAGCAGAGGTGTGCTGATTCCACAGACTATGATCTTGTTCAGCACATACTTGGCACTTTCCCCAGTTCTGTTTGCACTGCCTTGATTTCATGCGAGCACTGGGGAGCATGCTGGCAGAGGTTGACAGCAGCAGTAGTGATTGTGGTGGCCACGTCAACAGCAGTAGCCTCCATGCCTTCTGTGTACATTCTCTGCTTCTGCAAAATTATCACATACAACCACAGAGAGTTCATAATAGCTGGAGGGGTAGGGAAAGCAGAAAAAAACAGCATTAGTCTGGCCCCTTCCCTGAGCCCCTGTGGTTGCATATCTTTGTGAGCTAAAATAATGGTAATATGCCAACAATAGCAAAAACAAAATCTATATGGAAGGTAAGCAGTTAGGGTTGACCACATATTTATGGCTCAGTTGTACATTCCTCTTTCTAAAAAGTGGACTTGTCTAAGCTTCTAACAAGGAATCTTTTCTCCCTGACCATCCATCCATGTGCATCTTTGCCACTTTGCCTCCCTCATTTTTAAAAAGGGCAAGAGGATACAAAGCATTAACAGAGAATGACACCATCATGTACTATGAAAGGTTAAGGAGGATACAAAAAATTAGAGTAAAATGAGAGCTGCTTAAAATGAATTTTATCACACAAATAGTTCAACAAATTTATTCCATATTTTCTAATTGTTCATTCCCTGTTCAAGCCTAATGAACACTTTTACCTGTAATTAATATTCTAAATTTCAGAATTCACATTTGTGCTACAGTTTAAAATTTAACACACAGTTCAGGATATCCCTCAACTTACTTCCTATCATATTTTCTCCATTCCTGGTCTTATGGCAGCTTTTCATTTCCATCTGTGTTCACTCACTGCCCTCATCTCAGCCCACCAGTTACTTTTTTTCTCCCAGAGCAGTGCCTAAGATTTTATGGTCAGTTTCAAAGCTCTGGGTAACATGATATCCTCCTACATCTATGTTCTCATTTCCTATGACACCCCTTCTCATCCTCCCTTTGCATCTCCTAAACTTCAATGCAACCCATTGATGCAGCTAGCCAAAAAATATCTCATTCCAAATGTAGCATCCTCCCTTACTAATATTGACACATCCTTATCCTTTATTGTTAACATCCCTTGAGAAACCCACATGAGTAGGTACAGTATCCATTACATAGGCATTTTTAGGTTTCAGCTTTCTGTAACGTTCCCCCCTAATGGCTTTAGCTTTGACAATGTATTACAGCGTATAGCATATTACACATAATTTTTCAGAATATTGGATGGTCTTTGAGAGGAATCTTTTTCTAACCATATCTATAAAGACAAAAATAATACACCTACTGTAGTGACCCCCCCCCATTTTGCTCAAGGTCAGGAATTTTGGCTTGAGTATAAGACTATCAGAGCAAATAGGTGTTGTTATGCCTTTTTACTTAGCATCTGTAAAATGGTCTAAATTTTCCATTTTTTTCCTTACATGGACTAGCTTGAACTCAGCAAAATTTGTCTTCAAGTAAAGAGGAGATGGCTTTCTAATACCTCCATATCCAGAAGCATAAATTTAAATGACGGGAAGCTAGGCACAAATTCCAAAAATGTTCTTTTGATTTTTGAAAACCACAAAAGAAGCAGCTCTCTAAAGTGTTTTGCCTCTTTTAGGAGGACTTTTGAGAACACCACATAGAGCATCAGAATTTATATTGGTAGTCTTTTAATATACTAAATGGATTTTGCTCCCACCTACTTGCTATTTCAAATTAGTTCCAAGGAATTTTAAACAAAATTGGCTTATGGAATCATTTTATGATTTATGTTTTGGAGAACTGGAATAATCAGATCAAGCTATAAGTGACTTCACCTGAATTTTTGTTTATTCTCAATTCACTTGACTCCTTCATGTTTTCAAATGTTTCTAAATGAAAGTTTATAAAGCAATATCTACCAATTTATAATTTATTAGTTGAACATAGTTTTGTTATGGGGAAATTTTCATTACCTAGGCTAATTTTATAATTTAAAATAAAGTATAAGTATCATTTGTCTAATAACTGTTTGATCATCTATTCAAAACATGTACACGACTTTCAAAGACTACAGAAATTATAAGGTAGTCATTATGTAGTTTTTATGACCACTATTATATAAATAACATAAATAATTTTTAGAGATGCAAAAGAAAAAAAGAAATGGAGAATCATAGCAAAATTGTGATTCCATAAAATTCAAGCAAACTCAAAAATCAAAAAGCTCTGAACACATCACATCAGCTAAAATGGTGTTAAAATGGTTGGTGCTTCTAAGCTTACTACACACCCACCACATATGTGATCATGGTGTTCAGCCAAGCAGAAACCTGGACTTCAAAGTGGTCAGCAAAAATAAACATAAGATAATTATGATTAGTAAAGACACTTGGACTATAGCTTGTGTTTTATATAGAATAATGCCTTTAATATAATTAGCTATGACTATATATTAAATATAACCTCAATACAAGTTAACAAGGAGACACATTTTGGATGTATACACACAGCTTGGCTGGCATATATACACATACATATACATATAACGTATGTATCTAACATAACGTTTTTATATCTACACATTCCTTCCAGTTTATATAATTGCATACATATTTGCTTAAGGTTTTTGTGACTATAATTAGGTCATTGATGAAACACATAATCAGGAAAACATTAACATTTTTATCTCAACAATGTCCAGACAGTCAAGAAACAAATTTTGCTATATTTTTCTATTATTCCAACATCAGTCTATTGTTCAGATTAGGCCATTCTTCTAAATCTATATCTATCTATATTTATGTTAATATTATCTCCACATATGAAAATTTAAAGTTCTTAATAACAACAATTAATTTACATTTTTAAAGAATTATAAATTGCCATGGATACTCTTAGTAAGATGTTAATTGAGCTTCAATTACTCAAAATAATCCACAGTAAGGATTTATTATGTCTTCTCTAATTGAAAATTAGAATGATACATATGCACAGTTCACGTGAATTATTGTTTTAGGAATACTTTTCAATATAAAATCTTGCAATTAATAAAATAAAATAAATCCTTGATTTATGCTACATTATGCAATTATCATTGATTATTGATGCAAAAAAGTGCTTTCTAGGCATAATTTGACAACCATTGAGGGACATCTATTGATAAATAACTTAAGTGTTCATTATAACAAATTATAAATAATGACTGAAAGATAACTCAGAGGTGATATAGAGTTACTAATGTCATAGCAAAAGCAATCACCCAATAATATCTGAGTACTTATATAAGGATTGTTCCGCCTTTATTTTTTCCATGGTCAATGGTGCAACCCATTTCAAAGCTTAAAAATTCTGGATAATTAATTTAGACATAAATTAATATATTTTGAGCAGTTAAAATATTCATACATATTTTGAACAGTCAAGTTTTTTCTAAATAAAACAGAGACATGTTTAATAGCAGTGTATTTGAAGAATTGACTTATATAAAGAGGAATGATTGAAAAGCTATGGAGATTTATGATACTGGGACAATTAGAGTTCTCATTAACTTCAGTATTCAATCATGATTAATGCTAAACAATATACTACCAAAGGATGAGATATGAGAGCATGACCATGGTCCTTCTCTGGACTTTGTTATTTGAAGTAAATAGGAAGAATGGGGACAATTTAGATGATAAATACAGTGTAGTTTTGGTGATCAAGTGAGTCACAATGCTTTACAGGGTTTGCAAGCTCAAATACCCACAAAGACTGTGCAGGTGAAAAGTAAATGGGAAAGAAGGAAATAGAAAATAATTGGAACATCCAAGTGCCCATGAAAAGTCCTAATCCCAGTAAAAGATTTTGAAATTCAAAATTTTTAAATCCTATGTCTGGTGAATGAAGTATGTCTTTGGGCTAGATTCAGTTCATGCAATGCTAGTTTGATATTTTATTTAGATATAGGATATAGAAACCCAGATTTTAAAAAATATATATTTTTTTAGTTGTAGGTAGAGATAATACCTTTATTTTATTTTTATGTGGTGCTGAGGATCAAACCAAGAGCCTCACACGTGATATGCAAGCACTCTACCTCTGAGGCACAATTCCAGACCCTAGAAGCCCAGATTTTTGAAATATAAATCTTGGATTATCATGGTAAAAAATATTAAATATAGAAAAAAGTATAAATAGAAAAAATACTCAAATTTCATAAGATAAAGACCCAATAATTTAATGCATTTATTTCAAGGGAATTCTCATGCATCTTACATAGTTCTGCATTATTCCATAATACTTAAAAAATTAAATAATGGAAGTATGAATTCTAATTATTAAAACATTTAATATAAACATCATTTTAACACCTCTATCATTATTAATTGTATAGATATTCCATACTTACTCTTCCTATCTTATTGGCATAAACTTTTTTTCAGTATTTTTGTGAATACTGAAATACTCACCATGGTAAGCTTCTTTTTTCTTTTTATTAGAATTTAGTTCCAGATGTGAAATGATCAAGTGTTTGAATATTTTAGGGATATTTTTAGCTCCCAAACTTTCCTCCAAAATTTGTATTTTCACCACGAATTGACAGAATTGTCTATTTCCTACAATAACTTTGCCAAAATAATAATTATTCTTGAAGTCTTTGCTAATTTGATGAAAGAAAGTCATAGTTACATCATATCATTATGACAACACTTGAATGACAAGTCTTTGATGAAACCAAAACTTGGTATAAATAAAATCTTCATCCTTTTAGCCTCATCACTTTCCAGATGGTATCTATGGAAAAAAAAAAAAAAGGAAACTTAAAGAAATCATAAGAGTAGATTCCAATTCCATTTCTTCTTCTAGTACATATGGCTCTTTTCCATTAACATATTTACATTTAAGCTGATAAAATTTCCCCGTGGTGTCTAAAGCATGAATACATTTATAAAATGAAGTTGTAAAGACCAATAGCTACTCTTTCATAATTTAGAATAAAAACACTGATGCTTTATGGAATTCTAAGATCACAAATAAAAAGTAACTATGTTTTGAAGACGGAAGACTTAAAATCCACATATGGAAAGATATATGTTTCCCTCTCACTTTTTTGGACCATTGATTTGCTTTTTAACTGAGCTTACTTCACCAGGTCTCGTTGGAGCAAAATAGTGTAGAATAAATTGTTCATGTTCTGGAATTTCTCATTCTAGCCAAGATAGAATTTTCCCTTTCATTGTTATATACCTTGGGAGTTAAGAGGCATTCATAGTTGAATAATTATACCATGACAAGCATGCAATATCTGCATAAACTCAAATTAAGCTCCTATTAAAAGCATAATCTGCATGAAGTATGAACACATATGTTTTTTGTTTTCCTTGGTTTATATCATTAATTTTAATGATGACAAAAAGCAGATGAATTATGGCCCTGATGTTGTGTGGGGAACCCAGATAAATTCAGGTCCCTTAAATTTAAGAGGGCAAATCCTATTTAATCCAGCTATAAGACTGTATGCATGTAGGTATTGTTACTAGGAGGGGAATGAATAGAGTGATGTTAACTTTTCACAGCTTTGGAAACAAAGTGACTTCATACATTCTCTGCAAATGAAGTAGAAAATATGTTAATTCCTTTTACTTGCTTTTATTATTGTACTAGCATAATATGAAGACTATTAAAAACTGACATATATCATGTTCCATTGAGTTAAGATTAACTCAGAACCAAACATGTATGAACTACAGGAACTACAAAGTTATGAGATAAATGTAACAGTACTTTAAAATGTATATTAATAAAATAATAATAGAGCAAATCAAGTGAAAAGCTTCAGGTTTTATAGTCACTCCATTTATAACTAATTCTAGAAACAGGTTACCTGGAAACAGGCTTTGCTACATACTAGTTATGTGACTTTAGGCAAGTCGCTTTTTCTCTGTCTCCGTTATTCCATCTACAAAAAGAGGAACAATCATACTACATATTTCAAAGGTTATTGTGAGGATAAAAAGTAATTAGGAAAGTATGCTTGGCTAGTAATTGCTTAACAGATATAGTTATTATTACCAGAGACAATGAGTTTTCTTGCTATCATAGCAAATACAAATCACTAGTAATGTATCTACGACAAATAAAATCATAGTTAGCTTTCAAATTCATGTATGGTTTAAATATACTTTCTCATTAATACACAGTATATCTCATTTAATCTTTGAAAATATTCTGTAGAGTATTTCCATTTCATAGATAAGAATATTGCTACCTCAAAGAGATTTTAAAATCTTGTTCTGGACCATACAATTAATAATCAGTCCAATGAAACATAGAATCTAGATTTTGCAGTCCATAAACAATGGTATTTTTACTACATGTACCTTAACATCCAAATAACAAGAAAATTGTGTGTGGTAAAAAACCATCTGATGTCTGGGATCCAATGTCAGAGTTATGATGTCAAGGAGGCCAGGGGCAAACCATCCCTATTAGGATCAGGAATGTTGTCTACCCTATAATAAAAATTATCCTTCCATTTTTAGATCCAATATGAATTCTCCAGAAACAAAAGTTGTGTTCAATAATGTGTAAATAAATTAGAGATTGATCATATATCCATGAATATTTAGTTGGATAATAGCTTTGTTTATACAACATGACTATTTTTATTATTTAATAGGTAGAATGTATTTTGTCAAAACAATTCTCATAGTAGGCTTTGTAGCTATACAAAAGGTATTTTCCTCAGATACCTAAAAGATAAGGTGTGTATTTTTTTAAACAGTAGTGGCAATTATTGATCTTATATAATAATTACAATTATTGATTTAACATATTTCAGCTTCAAAAATACATTTGTGATTTAAAACTAAATTTTATAATTATTATGCATCTAAAACTACTCAAAACTGTTAATATGAAAAGTAGTTAGAATACTCATATTTAGAGATCCTAATAGGTATACCTTTTCTTGAACTTATCTTTCAGTGAGGTTCTTTTTTCAATTAACAAGTCGTTTATTGGCAGTATTTTTTTGCTTGCTTTGTTATAGAGAAAACAGAAATTCAAATGTGATATGGCTATAAATCAGTTAAATCTAGCATAAGATTAATACATTATTCAGGGCAGAAAATTATACCTGCTTTATTCACATAGCATTACTTTTTAAATTTCTCAGCACTTGGTGACAGAGACCAGGGTTACATTTCTTTTGTATCTTCCTACAATGTATATTGTTAAATAACTATTTCTGACAGACTAATTTTTATGAAGCTTATTATTAGTAATTGCTCTTATATGCTTTTGAAGAGCCAAGGACTCTTAATAGCTCTCAATTTTGAAATAACTATGGAAAATAAGGAGATTTCATAGAGGCCAGGAAACCAAGTTTGAATGACCTGATTAGCAGAGGGATGGGGACTGAAGTTCAATAGCTGAATTTATAAAAATAAGTGAATTCCAAATAACCATCAGTGAAGAATGAAGAGGAAAATAGATTTTTTAAAATTTACATAATCCCTGTATTTATGTGAAAGAACTAGGACAAAGAACAACAGAAAGAATGAATGTACTTCAGAGTGATTGTATCCTAGAATCATACTATGTGACAAATGGAAATATCTTTGCAGAGTTACTAATTTGGAACATCTTACCATGACCACATAAAGTCAGTAAACCCTTACGGTTACTTACAAAATGTATGTATGCTTTACTTTTATAGCTCCACTGGAAAAACAAAGAATTCTGAAGCAACAAATGTTAAGAAATACTAGATACAAAGAGGCTCAGGGACTTGACCAAGTCACCACATACATACAGATGTGTCCTTTAAGCTGTCATAATGTGTGACAAGACCAAATCTTCCCTCCTCAGGCCCTAGTGGTCATTCTTTCCCTGCCACCAGGCTCAGGTGTCTCTGAGTCCTCCCACACATCACTGCCAGGTTCATCATAATATTGTGCCTCTTCGATGCTATTGTTCTACAGCTAAAATGACCACTGATGCCTTCTCTCTAGAAATGAAATTGCTTATTCTGGCACAAAAATCTTTCTACAATGTGGCCCCCAAATTTAGTTTTCAGTTTTTATCTCTTAGTATATGCATACATGCTTCATTGTCTAAACTCAGCTTTGTTCTACTCAAATATGAATTACATTTATTTTCTTTGAGGATTGTTTTCATGCTGTTTCCTCTAGATAGGATAACCTGCCTTCCATTTCCCTCAACCCTCTCTTCTCTCTATGGACTTCTCTGAACCTCAGCAGCCATGCTCAGCACATATACACAGATATACACACACCCAGACATACACACACCCATACACATACAGCTCCTCCAAAATGTGCTTTACAAGGACTAAATTTAATAAAGCCTTTCTTCATCTGCTACAACTGAAAATCTTCTTTTCCCATTTTGACTTCCTATGTTAAAGCATGTATTTGGAAACAACTCATCAAATTCTGCATCATTTCTTAGCTTTGTGAATTGAGTATTATTTATAATGCTCTCAAGTTTTCTCATCTTTTTAACAGGTATAATAATAGTAGGGTTGATTTGAAATTAAGCAAAAAATATACATTAAATCTTAAGACCCTGTTCCATTAAATATGTATTAATGAAAATGAAATGGCCTCAAGTCATTTACCATGGTTGCATAGCTTTGCTGTATGTCTTGTGTACTCAACTTTAACAGATAGATCTACTGTTTTCACATACTAAATACAAACCTTGCATAGGAACAGCTCAATATGGGTTTACCCATCAATTAATATTTATATTAATGTTTCAAAAATGTATCTGAATTAATACATTCTCTAAAATAAATATAAATTTGAAAATACTAGTAAAAACCTTCGTATTTACCATAAACATAAACTTACATTTGACAAATTCAAACGGTCTCTTCAGTGTGTTGTACCACTTACCTACATCCCAGATATGTGCTGGAATCATTTCTACTGAGTAAAAATAGCCGGTAAAATAGCTTTATTGAAATATGAGATACAGAAGAAATGTTACATTGGTCAGAAAGATTTTTAAGTTCAGCAAAAGAATAATCTGATGATTTTGCCCTTAGTAAAGTTGACTCTTTAGAAAAGAGTAATATTTATTGATAAGCTTAATATAAGTAAGTGAACAATTATAAGGCCCAATGACAATTACTTACCTTATAACTTAGTTTAATATTTGAATTTTGTAGGCTAGCATCTATAACACAATTATTCTCACATCTGTGTCATATTCTTAAATTATTGCTGCCTTGAAATTAGGGATCTTTCCTTAGGTTGTAATTATTTGAATGTAATTTTCCCATAGAGTGTTTCCAACTCAGTCACTGTCATTCATTTATTTACTCATTTATTCATTCTTTTATTGACTTTAGCCCAGTGCAAACATTTATCTCATTACTTGAAGGAACTATAGAATATTTGTCCATCAACTCCCAATTCACATGTCATTGACCAAGACTGAAGGTAAAAAATGACAAAAGAAAGTTGCAAACAGATTGGTACGCAATTTTCAGGAAATAAACCACTTTCCTTTGTTGGGAAAAAGCACTAAATATGTAATGGACAAGGTATCATGGCCTGAAATTTAAATAAAATACGTATCTAAATAGATTAAGGAAAAAGTGAAGTAGAATGACTTACAAGAAAACAGGATGAGAATTTGTTTGTACTGCCTTTAAATATTGCCTAGCATAAGTCCTGCCTTTAAAACAACAACAACAACAACAACAACAACAACAAAAACAAGTTTAACTAATATTTTCAATATGGTCTCTCCTTATAGATGTCAGGAAGGTTTTTTTCCATTATGATTGTGGTCTGATGCCCAATTTTCTGTCTCAGAGACCTACTGATTGCCAATTCTCCGCTCTGTGCTGCTAAGCAGAAAGGATTCAGGATATAGAACCACGCTGTCGAAGGGCACTTTGGTGGCATTTGAAATGCTCTGTATTTGCCTCTATGAAGTATTGTAGCCCCAAGCCATATGTGACTTACTACTGACCATTTGAAATGTGACTAATGCAGCTAAGGAATGGGATTTTTCCATTTTAATTAATTTTAATTAAGTAAAGGGATGTGACTCACAGTTATACAGTATTGCACAGTGCAAACCTGAGTCACCCTTTTGGGAGAAGTAAATTCCTGTGAATTTGATCCACAAAAGGATCTGCTATAGTTAAAGTGCAGTATGCACAATATTTCCTGTGAGATCTTATTACATTCTTTCTTTACTGAAACCAATAGTTTTGCCCTCTGTAGTCATTGCCCATATAATATTGTTAATTCAGATATACACAAAAGAAAACTAATAAATTTTATCTGCAGGAATCAGAATTCTCTTAGAAACTGACTTTTCAACTTAATCTTAAAAGAAAAGAAAGGTCATCCTGGGGTTGAAGGCTAAGGATGGGTGAGAGGAGAAGGAAGAAGTTTCAGGCAAAGATGAGAAAAGTATGGCATGATCAGGAAATACTGGATAGTTCAGAATAACTTGCATATAAGACATCTTTGGGGAACACTGGATAACACAGAATAATCCACGTACAGGATGTTTTTTGTGAGAAACAGGAGGAAAGAGAATTTTAGAAAAATACAAAAATATACATTCTTTAAATAGTATCCCAAGAACTGCTTTTTACATTATTTTATGAATTTTCCCTAAAAAATTCATTCTATCACATATATATAGGATTTTATTTTCTTTCCATTTTAAAACATCATTTATGTTTTAATCATTAAATAAAATAACTAAAATTGCAATATTATTGCCAAAATTTATTACTTGGACAAGATTGAGATTTAGGAAATTTATTACCATGATGTCACCAATGGTTTATAATTTATAAGACTTTGGATTAGACATTAGCACAGTTATTATTTCCTCTAATGCCTTACCTCACCACAGTCTAATAACATTCAGGAAATCCAAAAGACAAAGGGGAAAGAGTAGTCCTGAAAGCTAAAAATAGTCGTTGAAAACTGATGCAATCATGCAATAAAATATGGCACAATAACTTACATGATTCGCTCATGGTATCTGCTAAAGCAATTAGAGTCCATGCAGCTAGATTTTTTTGTGTATTACCAAACATGAAAACTGTTTCAGCCCAAGTTAGACATATAGGCTGTACAGTTAAATTGTGTACATGGGTCTTGGGATATTCAGTCTTATTTTTTGCACATGTGACTTACTTCATATTCTTCGAAAACAGAAAATCACTGGGTAGCAGTCCAATTTCAAAAGGCTTTACAGATACAGCCAAACAATGAACTACGTGGTATATCACACATAACAACATAGGATGTTAACATATAGTTATATTAACATAGTGCTCTTTCATAGTGACTCAATATCTTCACACATCTAATAGGTCTTGCTTATTAGAAAATAGAAACAGCAATATTGGTGTCTGTTCATATCAATGATATTAAGTTTATCAGACATATTAAAGAGAGTTGTCCTTTTTAATTAAATATTTTGTCCAAATTCCATTAAAATAACATTTTAGAAAGTCTCAATAAATTATTTTAAAGATTGGCAGTTATATTCTTTTTGAAATAAAATCACATATTTAAAAAATCAATATTTTTTTCTAATTTAAATAATTCTTCATTCAGAATTTTAGCTAAATTCTTGTTCAGGTATAGGAAAGAACAGTTCTTGAGGCCGTCTTAAGCTTTACTGCTGAAAACATAGGCAGGCATTTCTATTGTAGTATAAGAGACTGTGATCAGCATGAGACAGAATGATTTTATGCAGCAACTGTAAACAATGGAAAAGAGAAAATTATTTTTGAAGGCATAATAAGTATATTTTATATGACATTATAATGCATCTTAACATCAACTATGAGATTTTCTTATCCTATTATGGATGAGGAATCAGAGTTTTAGAAGGGTTTAGGGACTTGCCTGAGGCCCAGAGCTAATAAATGGCAGAGCCAGGGATAACACCCAGCTCTGTCCAATTTCAACATCCGTGAACCCCATTACTACATGTAATGGGTATGAATTTTATACTACAAACATTTCTATGCAAGACATGCCATTTTTCTCCCCTATCCAGAAATCAAATTACATTTATTCCAAGTCCCCATCTCACTGAACCGGAAAGGAAATTTAATTTGTTCAGTCCTTCTCTAATACCACAGAAGAATATAGGAGATTTACATGGTAGACACTCAGAAATGTGGGTAAAAATTACATTTACAAGAAAGATATTGTGTCTTAATAAAGGAGGTGATCAACTTAGTATTTATTTATGGAGTTGAATAAAAAGGAGGAAAGGTTTGTGCAGATTACCCGACACCATGACAAAGGATAGTTTTTCATCTTCTCTTGAACCATAACTGATGTACTTAACCTCTCTTCTTATGAAGTTTAATCCTCCACCTTATAAATCAAGTATTACATGAGATTGGAAGTATTTCTTATGTACCTTGGCATTGTCTGATTGACTTGGACCTATGATTCCAAACATCAAATGACTTATACTTTGAGGGGATATCTCCCCTGTCTTTGTCAGTCTAGTAAAATACCATGAGTACAAGAAACTACCATAATATTTATAATATTGTCCACCATATCACTTCTCCCTTCTACTACCTTTAACCTGTAATTAACAATTATATAATTAATAATCTTACATATACATTTTAATAGTATTTTCTATGATCTGTGGCAACAGAATTTAAATCTTTTCCTGAGAATGTCTTTTTTATTAATTTCTAATTTGTAATCAAAATATATACGCATTTAAATATTTTTACATGTTCTTTAATATTTTTGTTAAAATATATCAATTAATTCCAGATTGTAGTATTAATATTTAAGTGCCTATGATAAATTATATTTGTGAACAAGTTTAGTATTTGACGACTTAAGGAACTATCTTCAATACCTCTTACATTACTTTAGGAATTTGACAATAAGGGTAACAACTTCTGTTAAATTTTCATATTATTTTGTTAAAATGGTAATATGAGCTGTAGTAATAGTGAAATTAAATGACATTTTTATCTTACTGGTTTAAAATGTTTTATATGAATTTTTAAATTTATCTAAACAGTTTGAGAGGCTAAATGTCTTAATTCAAATTGATTTTTGGGGACAAGAAACTCAGAGATATGGGATGGTGACCCAAGATCCAAACCTGGTTACTGACTAGCTGGGCCTGGTGCCTGGCTCACTACTCTTCCCACTACAACTTGGCACGATTCAGATAAAACCTATAAATTATTGCACAATATAAATTTTAGAACTAAGCTGAGGAACCATCATTGGAAAGGGACAGCTAATTTCCAAATACAGAATCAATGCAAGGAAAGAATAGGATAGATAATTCTCACTCAGTAATAAAACCAAAGAACACTTTTGGTTTGCTTCCTTTTTTATTTTCCTCTTTAATTCAAATGAGTTTAAAGAGTCATAATTTGAATTCCTGCCATTAGCTCCATCAGAAATATTAAGCATTAAATAAAGTGATCCTTACTGATCATAAAATGAACACCATTTACTAATTCTAAGATAGAAAATACTTTTATGTGAATAGTAGAGAAATTGCCAAAAAAGCTATTTTATTTCAGTCTATGGACAAGTTAATGTTCTACTGGAAAAAGCATACATATTCTGACCTAATTAATTCCCAGGGTACCTGGGTCTGAAAGAGTGCTCAGAAATGTTTCCAGATTTACTCCACTGTCACATATAGGTTGCAGTAGCTAGACACATCTGACAACAGGTCTCGGGCATACATCAGTCACCTCTGTATCTAGGTTTTTTCCATCATGCTTTCCCCGCACGCATTCTACCTCAGGACATTAGCGTATTTTTATATGTAGTCAAAAGTTCGTTCCTGTCTCTGGGTAGTTGGACCCAACTTGAGCAGACTTCCCTGTGATAATGTACGTATTATCCTAGTGATACCATTTTCAGTCTCACTGGGCCTCTCAGAGGCAGATAGGGATAGTTTAGGTACCTTCCCTGCTGCATATGTGAGTTTAAAATACAGGAGAAACATGTATGCACCAGAGTTTTACAAAGAACAGAGTGGGGACATGATTGCTCTGGCTATTTAGCACTTTGTCATGCAAGTTCAACAGATTTATTCTAGACAGCTAATGTAGTGGATTGTTTCTTTTCTTCTCTGTCCAGGAAGAAACTTAAACTTCATTTAAGTTTAAAATTCTTTCTTCAAGGGCCATTAGGATAGACCTTAATGTTCCTATGTGAGGAAATGATCTTTCTTTTCTTATCATGACACCTTCTATTCTTTAGAGTTTGTTTACACATTGTTACTTGGGACATGCTAACTGCTATGAAAAATCAAGCTAAGTAGATATTTAGCTAATAACAGCTCTTTTAATCCACTTAATTTACTTTCTCATCTCTGAAGTTTACCCAAATAGAAATATTCCTTGTTTTTGGATGAGAATCTTCAACCTGTGTGATTAATGGACATGTTGAAAACACTTTGTCTTATAAATGAAATGAAACCCTTATGAATGAAGCCCTTCTCTTGTTTTAACCTACAGGACAACATTTTTAAACTGGAGGACTCCCATTTTGAAAATGGCCGTGGGAAGAGTCCTTATGACCCTAAGCTGCTGACAGCATCTCTTTTAATAGGTACGTAATAAAGGATCAATTAAACAGTGAATCTCTCATAAAAATAACCATGTTGCTTGTTTATTTTTTACCTACCAAAATATTTCACTATTAATCATAAACAATCTTAGCAGGAGAATATCCATTGTGAAATGCTGCGGTATTAATGAAGAAAAACACTAAATGATGCTCTTTTGGTAATTGCACTATCAAGTCTGATTCTTTTTGTTGTGATGATATAGCAGTATCTTTTAAATAGCCCACCCAGCTGGGGATTTGGCTTAGTGATAGCCTAGCATGGGAGGCGCTGGGTTCAATCCCTAGTAGTGCAGAAAATTAAAAAACAGGAAATGCAAATGGCCTGTTCAATCACTGTATATACCCACTCAAACTTAAGTATTAATTTGATAAGAAATGTTTTTGATTTTCATCTCATGAAAAAGTTGCTTAAGTAAAGAATTTTGAAAAATTATTAAGAAACAATGCCATTCATTCGATCCTGCTAAATATAGTCCAAGAGCCATAACTGCCTCAACATTTGGACACTTTGTCCCACAGGATCAGTGTAAATGGCAGCGCTGTTGGCAAAGCCCTGTCGTGTTGTTCAAGTTTTCTCACTCTTTATCTAGTTTGCTAGAATACCCTAAGGAAGCCATTGTGTGTCCACTTTTGTGACCTTAGGCCTTCCTTTTTAAAATATGCCACGGCACTTTGTGATTTCCTCTACCTTTCCTCGTACCATGTTTTATTCAAGCTTTCCTTTTCCTCTTTTTCTTCAGTGTTGTTGTTGTGGAGTGGGGGCTTTCACCTGTACTTCAGAAGGGCAGAAGCAGGATGATGGAATTAAGTAAAAGTAGGAGAAAACATTAGTGTGTATTGAAAAATAAAGAATATTTTGCATATCCTTTTAACCATCTCCATACTGGCATTAAATAACTACACAAATAGTGATCAATTATGAAGTATTATTTCCTTACTTCCTTCCTTCTTTTTATTTCTTTATTTTTTGAGGCTACCAACAACATAACACATGAAATATTCTGTCCTGATTCTGCATAGTGATGTAGAAATTATGTACTTTTGTCCTTTTTCTATAAAATATAGAATATAATTATTGATAATACAACTAAAATAATAGTGAAAAATTTCTAAAATAAAATTGTAGTTGAATTTCAATAAATCTAGATTTTAAAAAATTAAATTATTACCCGATGTGTCATAAATTCATAAACCTTTTCATCATTTTCCTTTTACAAATAACTCCTTTTATACTCAAGAAAATAAAATGCTAGTCATGTAGCCTACTGCATTAGCTGTGAAGATAAATTTTTCCACAATTGTATGATGTTTACTTTATCACTAATCCCTATTCTATTAAGAATAAAACCACTTCAGCATAAATCATCTCTATTGCTTTTCACATCTAGACAATTTTATTCCATTTGATCCATTTATGCAGTACTTTAACAACAGTTTCAGACTTGGAGGAATGCAGCACACATAATTTTCCTATTCTCAGGTAACCTAGTGATTATATGTGAATGCCTTCCTCAAGAGCATATGCCAAAATCTGAAACTCTTCTCAAAAAATGGGAGGAGCTATACCTTGTTCTGACTTGCAAGCCTAAACTTATTCAAATTTACACAGAGAAAATATAAATTTCTTCAAAAAGCAGCATGCAGAAGTGTGCATAGAGCAGCCTTAGTTTATGGTATGCTTCTCAGGAGGGTTTTGCTTGATTATTTATTTTAATATTCCATTGAGAAAGGATGATGACAGGTAGATATTACATGGCTCCTATGGTATGCAACCATGCAACATTCACAAAGAATATGAGACTTCACAATTTTGATTTTATATTAGAATTTCTTTTAAAAAGATGTGTAGATTTTGTGAAAAGGAAGAGGATAAGGGAAGGTCAGCAAGCCAAAGAGAGGATGTGTGACTGAGAAAGAACAATTGACATTTCAGAAGAACAACCTTGACACGGAATTCCAGTCCTCGAATACCCAATATGGAAAAATGATGGAGTAACTTTCAGAGGTAGAAAGAGCTTATTGACAAGGCCAAAACAATTAATTTCTGAACCAGGTAAACAGATTCAGAAAAAGGAACAAGTCCTAATAGATCTGGTAAGATCACTCAAAATATTCTTAATTCTTAATTCCCCTTGTTGAGATTTTCTTGGCATTTTCTTATGCTGCTTTAAAAAGAATGCTTACTAGTTTAATAGAGGTTTTTAGCATAAATATTTTCTACAGTACTTCCCAGACTCTTTTACAAATGGTGGTAACAGCTGTCTCTGAAATACACAGGTTACACTTTGTATATCAGAAAATGGCCATTAGTAAAAAAGAAAAAAATAAATAAATAAAGACATTCTGTCTACCTGAAAAAAAAAAAAAAAAAAATGAAAGAAAATGGCCATTAGGAAAGCTTATCTGCCCACATAATCTGGAGAAGTTTCCCTCATTTCAGCACATAAGATAGAAATTTTAAGGTGGTTCCAGGCTGCTTCCTTCCCCAATACTGGGAAATAAAACTCTAGGTTGGCTCAAACCATCTGCAAGCTGACCGGATGGCTTTTTGTAGCAGATATTTTTTAAACCACCAATCTCAGTATACAGCAGTTTCAACTAGTAGTTTACTTTAAAACCAGATGACAGCTGAAAGATTTGGTTTACAAAAACTATCAAGATTTGGTATAACCTCTTTCCAAAAAGTCATGGATTTTTAAACTGATAACCATAGAAAATGTGATTTCTTATCTAAGTGATGCATAGTAACTGAATTAAGTCCCCAAATCCTATAACATGTCCTAAGTTTTTCCAATCACCTTATTAAAGGTAATTTTGCCAATCTTCTTTAATAATGATCTTGTCAATATGAAATTGCTCCAGAATTTATTTTTAAAATATTTCCGATTCCTTCCACCTGCAAATATTTTTTAAGTCTTTGTTTGATTGCTTTATTAAAGATAGCAGTTGCTCCCCTGCTCAGAATAAATGCCAGGTGTGAACACATCACAAGAATAAAACCTAGTATTTTCCACACTAATTAAGTACCATCTCACATTTTCATGATGTGAAAGGAATAGTCAACTTGAGAGCAATTTTATTTCCTTATTGAAATCTTTTCCAGGCAATGCAGCACTAATAATTTAGAAATATTCCATCACTAAGAGATATTATTGAAGTCTATTTCAAAGGTCTGGGACTGTCATTTAAGGTTTATATCTTTAAGCTAGAATTTTGCCTTGACTCAGGAAAGAATATAATTTAACATCAGAAAATGGTCTCACTGGGTGTTAGAATAAGTAAAGTACTCCCTAAAAGTACTCCCTAAATTAATTAATGAAATTAAAAAAATTTTTTGAACCTGTCTGAACTTTAATTTCTTTGCATGTAAAATGGTGTCCCATGCTAATTCTAGTAGCTTGTTGTGAGAAATAAATAAGACAGTGTAATGGCGTGCTACCATTTTGGGTGTTTGCATATTTCTGGAATATATGTGAAATAAAAACAAACAATAATAACAACAACAAACCTAGAATCAGTGGACCCCTGTGGGTAGCTGGAAAGCAGATTAGGTGCATTATAAATTTTATATTTTTAATTCTGTACCATATGTACATTTTACTATTCAGAAAATGTTAGTTTTAAAAGAACAACAGAGGTAACAAAATCAGCATGTGGCATTTATTGGCATAGAGAAGGAAGATGCTCAATAAATGTAAAATGTAAAAATGTAACGTTGTTCCCACATCTTTCCATTTCAGGGAATTAATTTTAACTGTGTTGTGCTCTGTGTGTGTGTGTGTGTGTGTGTGTGTGTGAGAGAGAGAGAGAGAGAGAGAGAGAGAGAGAGAGAGAGAGAGAGAAAGAGAAAGGGAGGAAGGGAAAGGGAGAAAGATATGACTTTTTTTTTTCCCCTTCTGTTTCTAATTACTCTACTAGCCTGTGAGTAGAGTTTACTTAAGGTGTTAACAACCTAAAGTCTTGGTCTTTAGGTCTGTTTGATTTTTGCTCACATCCATGTTACACTTTTCACCTGTGTTATTAATGCTGCAATTTCATCAGGGAATGTTTTGTTTTGTTTATTTTTTATTTTTTTTCCCTTCTGTGTCTCTTCACCACACCCTTCTTAGGAATGGTAATCTGATACATTAACTGATCTAAGCCACATTTTCTTCTTCATTTTGGCTATGAACAGAAAGTCTAGAATGCATTTAAACCTTTGTTTTTAATACATGCTTCTCAAGTAACTCAACCATGATGGAGATAAAGTTCACAAAAGTTTCTTTTCTTCTCATTAGAAAATACTTTTCTTAAAGACAGGTTTAAAAACAGGAAAGAATGGTGGTATACTCAAATAGCCATTTTCATCTTTGACAATTTCTAGATAATTAGTTACATCTATCAGCACTAATTTAGCCTTAATCTAATATAATACTGTTGAGACATAAAAATACTCATTATAGTGATTTTTTGTAGAGATTTAAAGATCTTATTGGACAGAGTATACAAAACCATATATGTGTTTGTGTGTATTTCTGTTATATATAAGTATGTTATGTATAGATAAATAAAACAATTCTTTAAGTATATTATCAATTTAATAAAACTGGACAACTGTCATATTTCCTTTCACTAATGATTTAGTATATGTGGAAAACTCAAAAGTGTATCACAAATGTAATGCCATTTGAAACACTGCAGAAAAACATTTACCTAGTTTATATTTTCAAGAAAACTTATATATAGGGTCAGAAAATTGCCAAATTAACACTATGCTCCAGAATCAACATATAATTTGATAATTTTATAAATGACCTAGAATCTACAAAAGATGTTTAGTCAGTAGATTTTCATTTTAGACATATCTGTTATCCTAAAGTAAGCCAAAATTGAAATCTACTAAATTATTTTTAATTTTTTTTTAGTTGTCAATGGATCTTTTATTGTATTTATTTATATGTGATGCTGAGTAGCAAACCCAGGGCCTCACACAGGCCAGACAAGTGCTCCATCACTGAGCCCCAACTCCAGCCCAACAAATTTTTTATAGTCAGATATCTTTAGATCATTTCAAATAGCCACAGATTATAACACTTCTTTAGTACACAGTGAAAATGTTCAAGTCACTAATTGACATATGCTGGATTGATATTATATTTCTGTTTCACAAGAACTAAGCAAGAGGAGGATATTTTACCACCTATATTTTGGGGCAAAACCAATAAAGACATCATATTTATTTGGAACAAATCAGCCCTGATGAGAATCCCTATAGAAATTTCTCCAGCAACCTCAACAGGAAATCTGATCTAAGGCCTGGGACAAAGGAACAGTAACTGGCATTGAGTATGCACAGTAAGAGAAGGTGCCCTCATGGCCACCTAATCATCTGCTCTCCTCCAGCTCAAGAAAACCTGACTCTTGTTAAAAACAATACGTGGGTGGGAGGTAATTTCCTATGACTGGAGGTAACTGGTGCCTAACCTGCAAACTTCCTTTCATTTCTAAGACAGCATCTTAATTTAACTCTCTCTTAGGAATTTTGAGTTAATAGCTCTTCTACTGAACACCTTTTCTAATTTGAACAAGTTTCCTTATCTGCTTTGAAAAGAATAATAAAATCAGTCTCACTACCTTTGCCTTTGTTTCTATTGATTTTTGCCATCCTCATATGAAAGCAAGCAAAACATTATAATATCACCAAAAAAAAAAAAGCATTAGGATGGTGCTTTACATCCAAATAAGTTTTGCTGTTGTTATTTGAACTACCTTTTGAATAGAGTTTGTATGTAATAACAGCCATAGTTATGAATTTCATTTACCCTAAAGAAATTAACTGACAGAATGATTAATCAGTGGCATTTGTGACTCCACCACTTCCGGGTAAATCCCCTGTTGAGCAAGGCCCCTCTGATGTTAAATTGCTGTCTTCACCTTTTTGTCATTCTCCTTTCACTCGCCCTGATTTTCACCACCTAGTGTGGTTCATGGGCAATGAGGCTCAACAGCTTTTGATTTTTCAAGGTTAAGAAGAGCCAGTGCTTCCTCCCACACATGTTCCTACCTGAAAATGCTTAAAGTTGGTAGGACTTTCACAAGACATTTTTACCTAACATCCTCTTATTTGCACACACACAAAAAATCATTCACCTGATGTTTAAAATTATATCACATTTATATATAAATTATTTGTAAAAAGATAAAACATTAACTTTTACAAAAATGTTACAGTGACTAAATAGGGGTTAACAATACAGAGACAATAGGCCTTTAAATGTTTCAAAGGGCCTTTGAAATTTATAGTAGCTGATTCATAGCATTTTTGATCTTTAGAAAAGGGTATTTCTTTACCTGCAGTCAGGTAAAACATTATCATCATATTTCAATGTGGGCAAGTCACATTTGGACTTAAAATTTAATTAAGTCAAGAGAATACAAGGTGCTTTTGAAACTCAAGGATACCTTGTTCTGACAATTTAGGATGATATATGATTACTCTTTATTTAGCTAATAATCCGAACTCAATATATTGTCTAAACAATATGTGTGTTTATCTTTAGTTACAACAATCCAAAATAAGAGAACAATTTTTAGCACAGTTTTCAGGATAAGGTATCTACTTACATTCAATTTTGAAGCAATAACTTATTGTTCAGTGATTTTTCTCTTGTAGATATTTCCCATTGTTCTGGAGATTCTCCAAAATCAAGTCTATTGAACACACCTCAGTGAGCTAGAGGTTATAATAAGTTGTTTCAGGTGGGACCACTGAGAGTATCTATTTTATATTGCAAAGCTCTTGTTTGGGAGTGGAAAATGAAAATGTAAACAAAGAACATAAGGAATCAGACTAATAAGATTTGCCCAAGCCGGGCCTGATGATGACGCACGCCTGTAAGCCCAGCACTTGGGAGGCTGAGGCAGGAGGATGGCGAGTTCAAAGTCAGCCTCAGCAATTTAGAGACTCCCTAAGCAACTCAGTGAGACCCTGTCTCTAAATAAAATACACAATAGGGCTGGGGATGTGGCTCAGTGGTGGAGTGCCTCTGGGTTCAATCCCCAGTACCAAAAAAAAAAAAAAAAAAAATTTGCCCAAATTAATGTATATATAAAAATTCACTGATTGTTTTCCATTTATCTAACACAAAACTACCTGGAAAATAATCGCACTAAACAAACGTTTAAGTTATAATTTATCTATGCCCTATTTACTTTCTGAATATTTTCTAATTCAATAAAGCAAAAACAATTAGCATAGTAGTTACCAACAAAATAATATTAAGGTTTACTGTAATTATTGTGGATTGAAGAAATTTTTTTCATTTTTGTTTTGCAAGTACATTAATTCAGTAAGTAGGCGATTATGTGTTATCTGGAAGAAATAATAAGAGACACTTTCTGATTCAAGCACAGAAAACACAATTTTCACAAACTTGAGCTTGTTGAAAGGTGGTATGGTTTAATGTGAAGGGCTTGGAATTAAACAGGCCTGTGTTTGAACCTTCAGCTCAACTTGCCTAGGCATTAACTGAGCAGCCCTGGATTTCTCGAACTATAAAACAGGGACAACATTATTTACGTCATGGGGATGTTGACAGAACTAAAGTGAGATAATTTGAAAGTGTCAAGCCAGTGCCTGACTGCCTGCCAAGCACAGAGCAGTATTCAGCGAATCGAACGGTTCTTTCTCTGGTTTTCTTCCTTTCTCTTTTGTTCTTTACCTTCTGGTTGTGATCTCTCCATTATTAAACTCCTACTGAGAGTTAACTCAATTTAGTAGTAGAAAGTCAAAAAGCAGTGAAATCTTTAATGGTAGAGATTATGATCTGGGCTTGCCAAAATTCCCTCCTCTTCAAATACACTTCTGTTAAACCTGAGGACCTATGGTGCACTTATTTTGGGCCTATACAAAAGCTTGCACCAACTTAGAACATTTGTCCCACCAGATACATTAAAAAATAAAAAGCAGGAAAAAAGCTGGCAACGAAAATATTGGGTCTTTCAGAATTATAGTAAAATTTCATTAATTCAGATCCTACTAGAAAAAGGTACATAAAAAGTTTAATTGCCATTAAAATAAGCAATAAGCAAGATTTTACAATGATCTCTTACCCCAGTAAATAAGGTTATTAGAGACATAGTAGTTTTATACACATTAAAAAAAACAATGTGATGAATGTAGTTTGTATTTTTGCCTTTTGTAAGTTTTGTCACTGGTCTTAGTGGGAAAATGGTAAAATTTTATATATCATCAATGTTCATAGAATCTGTTTTTACTCAAATTTTCTAAGTGAGTATTAACTGAATAGTCAGGTACTTAATATGTGAGTGATCATTTGGTAAAGTGTTCTTTCAAAAAAAACACAGGATGAAATATAAGTAGCTTTGCATAATGATAATTGTAGCATTTCTGTCTTCAGTGTGATCATAACATGAAACTTGTATTATCTTTTGTTTGCCTTGCCTTAATTGAATTAAATAATACCTATGTGGTTTCATTTTGCCACAACACAGATGGAGAATTATACTCTGGCACTGCAGCTGACTTCATGGGGCGAGACTTTGCTATATTCCGGACTCTGGGGCACCACCACCCAATCAGGACAGAGCAGCATGATTCCAGATGGCTCAATGGTAGGTGTACGTGCAAGAACTCAGGCACGTAACCTGTGTATTAAGTCATTGGAGAACTTTCCCTTTATAGTATATATAACATGACTTGAGATTTAGTGCGTTGTTAATGCTAATGGTGGTGACTTCATGACTGGGTGTGAGAAAGTTGGGCAAAGAGAGATTAAAATTTCAGGAAGTACATGTTTTGTGCCAAATGCAAAGTTTCTCAGTAGTTAACTATGGAAAGAGAACTGGGCTAGAGCTACGGAAGGGAGGCAATGGAAAAAGATAAGATGGTTTACCAATTCTGTCTTACAGGGACACCACAATGAATCTCACAGCATAACATTTTTTTTCCCTCCACATCTCCCCTTATTGCCTTGAGAACATAATAAAAGGTATTGAACACCAAAAACATTTTTCAATGCTCATAACATTATGCTGACACTGTTTTCAAAAGTTCAAAGAACTTTCGTATCATTATTTCACCTGATTTCATATCATTTCACATGATTTCACCTCTAATCTTCCCAAAATCTCCTCCAATTTTATAGATGAGAAAATTTACATCAATACAGTATCTAACCCAATAGTTGAAGATTTGTAACAGGAATCTGAACTTCAGGCACAGTCTTAATTATTTAAACAATTAGATTTTTTTGTTGTTGTTAATTAGTCTTTAATTTTTTTACATTAGTTTAACATAGCAAAATGTGTAAAATGCATATACTTGAAATAAATAAATGTTTTCACTCGGGTTTTTAACTAAATGGTCCTTATATGTGCTTCTGTGTAGTGGGAACTTCAGCCACACCTGTTTCCTCTGCCCTTACTTCTGGGAACCCCAAAATTTATTTCATCACTTTTGTCCTTCATTGGTCTATTATAGAAAGTTGGCCTCTACACCTCAGTGACACTTTAGAGAACCATGAGTTATGTGTGACAATCTTTGTTCTGATTTATCGTGTGCTTCAAAGTGACTATTCAAAACATAAAGCAGACCTCAAATTACTTCAGTCAGCATCTCTTTCCTCCTGTGGCAACATTTCTGATTGTCCTGTTATTTTTCATGCATTAGGGACAAAGACATGACTCTTGGGTGCCTCATCTGTCCCTTCTGCCTTTGCTTATAATTGCATTGGTATTCTTCATAAATTAACCCAATTTAAATTTCTTTTACTTTTATCTCTTTTTCGTCAGTACATTCTTCCAATGATCTGAAATCTTGCACCCCTATCCCACAGGAAAACCCTTCTTTTAATCATGGTATGCCACAATGTCCCTATATATTTAAGTTCATATAGCCTGATTAGGACTTATTTCCTCAATATTTTCACTTCCTTTAGTCACTTTCAATATGAATTTTATCTAATAGTCTATCCCTGAGCCACTCTTCCTCCAAAGGTCACCTATGACTTTGTCTAACTTTTTATCAGTCTCCACTTAGACAACCTCTCCTGCAGCATTTGCCACTGCTAACTAGCCCATTCTCAAAAGTCTCTCATTGCAGCTTCCCTTATTTCTCCTGCTTCCTCTCAACATGGCTTCAGTTCCACCCTGTTGTTTTAAATGCAGGTGGTGCCTAACACCATTCCTGACTGAGTAGGAACACTGTGGTAACCATTGGGTATGTAGCCAAATCCCCCCTCCTTGGGGTAGAGGAGGTAAAGTGCTACCTGGGTGCCCATTTGAGAAACTTAAAACCTCACCAAAAAAAAAAAAAAAAAGAAAAGAAAAGAAAACAGAACAAAACAAAAAAATAACAACAAAAAAACAAGGTGCTCAGTTGAAAACAAGGGTGTCTGTAAAACTCCAAGAGCCCAGAAGACAATTTTGGAATATCTACCATCAAATATTAAACCTGAAATATGTGTGGAGGCAAAATGAGTCAGAAAAAAAAAAAATCCTTTCAGCTTTACTATCTGGTCTGTTCTCAAACGGAAATATTTGTGTGAAAGGAAGAATGTTTGTTTTTTATTCACAAGAAGGTGACTTTGATCTGCTAAAGACTCTAAGGGGCGTACAGGCTTTCACTGTCTGTGAGAAACAAAATCTCATTAGAAGATGGAATAGCATAAAGCAGAGTGTAGTATCCATTTCATTTTTATGGCCTTGGAGGAAAAAAGTCATCAAGTTAAAGCTGCTTTTATGCTGCACGCTTGCATGTTGACAGCTGAGTCTGAAGAATTTACACTGTGGGAAAACACAGTCATTGTCCGCAGCTCTGTACTTCATCTCTGAAAATGTGTAGTTCATTTGAGAATTCAGTTATCAGTCTCTCAGCACTAAACGTGAGAACTGATTTCTCCAAATTAGCACAGAGTTTCCATGTGACAGGGTGCAGAAACCAGGCTGCTGTGAGATGGAACCGAGGGCCCTGAGAAATCGAATACCATCTCAGAATGAAATTGGAAACACAGTGTTTACACACTCATGCATAAAATAAATGAGCTTTGAGGAATCAGCACAGACTACACAATCATCTGTGTTGCCAGAAGGAATAAATTGCCTTGTAAGATATTTTTTTCTAAGGGTCTTTGGAGCTATTAAATTAATTTTGGCATATGCTTTACTTTAAACTTTTCTCAGATCGGTTCAACTGTTTTGGAAGAATTAGTTCATCTATTTTAGATGGCTCTTAAATTTTTTTTTTCTGCTCAAGAGAGAAAAAAATTAAAAAAATAAACAAACAACCCCCCCAAACAAAAAACAAAACAAAACAATTATTTAGAATTGAAGCCTGAAATATCTTAATTTTTTTAATAGTGGAATTTTACCACTTTCATAATTACTATTAGTATTTTTAAAACAGTACCAATAAAGTTTCAAATTCAGTTTTAACAAGAAGAAATGGGAAGGGATTAAAGACATTTAAAAGAGATAAATAATCTATTGATTTTTTACATATTAATATATAATAGCATTTTTTAAATCCTCATCATGTACACTAAACCCTATTTTAAGTTCACAAATGGTTAAAACAACTTTTGATTTCATAAAATTTAGTAGTGCATGAGTTTGACACAATATACCAAAATTCACTGTGTTTTTCTTGTGCTACATAAATGCTCTTAATATGATATGATTTTCAACTTCAATTACAATTTCAGCTTATTATTAATTTGGAATAAAGTAAATTTTTCTATGATATTCATAGTAAAATAAGCAATATAAGCAAACATGCTGCTGAGGTAGAATTTCTTAACATTAAGTCTGCAAATACTACTATAATTACTGATGTCATTGCCCATTCATTAGAGGAGATGAAGGGCTAGTCCTCATTTATTTTTCAACTTGATGAAGACTGTTTTCCAATATTGTTTATCTAGGAATTATGTTGGGATGCCATATAATTTGAAAGAATGCCTATGTCTTTAAAGTGAGAGAGTTTCCTCTTGACTTTGGCCCTTGTATGTAATGGAAAGATAATACTACCTACACCATAGTCATTTTTTTAAAAAAAAAAAAAAACATGACCACATAACAACATAAAAAAAGGACTGAGCAACTGCTTGGCATTTAGTAAGCACTTAATAAATGTTAATTATCTCTATATCCTTTATCCCTCTTCCACTGGGTGAAGCATGCTTGGGAAGCTTTGTCAGACTCATTCTGTGAGTGATTATAGTTGAGTCAGGGTGAAAGGGCAGCCAGAGTTGGGCCTAATATATGAAACCACATGGATGCTTGAGAGAGCCAAGGCCTGGTGAACACAAACAGAACTAATTACAATGCCCGGAGTGTGAGGCCTTCCCACTTGTTTCAGGAAGACCTGTTTTCTTTTAATGGAATTTCCTAAAAGGATCATGCCTGTGGATAAACCAACCCACTTGTTTTTTTTTCTTGTAATTGGAATGGTATGCGAGTCATGGTTCCACTTCCTCTCCCTCATAACATTCATACATGATGGTTGGCCCTCACAGGAATCAGCACCATTTCCTCTGTGGTCACGTACTAGGATATTGCATGTTCTCTTAAGATTCGAATTTCTCCACAAAATTTGTTTTTAGAAAAATAGAACCAAAAAACATGACTGCAGATAAACTGCGAGTGTACAAATTAATATTATGTGGTATCAGATACCAATCTCAAATCACTTGTACAGCTCTTTTAATAAGCTATTTTATTCAACCATGTTTGAAGGTACTTATTGTTCTTTAATAAGTAAAATAAATTACCCAGTTTTTCACAATGTCAGACTTCTTAATGATGTTATTTCTCTAGCTTAAGTAAATTAGTAAGATTTTTCTGGTATTTGGAGAAAAAGCCCTCGGAAAGCCTTGCTTTATGGTTATGTGAGCAGATAAATCTTACAGAAGTTGAGCAATGATTCAGTTAAAATAGAAACAACAAGGGCTTTGGGGGTCTTTGAAGATTATGAATGAAATACCAAGGATGTAGTATTTTTAACTTTTTTAGAAGTATTTTTTAGATGTTGATGGACCTTTATTGTATTCATTTATTTATATGTGGTGCCTCACACATGCTAGGCAAGCACTCTACCACTGAGCCACAACCCCAGCCCTATTTTTAACTTTTATTTACATCTATGAATTCCTGTTGTACTCATTATTGTCCATTCTGGAGTATCAGTATATAGAATCTCACGAATAAAAATGACCATGTTGGGCTGGGAGTGGAGGTAGTAGTTTGCCTAGAATCTCCAGTACCACCACCACCAAAAAAAAAAAAAAAAAAAAAGGAAATATTTGCCATCGCTTTTTCCTGAAATTGTGCTAAAACGCGAAAAGGCAATACTTTAAAATAAGTATTTATATCTACATTACCAACTTAGCAGTCATCTTTGTGTTTTCTTATGAAATCTATTACACAGAAAAATTTTCATTCTAATAAAGAATGCACTCCCCATAGGATATAATCTTTTCAATAAATTAATAGGTATATCCTCTAAATGGTTAATAAAATCATTAAATATGCCTTTATCTTCCCTAAAGAGATAATAGTCACCAAAATATACTGTCACTTGATCTCCTTTTCAAGGACCTATTTTTTTGGGTCACTTTTGTCTAGGAAACATCACTTTTAACCAGTTTTATTTGAAAATACATTGCACAAATGAGGAATAGTGAATAAAACCTCGGAGTAAAAATTAAGTTGTTAATTTTTCAATATGCTTGAAAGCTGATCTTTTATTCAGGTCTCTACAAAAAAGTCTCTGAATAAAATTGTTATGATATAGCATTTAATATTTTTGACTGATGAACTAAAAAGTATCATTCTCAAATGTGGCATCGCTTATTTAAGAATTAAATGGTGAGAGGAGAAAAAAATACGTATTATATTTACTTAAGGTAGGCCTACTTTTTAAATTAAAATTGGTTAAAACTTACAAAGATGAGAGACTCGCTTGGGAAATTCCTTAAAGTGAAGCCAGCTCCTTTTCCTTCTTGTTTTTAACATTTTTCTCTCTCTTGTCTCACCATCAGTTTAATGAATACAGAGCCTGTCTATACCAATTTCCTCTTCCAGAGTCACTACATTCAGAGCTCAGTGGGCCTCAATAGGGATTTACTGCTGACTGGGTAATCTGGGTTCCTGTGTGCACTGACATCAAGCAAGAGATTTACCCAGAGAAGTGGATACCATGACAATGCGTGTAACCATGGTGTGACCGGCCTCCCTGACATGGCTCTCAAAAGCTTTCCCTCTGTGAAAACAGAAGCCTGTTTGCAAATTAATTAGTTTCTGGCGGCAGCTTGATTGTTGACCCAGAGTTTGTAGAGTGGAAAAACAATCAGATTAGTGTGCTCAGGGTAAAAGACCACTGTGCACTTGCGTGTGGCTTGCTCAACTATTGAAGCTATGAATGAAGTGAAACAAATTCTATTCTGAGAAGCCTAGGCAGAGGTTAAGTATGATGAGCCTGGAGATCCCCAACAGCAGGGGCTGGGGAATTAAAGGATTTTAGCCAGATAAAGCTGAATGACGGGAAGCAATGCCATTGAATTTTAATGACATGGATAGTTTTGACCCAAAGGGGGAAAAAAAAAAAGCCACTTGTTATGTTTTAATCATTCTGAGTGTAAGGGATAGGTTCACAATATTCAATTAAATATTCAAGGTAGGCTTGACACAAATGCTTCTAAAATGGAAAATTTCATAAGCTTTCAAAATGGAGGGTATTAATTATAATCTCTCAAAAGGTAACATGATGATATTGAAATGAAAAACAGTTATAAAGTAACCTGTTTTTTCATGTTGGTAAAATGCTTTTATATTTACCCCACTGTAGTACAATGTATAAATTTCAGATGCCCTATAAAATTAATCCTGAATCAAAGAGACATGTTGACTCAGGAGAATAAACATTCTGCCATTTATTTTTATACAATTCATTTAATACAATTATATCTGAAAAAGTTTTTCTTCAACTTTAGGACAAACAATTCTGAATGGCAGTATCTGATGATTTAAATAAATGCTAATTTAAAATTATTGATTATGCTTAATTTTGTAAGATTACATAGCACTTTAAGCCATATATACTTGTCCTTTTTAGATACAACTGATAGATGTTTCTTCCTTTCTAGATACAACTGATGATGTCTCTAAATACTGCACTAATGACTATCACAATATTTTTCATTCAAAAATCATTATGTCTCCATTTCAAAGTAAATTGAATCCAGATTTTATTGCTTATCAAACCCTTTATCATCTAATCCTTAGTGACCTCTCCAATGTTAAACACTACCATAAGTAATTTAAGTAGAGTCCGTGGTCCTCAAATGTGTTATCTTTTATTTAACCTTACTATCTTCCCAATGGATTTTAAGTATTCCCCTCTTCAAACCCTGAGAACACAAAGAAGCATGTTTGTATTTATCTCAGGGCCTAACACCCTGCTTCATGCTTCAGGATGTTTGAAATAAGAAACTCTTCTATGACTCTGCTTCATAGGCCCTGAAGTTAAACTGCTTCAATGTGTATACCAGGTCCACCATCAATTTCTTACATGACTTAGGAAGTCGTTTACTTCATTTATGTTCACCATGTATTTATGCTTTTGTGAAAAAAGGTTAATACCAATGGCTCACAAGATTTTTCTGGGGATACATGAGACAGGCTATGTAATTAGAACAGTGTCTGACAATATGGGAATTACTGAAGGTGTTACAACTATGTTGGTGCTGACCTATGTAGACTACCTCCATGACACAGTACCTAAAAATTAATGCAATGAACCAATCTCAATTGTGCTTCCTTTTCTTAATCTGCTCTCAAGCTATTTTGTTTTCTTTGTTTTAGTCAATTGATAACTACCACTACATGAGGCCTATAGTACCTTAGGAAGATATAAAATATTTACCTTAAATTGACATATAAAATATTGCTTATCAAATTGTGTTTAACAAAACTAGTGGAAGAAACAATGAAATGATGAACGGTAATTAAGGCTAAAATTCAAGTAAATGTGTTTCTGGGTTAATTTAGCTCTAGTAAGTACAATACTTATTTGAATAAAGAAACCATTAGGTTAATACTTGTTAAAAATGTTTTTTATATAATGGTTAAGAAAAAATTGTGATTATGATTCTAGAAAAATCATATATTCTGCCATAATTCAGTTTAACTTTAAGCATTTTTCATGAGGAGACACAATGTGTAGAGTTTCTGGAGCCCTACTGTGTGGGTGGGCAAGTGTAAGCAGCTGGCATAAGCTCTCTGTGCTCAAGCTCTCCTTTTCCTGAACAGAAATAAAAGTATTTTCTTCCTTATTTTGTTGTTAGAAGCATCATGATGAGTGAATACATGTCATGCATTTGGAAAAGTGACTACTATTAACAAAAACTAACTTATAACCTCAATTGATATTAGCTGGTTTCATATTAGAACAATAAAAACACTTAAATATATGAGCCACTTAAAGTGTAGCAAACTGCACAATCTCACAATGGAGCAGCCACATATTTCTAGGAAAGCAATGAAAGTGGCTTAAGGAAAACAGGAGCAGATGCAGTGATAGTGACCCATGCCCTATCCTTGAACTCTGGTTGTATGTACAGGATTTCTTGCCTAATGTTGTCTGCTCATTTTTTTTTTCTTTAATTAATTTATTTTTTAAATTTTAGGTCGTTGTACACAAATGGAATACAACTATCATTTTTCTGGTTGTACACAAAGTAGAATCATACAATTTGCATATTTATACATATACATGGTATAGATGTTTGTCTCATTCTATTATCTTTCCTTCCCTGCCCCCCTCCACCCCTCATTTTCTTCTATAAAATCCGTCCCTTCTCCATTCTTCCTGAGCCTCACCCCACCCCCGCTATGTGTCATCAACCACTTATAAGAGAGATCATTCAACCTTTGGTATTTTGAGATTGGCTTATTTCACTTAACATGGTCTTCTCCAGTCCCATCCATGTACCTGCAAATGTCATAATTTTATTATTCATTATGGCTGAATATTCCATTATGTATATATACCACAGTTTCTTTATCCATTCCTCTATTGAAGGACATCCAGGTTGGTTCCATGATCTAGCTATAATGAATTGGGCTGCTATAAACATTGATGTAGTTGCATCACTGTAGTATGCAGATTTTAAGTCCTTTGGGTATAGGCCAAGGAGAGGGATAGCTGGGTCAAATGGTGGTTCCATTCCGAATTTTTGAAGGAATCTCCATACTGCTTTCCAGAGTGGCTGCACCAATTTGCAACCCCACCTGTCTGCTCGTTTTGATGAAAATAAATCTACTACTCCTTTTCTTTTATAAAGGAAAAGAATTTTTCTAAGGTTAGTGACATTTTTACTGCTAAGTTATATATGACAAAAAGAACATTGAAAAGGTTCTTAACTTCACATACCAACTAGATACAAATTGTAAAATACAAGGAAAAGGGCCTTCAAATTGCTTTTCTGATAATGTTAGCAAGAAAGATTAAGGTATATTTAGATGCACTTAAAAGGAACTTTTTCAAGGTAGGGATGTTTGGGTCACTTTAAGTTTAAGAAATTATACAAGAGAAAATCAAAGCCTCTTCAATTCAGCCCTGCCTCCCACCCCTGGCTCTCAGCAATGTTTTTACTTCCCATGGTACTTGAATCACACATACACTTTGAATTTTAGACGGCATACTATTACACATTTGATATTATGATTATTTAAAAACATATTAGTTTGAAAATAAAAATATTATTTTAATCTGAATTATTATTTGATAGTAATTTTGTAAATAAAATAGATGCAATTTTTTAAATTATAAGGATAGCTTGTATTATTTTGCTTGATGATTTGCTAAATTATAACTAGTTTGGATTTAATGTAGGTTGATTGCATAAGGGACCCATCAAAATGTGTCTCTTCAATATGCTTATAAATGTGTTTAAATTCATTTGAGTCCAAATAATCTCTTTGCTCGTTTAATTACTGCTTTGAAAAGATGCCAGAGCTTCAGTACCAGAGAGCTACTCTATCTATACATTTATAAAATTCTAATAAGAATGTATACAGGAAATTGGTGACAGCAGACTTGGTTTTCCCTTGGGGATCCACACATCCTTTTCAGCTTACCATACAGTAGGATTTAAATTACACAGTTCTGTTTTAGTCTTACATTATGAAATGTTATGAAATGTTACATTTATAATTCAGTGAACTTTAATCTCATTGATCCTAAACATTAAGTAATACCAAGGCTTATATCCACCTAATGAATGTTCTTCAATTGCTTAATACTCATTGAAGCAGTATTTATTTGTCCAATGTTTTCAAAATACATTTATGAATAAAAAAATGCTATAGAAAGAACAAAATCTTATATATCAAAAAATGAACTCTGAAGATATAAATTGAAAGACATGGATTATCACAAAACCTTACTCATTTTTGAATGAAGGGCAATTTAGTCATAAAGACAATTCAAATAATAGAATATTTTACAGGGCTAAGATGGATCAACAGCCACTTAACATCTTTTATCAATTAATTAAATGCTCACAGTAATCATATCAAACATTTTGACTGAAGAGAAACTATTAAAGTAGTGGAATAGTTCTGAGCGCCATAAGAAGGCATCAATAATTGACATCCCTAAAGTATTTTTTCTCCTTATTTCCTTTTAAAATCACAAGAGAGAAAACTCCTCACATTCTTCACAAATGATAAGGTGAATACAGGCAACATCAAGGCAAATACAGGCAACTTTGATCAAAACTCAGTGCCTATATAATAAAATTGCAACCAAACTGCATTTGAAAAAACTTGAGATAATCATGTGTTGATGACTTACAAAGTCTGAAGTAATTTTACATTCTTTTTCCTTTAACTGAGTCTGCCTTATTTCATTCCTAATTCCTGAGAGAAACAGGCAGAGGGCAAATTGAAAGATTGAAGCTGGGACCATGGCAAAAGGAAATAGAAATATACAGTGTTGGACAGTCAGCAGGTCCACCCTTGGATGCTGCCTGGTTTAGATGTCATTTGTTGGTGACACAGCAGAGGAACCACTGGAGAACAAAGTAGCCATGTCACAGAGATTTGCAAAATCTCCACCAAGGTTTTCATTTGTGAGCTAACTTTGTCATTTTGCCTCAGTGAATGTGCTGCAACTCCATTTGTCCATACTGGTTGTAAACTACTTATGAATTCACAAGACATTTGTTCTTCAAAATTATCATATATTATAAGCAAAAGATGCTACTAGAGAACCAGTAAAGAATATTCTGATAGTAAGAGCAAAAGAAAACTTCCTCTAGCTCATTAATGTAACTGAGGAAGCTGAGTAAGTCATCATCATTCTGATTGATGACATGGAACTATTGAAAATTCTCTAGAATGGAAAACATAAGGAAACATAAAGAGGAAAAATAGTTTTTAAGAAATAGGTAATTCAGCTATTGGGAAGGAATCTGCAAAGACAGATGAAGGGAGTGAGGAAGAAGAGAAAAAAATAAAAGAATAATTTCTAATGCATAATAGTAACTTCCTGATTAGATTTTTGCTGCCATCACTCAACTATAATAAACAACATGCCTTGCTGCAATAAAATTTATAGCATCACAATTTGACATAAATATCCACAAACTACACCATAAAGTCTTCTCTTTAAAGGTTCAACCCTGAAATTTGTAATATAAGTTAGATGTTTTGCATATTTAAGAATTTTTTCACAGGTTTAGAGCATTTCAAAATGTTATTGGAACAAATAGTAATTGCTGAGAATACTCAGACTGTTATTTTATATCTGACCATATGGCTGGCATTAATAACAATTAAGATGGTATGTAATATGATATTATAGAGGTAAAATAGCTACATTATTAATGGAAGTTAAAAGTAGACTTTTTGGCAGAGATTAAACAACCCCCTTCAATTGCTGTTTATCCATTTGCTGCTGCTTCTTTTTTTTTTTTTTTTTTTTTTTTTTATTTTTAATGGGTATTTTCAATTTTGCCCAAGTCTAGTCTCTTTTCATCTCATCTAGTGTTTCCGTTTATCTGTATGTAATTGAGGTTTATCAATCATCACAAATATGTAAATAAACTGTTTTTCTCCCTTCCTGTCCCTGTTGCTCTAAGTTCTTCCAGTATCACTGGTAATAAGCTACATTTGCTAGCTACCATCATCTGACCATAGGCAACTTCTGTTTTCTACAAGCAATGAGCACTCACTAGGAAACAACACTGTTGTAAGGAGCAGAGCTGAACAGAGAGAACTCAGGACTCCAGGATAATACTTAGAGAACTTTTTATAAAATGGAAAACCCTGGAAATCTTAGCACATCTATGAGATCAAATGCACATATTTCCAAGATGTCTTTATATCTCAAAACCATTATTTAACTTATAAAGTAAGGGAATAGTTGCTACCCATCTCCCTTTTAATGAAACACTAATTTTTTGATCCATTTGATTTTCAGGCTTTCATACTAAACACAAATTGCCAATTTTATAGTTTGTGTAAATGATAGTAAGACACGGCAATTAGGAGACAGGCTATCTTTTGTCTAAATAAATGCAGTCTTTCTAAGTGAACATATATAGAAGAGAGTTCAAAAAGACAAGAAAATGGAAACTTTCTTTTTAAATTTTGAGGATAAAGGTGAGAATCAGTTGGAATCAGAAAAACTATAGGTTATTTGTAGATAATATGATTATAGTTTTTAAAAATTGTGTTATTTCAGTGACATACATTTCTAAGTATAAGAAAATTTTAAAGGAAAGTCAGCAAAAATAATGAAATGAAAAGGAATTTGGTGGTTAGAAAAAAATAGTCAATGAAGAACTAGGGAGCTAGAAACAGCATTCTATCCTCTTCAGTAGAAGTTTGATAATTGATGACTTGGACTGTTATAAATAGTGAGAGTTTTAAAATTCACACATGAAACAATGAATTAATTATTAGCAACATTTCTTGGCTTTTAATGCAAAGATTTTTCTAGGTGTACAAGGGTTTTATTTTACTGTAAGTTTTTAAGTTTTAGTTTGATTATTTAAAGCAATGACCAAATAGAAACTTAAAAATATGTTCCAAGCAGATTGCTTAAAGTAACTTTTCCCATCTTACTAAACTAAGCATAATTATTTGCTATGGATTTTTTACATGCCAATAATTATACTGCCCTCCCTCCCTTTCTTTCATTAAAGAAACAAGAAGTATAGTCATTTATCAATTTCCTTGTGCTTTATCTTACAAATGTATACGTTGCATTTGTTGCTATAGTTTTAACTGCTTTTTCATTTACATATAATCTTTAATCTGCATTTTTCATGATCTCACCATGTTGAAGAATATTATTTTAAAATTTACTGTTCTGTGGAATAAATGTATATGTTGCATTTCTTGTCATAGTCAAAGAAATATATTCCATTTAATGTATAATTATATAAAACTCGTAGAGTATTGCTCAGAGATTATAGTTCTAGATATTTTCCAACACTTATGTCATGAAAGCATACAGAAATAGTAGATCCACTAGAATGTAAATGAACCTAAATTTAGTCTATATTGTAGATATGAGATAACTGTTTCTTAGTGTTATTAAAGCAGAATGAAAGAAACTGGTTTCTATTCAAATCCAAGTTGGAAGTATCAATTTGGTTTAGAAAACACATTTATTAGTGAAGATAAGGTATCTATGAAAACACTATATTAGCCCTTAAGAAAGGGGGGAGAAGAAGAAAAAGAGGAAGGAGGAGGAAGAAAAAGAGGAGGATGAGGAGGAAGAGGGACAAGAGGAAGGGAAGAGGAAGAAGGACGAAATAGGGCTGATACAGGGCCTGTCCTAAACAAAGACCAAAAACTGATTACAGATCTCAGCAGCAATTTTAAATTACCTCCACCAAATTGTAGACACTATTACAGTTAGTGCTATAACATTGCTTATTCAAAAGCTTTAATATTTGGTGACATTGTTTGAAAAAAATTTGCACCACTACGTAAATAATTGAAAGATGAACAGAAATCCCATATTGGCAGTATAATATTTTGACATCTTCAAAGTGTTTCCTATATGATTTCTTCATCCTCTCCAAACCCTGTGAAATGGGAAACTGCAAGTACTCACATTTAAGGGTTAGTAGCACCCTGTGATAGAGTGAAAACTAAGATAAACCCATGCCCACTGAGTAATTTTTCTAGCATATTCATTCTACTTATAATTTTTAAAAATTGCTTATTTCTGTGAGTTTCAAATATCTTTCATGTAAGAAATATTTGTCAAGTTGTATGTAGATTATTGGAAGATAAGGTAAAGGAACATTGATATTAAACAGCAAAGATCTGCTGAAGTAAAAAGATTCTATCCTACAATGGTTCACAAAACAAAGAATTATGTTTCTTATGCATAGCTTCATTCACTGAAGACTGATCTTGTGTAAACCCTTTACTACAAAATGTGAGACCCTTGAACTAATTAGCAACTTGACTTCCCTTAGGAGTTTGCTCAAAATGCAGAATTTCAGGAACCATCCAGATCTACTAAGCCAAAATCTGTACTTATGAAGTTTCTATATTAAAATTTGAGAAGGCCTAACCTACCAAGCTACATGAAATTTTATTTTTATTAAAGAAGAGACATGGAGATGCAATGGCTTTTATGCCATTGTGCCTCAGTAGATGATCTTATATCTGAATTTTTAGCAACCAAGAATGTGTGTGTGTGTCCACTACAGAGAGAGAGAGAGAGAGAGAGAAGTCATTACTTGGATTCAGTTTGCTCATACTAGGATCTAATTGAAACTCCTCATTCTACTATCGGTCTTCTTAGATTATTAACTTCTATTCATTTAAAATGGGTATATAAATATAGAAGTGTATCCTTTGAACAGGGAAGATGGATTTTCAAGCAACAGTAAGTAAAGTTCCATGTTATGCTGCTTGAATCAATGCACTGAGACAGTGTCATATTAAAACAGCTGCAAGTACCCTTATGAGAGCCTATAAAACCTTCCACAACTACATGCCCCATTAAATGTTAATAGCAACATTTAAAATATGGTAGAAGTCTGGTTACCTCTAAATTTAAAAAGAAGTCTCAAATAGTTTCAAAATATTACTTTCAGAAAAGATTAATATGAATTAACCATCTTTCACTGGAATTAGACTAGGACTAATATTTTTAATGATATATTGGGTGATATAATAGTGACATAGTATATAAAATGTGTATAATTGTCTATAATTTCCATTTAAATATCTTATTTTCCAAACTCTCAGTAAAGAAAAATGAGGTACATTTTTAGTGCAAAAAACAGAATAAAACCCAAATATCAAACCACAAATTATACATCTTATGTTGCAACATTAAATTTTATGTTGCAACCTTAAATTTCAAATTAAAGGTATGTGATGATTACACACACACACAAACACAAAGTAATTCCAATAATTAAACACTCTCTAAAATTTGTAATTATAATAACAACTTTCTAGTTTAAACAGACATGATTCTTACAAAAACAAAATGATAATGATACTTTAATTCAATATTAAGATTAGAAAAGTACAAAAACAACAGTGCAACTTGATGTGAAATTTGAATTATTATCTCTTAAAGGGATAATAAGTTCCTGCAGATTAAACCGGGTGTGCAATAAGAATTGTTTTCAACAAAATCAAATTTCTTTGAAAATTATGCTATAAATTGTCTCCTTTTCTTGCTTGAATTTCCTTTCCCATATAATTAGACATCATCAAGAATCAAAACTATTATTGTCTCTTAAGAACAAAAGCCATAGAAACTGCTAATTATATCACAGTTAAACATGTTTTTCTTCTTTGAAGAGATTCTGAATTTCCGGTATTTTTGAGAACATTTTCTGACCAGAGAATGATAGAAGTGTGGAATATGTCTCTGGTGTTGTAATCAGGATAATTAAGTTCTATCTATAATAATACTCATGTTATTAAAATGTTGCCAAGGTCTGTGCCCAATAAAAATTGACCTAAATCTTTCCTGGTCCCTAAATCCATTATTTTATTTTAGGAATCAGGCCACATTCTTACAGCTACCACCCTTTTACTAGAACTCAAGGGCCTAATCAGTTCAACTCAAAGGACAACCTCCCAGGCCCATGTCACACTCCTGAGCTGGAACTATTAATATACCCTAGGAAATGGGCAGACATCAAAAATAAACATTCTCCATTTCTCACAAATTCAACTTTACATTTTCACAGAGTAAAATATTTTTGTGATTGTGTATTCAGGAAACTTTTTAGCAATGAAGTTTTATGATTATATGATAATTACTTTTTTTCTTAATTAAACTGCTACTGGAATTCACAAATACTAGTTTTGTCCTCTGTAGATACTGAGCTTTTTTTAAAAAAAGTCAGAAATTAGGAATACACTTGTATTTTCAAAGACTTTAATAAAAAAAGGAAGTATTTCAAAATTGTTTTGCTTCTGTGTTCCTTAGTGGTTTTGTATCCCAATTTTACTCTGTTAGTAAACTTCATTTTGAAGTATATATAAAATACATGAGCAAGAAAATTATATAATACCTTCAAGAAGTGTTTCAGAGCATAGGCAAAGATAGAAAAGATTTTCAAGTTATTCAAGTTATATGGTGCTATAATATAACAATAACAGTATTGGACAAAAAGAGAAACTAGAAATTAATATATAAATATTCAAGTTCTAAATAATGTTATGAATTCAATTCCAATATTACAAGGGTGATTCTGTAATAGGAAGTCTATTAAAGTAATGCATTACCTTAATATTTAAAAAATCAAATATATGCTTTCTCTCGTTCAATGTTAAAAAATAAGATAAAATCAAATGTTTTCTTCTGACCAATTTAAATTATGTTAGCCCATAGTAGAACAAAATATTCTCAACATGATAAAGAAATAATTGAATCCCAATAAAGTTATTAATGAAAATAAGGACATTATCAATTCAAGAAATATGCTATCACATTTATTTTAGAAAGACATATATTTACATGAGATGCATCTTAAACTTATCCAGTTATTATTTAAACACTTCCAATAAGTGAGAAATGACTGGATTTGAGAAAGTTGAAAGGAAGTACTGGTGGTATATTTTTCTTCCTTCTCAGAGAGATTTAAATCATGCCTGTACTGTATCTATTTGGAGTGCTGATTTTTTTTCTTTTTTTTTAGCTCTTTGATTAAGCACTGAAACTTTAAAAAAATAAATCACACACACTTAAATGCACTTGTTTCATCTCATTTAATAAAGCAGAGTAAGCTCACTGTCTAAAAATTTGATGAACTTTCTGGCAAAGGGAAGAAAAACGTGCTCTAATTTAAAATGAGGTGGTTTAGGAAATGCCTTGTTTCTTGAAACTACCAGTTTTCCCTTTTAAGAGAAGGTTTCAGTGTGAGATCATTGATTAATTAAAATCATATAAATTATATGTTACCAAGGGCAACAGTTTTTCTAAATAAAAAGTACTATGTTCTTCAAATTGGTAAAGGATGGTTTACTGACTTGGTTTTCTTCATTCCAGTACAAAAGTTATTTCTAATTGTATATTATGAAAAATATTTTAATTGTTTTCTGAGCATGGACTCCATTGACAGCATGATTTTGTTTACAGAGAACAGTTCCTTTAATTCATCTACCATATAACTTCCCTTCAGGTTGACAATGACCATACTGACAAAACATAGAAATATGAGCACCTTTCCTCCAAACCATTTCCATTCTATAGAAATTCTTTGGGAAAAACAATTGGCTTATGTCTTTGATGTCTTTATATGAAATCAAAATCAATATCAAAAGAGAATATGTGTGTGTGTGTATGTGTGTATAAAACCATTGCAAGATAATTAAATAAAGTATTCTTCCTGGAGATTATTTACTGCATGAAATTCTATCTCATCTTCTCAAATGACAACAATAATCTTATTTAATCACACACCACTTTATACTTAGCATCATTCGCAAGTATAATAATATATAAAATGGAAGAGCAGTTGAAAATTATGGCTGAGTATATTCACAGTTTGAGTTTATTTACTGAAGATCTTTATACAAGGAAGCATCTATAATTATGGCAGTTTCCTGCAGTTAAGATAGAATAAATAACAAAAATTATACAAATGTCTACAAACGTTATAGTTTAGGTAAATGGATTACATTTAAGGACATCAAAATATTTCTAACCCACAGTTAGCATTACAAGACCCAGACTTCTAAATCATTATAATAGTGTACTCGTAAATAACAAGATACCATATACCACTCCCACAATTTGCAATGGAAAAAATCACTCTAAAATATGGAGAATAAGATGCATAATTATATCATTTCCATTTTTAAATATCAATATCAATGAGTTGCCTGTTTTATAGCCAACCAGTTTCCTAAAAACCTTTCTTGTGCTCAGCACTGTTGTTGAAATTTGAGGTATTCACCATGATAGAAAAATTATCTTGAAGTGATATGATAGACACAAATTAATCAATGAAACAAACTATAAAACCAAACATGACAGATTTTATTTTTTTAAAAAGCAAACAAACTTTATTACTCATTGTTTTTCAAAACAATTCTATCACCTATGGACAGTTTCATCATGGAAATGTTCCTTTTTGAGGGCTGGGTTGTTAGCTCAGTGGTAGAGCACATTCTTATCATACACAAAACCCTGCATTCAATCCCCAGTACCAACCAACAACAACAACAACAAAAGTTCCTGTTAAATAGAAGATTTTAAAGGTCATAATATTTAAGTAGAAAGA